>SJXQ01005740.1:0-36476 GCA_006408695.1 Aepyceros melampus
AATAAGGACATACTGGATAGCACAGGGAACTCTCCTCAATGTTATGTGGTGGGCTGCATGGAAGGTGAGTTTGAAGGAGAATGGATACTTACATATATATATATATATATGACTGAGTCACTTTGCTAAGCTTCTATATTTAATTAGAGATCCTTATTAGGACTCTATTAAGGACTTGATGACAGACAGTTTTGCTCTTTTGTTGACTATTCTCTATTAACTCCGGGGAGCAAGGTTGGTCTAAGACCATCGTCCTTAATGCACTATGGTCTCAGTGACCAGAGCTTTCTCCTTCAAAGTTTGATACTTGCTTGCTTTGATAGTGAAACTTCTCTTAAGATGAGATACTGCTGGCCTCCACTTAGGGATCTGGAAAACTTAGACCTCTTAAACTGTGATGAGAATTTAGGATGAGGAGCAATCTATTACATTTTTGGAGTAGAGAGCTTCTGGTAGTTTTGTTTTTCTCAGGGTGTTTAAGTTGCGCTCTGGACTTGAACCCTAAAGAGATTATTTGTTCTGTGAACCTCTGAGTTTTACGTCAAGGAAAATTCTACTTTAACATGTGATGCAGATAAGATATATAAAGATTAAGGCCATGTTTATAACATCATTACTCTGGAAGTGACACAGAGCAAATTTTCCTTAGGTATGGACTTTATTTTTAATTTACATTTTATATTAAGGTTTAAAATTCTAAAGTTAAAAAAGGAACATACACAGGGGTCTTCCTCTCATCCCTGTTTTTAGCCATTTACTTATATTCACTGAAGACAACCAATTTCACTGGAAAGTGAGTGTGATTCCAGAGACATTTTAGGCACATACAATCAAATATGTAAAAACTGCTTATTTTTAGTACAAGTGATAGACTACTACACATATGTTCTTGTATTTTAATTTTTTAATTTTATTATATCTTGGGGGATTATTCTAAGATATAAATTAAAAAAAATTTAAATTATTTAAAATCCTAACAATTGAGAAATTAAAACTTGAACATAGGGGCTTCCCTGGTGGCTCAGTGGTAAAGAATCCACCTACCAATGCAGGAGACATGGGTTTGATAGCTCACCTGGGAAAATGTCACTTGTCACAGAGCAACAAAGGCTGTGCACCATAACTACTGAGCCTGTTCTAGAGCCCAGGATCTGCAACTACTGATTCCATGTGTCACAGCTACTGAAGAGCACATGCCCTAGAACCCATGCTTCACAACAGAAGAAGCCACCACAATGAAAAGCCTGTGTTCCCCAACTGGAGAGCAGGCATAGCTCAACACAACTAGAGAAAAGCCCATGTAGCAATGAAGACCCGGCAAAACAAAAAATAAATAAATAAATAAATAAATAAATAAATAACACAAATTAAAGGAAAACTAAATGATAGCTTAAAAAAAAAAAAATCAAAACCTGTACACAAACAAATTCCAAAGTACCCATTATCCAGCTTCAACAATTACCAGCTCAAAGTCAGTTGTCAATTCAAACCAATTATCAACTCAAGGCTGACAATTCCTTATCATATTTTTTTAATTAAGTTATAATTAATATACCTTATTTTTTTAGTTTTAAATAAAGGTTTAATTACAACACAGTGATTCAATATTTTTATAATTTATGAAGTATTCACCACAAAATCCAATTACCATTTATCTGTCACCATACAAAGTTGTGACAATATTATTGCTTATATTTCCTACATGTACATTACATCCTCATGATGTATTTATTATATAACTGGAGGCTTTTCATCTCTAAATCCTATTCATCTATCCTATTCATCTATTTTAGCTGTCCCCACCCAACTCCTCTGGCAACCACTCGTTTATTCTATGTATCTATGAGTCTGCTTATGTTTTGTTGTTTGTTTGTTTTTCAGATTCCACATATAAGTGAAATCATAGGGCATTTATCTTTGTCTGACTTATTTCACTTGGCATAATAGAGGGCTTGGTATTTTAAAAGTAAGTTTTTGAGATCAAATCAAGATGGCAAAGTAGAAGGACTTGCCCTCATCTCCTTCTGCAAGAGCAGTGAAATCACAACTAGCTGTTGAATAACATTAGAAAGGAGGATGCTGGAAAACACCACAAAACAAAACAAAACAAAACAAAAAGATATCCTGCAACAAAAGACAAAGGAGAAACCACAATGAGAGGGTAGGAAGGGCACAATCATGATAAAATCAAACCCCATATCCACCTTTTGGGTGAATCACAAACTGGAAAACAATAATACTACCTAAGATTTCCCACTGTTGTGATGGTTCTGAGCACTAGGTCAGTCTTCCCAGTCTGGGGAATCCAGAAAGGGACTAGGAATCCCCTGGGAATCTGACTTTGAAGGCCAATGGAATTTGATTATAGAACTTCCACAGAACTTGAGGAAACAGAGACTCTACACTTGGAAGGCACAAACGAAATCTTGCATGCACCAGGACCCAGGGGAAAGGAGCAGTGACCCTACAGGAGACTAAACCAGGCATACCTGATAGTGTGTAAGGGTCTCCTGTGGACGTATGAGTCAGTAGTGGCTTGCCACAGGGACAGGTGCACTGGCAGAAGCAGTCCTGGGAGATGCTCCTTGGAAAGTTAGCTCTCTTGCAGCCTTCTGAACCTACCATAGAAACTGTAGACTCAGGACTGAGTTGCCTCAGTCAAACAACTAACAGAGAGGGAGTGCAGCCCCATCCATCAGCAGATAATTGGATGAAAGTTTTACTGACCATGACCCTGCCCACCAGAACAAGACCCAGTTTTCCTCACCATCAGTCCCTCCTATCAGTTCATCCCTTAGAGGGCAGACAGAAGAAGTAAGAAGAACTACAATTCCACAGTCTCCGGAACAAAAACTACAATCACAGAAATTTAATTTAAATGAAAGTGTAGGGGATTTTCTCCCAAATGAAAGAATAAGATCAAATAAACAACAACAACAAAAATGAAAAGCAAGAAACAAATGAAGTGAAGATAGGCAACATTCCAGAAAAAAGAATTCAAAATAATGATAGTGCAGATGGTCCAGGATCTTTGGGAAAGAACGAATAAGCTACAATGCAAGAAATGTTACCAAAACCTTAAAGAACTAAAGGACAAACAGAGATGAACAATACACTAGAAGGAATCAATAGCAGAATAACTAAAGCAGAAGAATGGATAAATGACCTGGAAGACAGAATGGTGTATATCTTGACAGTAAAACAGAATGTAGAAAAAAGAATGGAAAAAAAAAAAAAAGAAGACAGTCTGAGTCCTCTAGGATAACATTAAACACATCAACATTTGCATGATAGGGGTCCCAAGAGAAGAGACAGAAAGGAGCTGAGAAAATATTTGAAACGGCTGAAAACTTCATTAATATGGGAAAAGAACTAGTCAACCAAGTTCAGGAAGCCCAGAAAGTCCTAGGCAGGATAAGCCCAAAGAGGAACACACTAAGACACATAGTAAACTGACAAAAAATAAATAAATAAGTAAGTAAATAAAATAGTAAAAGTAACAAGAGAAAAATGACAAATATCATAAAGGGAACTGTCACAAATCTATCAGCTAATTTCTGAACAGAAATTCTGCAAGTCAGAAGGAAATGTCATAATACATTTAAGGTGATGAAAAGGAAGAAACTACAACCAAGAATACTCTGTCCAGAAAGACCCTGGTTCTTAATTTGGCAGAGATATCAAAAGCTTTACAAATAAGCAAATGTTGAGAGAATTCAGATGGTGACTTACAAAAAATAAATAAATAAGTAAGTAAATAAAATAGTAAAAGTAACAAGAGAAAAATGACAAATATCATAAAGGGAACTGTCACAAATCTATCAGCTAATTTCTGAACAGAAATTCTGCAAGTCAGAAGGAAATGTCATAATACATTTAAGGTGATGAAAAGGAAGAAACTACAACCAAGAATACTCTGTCCAGAAAGACCCTGGTTCTTAATTTGGCAGAGATATCAAAAGCTTTACAAATAAGCAAATGTTGAGAGAATTCAGATGGTGACTGCAGCCATGAAATTAAAAGACACTTACTCCTTGGAAGAAAAGTTATGATCAACCCGGATAGCATATTCAAAAGCAGACGCATTACTTTGCCGACTAAGGTCCGTCTAGTCAAGGCTATGGTTTTTCCAGTGGTCATGTATGGATGTGAGAGTTAGACTGTGAAGAAGGCTGAGCGCCGAAGAATTGATGGTTTTGAACTGTGGTGTTGGAAAAGACTCTTGAGAGTCCCTTGGACTGCAAGGAGATCCAACCAGACCATGCTGAAGGAGATCAGCCCTGGGATTTCTTTGGAAGGAATGATGCTAAAGCTGAAACTCCAGTACTTTGGCCACCTCATGTGAAGAGTTGGCTCATTGGAAAAGACCCTGATGCTAGGAGGGATTGGGGGCAGAGGAGAAAGGGACTACTGAGGATGAGATGGCTGGATGGCATCAATGACTCAATGGATGTGAGTTTGAGTGAACTCTGGGAGTTGGTGATGGACAGGGAGGCCTGGCGTGCTGTGATTCATGGGGTCGCAAAGAGTCAGACACAACTGAGTGACTGAAGTGAACTGAACTGAAAAGAATTCAGCACTGCCAAACCAGTTTTACAGTAAATGTTAAAGAAACTTCAATAAGTTGGAAACACAAGAGAAGGAAGAGACCTAGAAAGAATGAACCCCAAACAATTAAGAAGATGGTAATAGAATTATACATATCAATGATTGCCTTAAATGTAAATGGATTAAAAACATCAGCCAAAAGACATAGACTGGCTGGGTGGGTGAAAACATGTGTATGTATGCAATTTCACTTACCACATCACTCTATTCAACCCATCAAGTCTTATGTAATTATTTTGTACTGTTAGGTTAATTATGTTTCCAATATGACTTGCAATTAAAATTACCTTTTATTTTTTTGTCTGAATATCAATTGTGAAAACTGATAACTATCTTTTTAAAAAATTATTTTAATTGAAGGGTAATTACTTTACAATATTGTGGTGTTTTTTGCAATACATCAACTTATATCAGCCATAGGTATACATGTCACCCCAAACCTGAGTCGCCCCAATCTCCCTCCCTAACATGTTCCTCTGGGTTTTTCCAGTGTACCAGCTTTGGGCGCTCAGCTTCATGCATGGAACTATACTGGTCATCTATTTTACCTATGGTAATATATATGTTTCAATGCTGTTATCTCAAGTCATCCCACCCTTACCTTCTTCCACTGAGTCCAAAACTCTGCTCTTTATATCTGTGTCTTCTTTGTTGCCATGCATGTAGGGTCATCAGTAATATCTTCTCAAATTCCATATTTATGCATTTAGTTCAGTTCAGTCACTCAGTTGTGTCCGACTCTTTGCGACCCTATGAATCGCAGCACTCCAGGCTTCCCTGTCCATCACCATCTCCCGGAGTTCACTCAACTCACATCCATTGAGTCATTGATGCCATCCAGGCATCTCATCCTCTGTCGTCCCCTTCTCCTCCTGCCCCCAATCACTCCCAGCATCGGAGTCTTTTCCAGTGAGTCAACTCTTCACATGAGGTGGCCGAAGTACTGGAGTTTCAGCTTTAGCATCATTCCTTCCAAAGAACACCCAGGGCTGATCTCCTTCAGAATGGTCTGGTTGGATCTCCTTGCAGTCCAAGGGACTCGCAGGAGTGTTTTCCAACACCACAGTTCAAAAGCATCAATTCTTTGGCACTCAACTTTCTTCACAGTCCAACTCTCACATCCATACATGACCACTGAAGAAACCATAGCCTTGACTAGATGGACCTTTGTTGGCAGTAGTATCTCTGCCTTTCAATATGCTATCTAGGTTGCTCATAACTTTTCTTCCAAGGAGTAAGTGTCTTTTAATTTCATGGCTGCAATCACCATCTGCAATGATTTTGGAGCCCACCAAAATAAAGTCTGAGACTGTTTCCACTTTTTCCCCATATATTTCCCATAAATATACAGTATTTGGCTTTCTCCTTCTGACTTGCTTTACTCTGTATAATAGGCTCCAGGTTCATCCATCTCTTTAGAACTGATTCAAATGTATTCATTTTTATAACTGAGCAATATTCCATTCTGATTGTATCACAACTTACTTATCCATTTATCTGCCAATGGACATCTAGGTTGTTTCCAAATCCTACATACTGTAAATAGTGCTTCAATGATCACTGAGGTACAAAACATCTTTTCCTATTGTTATTATGTAACTCATACTCATGTTAATACCATTGTATCATCATGGTCAACAGAAAATGACAGAATTCTATGTCTCTAAAATTACCATCTAATAGAAAAAAAACCATAATAACTTTAA
The DNA here is from genome assembly GCA_006408695.1 of Aepyceros melampus. Lineage (NCBI taxonomy): Eukaryota > Metazoa > Chordata > Mammalia > Artiodactyla > Bovidae > Aepyceros > Aepyceros melampus. The sequence goes on from SJXQ01005740.1 coordinate 6,315, forward strand.
AAAAATTAATTAATTAACTTTAATTGATGGATAATTACTTTATAATATTATATTGATTTTTGCTATACATCAACATGAATCAGCCACAGGTATAACACTTTCCATCCTGAAACCTCTCCTACCTCCTCCCCACCTTATCCCCTGGGTTGTCCCAGAGCACCAGTTTTGGGTGCCTTGCTTCATGCATCGAATTTGCACTAGTCATCTATTTTACATATGATAGTGTACATGTTTCAATGCTATTCTTTCAAATCATCCCACCATCACCTTCTTCCACTGAGTCCAAAAGTCTATTCTCTCATCTGCAACTCTTTTGCTGCGCTGAATGTAGGATCATTGGTAATGTCCTTCTAAATTAGAGAATTTCAATCTGGGACCAAAGATGAGGCTTCTTATTACTCAGAGCTTTTGTGTAGCAAAGTTTTATTAAAATAATAGGGATAGAGAAAGGTTCCAGCAAGAGGCAATGAAAAGGGGCAGTCTTTAACAAGGCATTATCAACTTGTTAATGAATCACAGATAAAAGAAAGGCTTCAAGGTTGAGAGAACTGATCTGGGCGCCTCTCCCACAACATACATTCTGAGATAGCATTGGCAGGAGGGGAGCCATGTTAGGAGGAGGTGTCTCTGGGCAAGATATGTTGTATCATAATGCAACTGACATGAGTTTTTGAAGAAAAGCAGGTTTCTAAGCAAGATGCATTATTTCATTAACATAGCTTAAGGACATTCCCATGAGGAAGATACACTGTTTGCTGGGCAATTAGCAGCTCAGGGTTTGAAAAAGTTAGTTTCAGATATCCATAGAAACACAGGATTTGAAAAACCTCCTGCAGAGTAAAGGAACCTGGGAAAATAAAATGTGTCCACTTGCCACTTGCCATTTGCCTCCTTCTCAGGAATCTTGGTCTCCCTGTCTGACATTTAACCCTTTCAAATATATATATATATATATATATATATCCCAAAACTTCCTTATCCATTCATCTGCCAATGGACATCTAGGTTGCTTCCATGTCTTACCTACTGTAAATAGTGCTGCAATGAATATTGGGGTACATGTGTCTCTTACAGTTCTGGTTTCCTCAGGGTATATGATAAGCAGTGGAATTCCTCGGTCGTTTGGCAGTTCTATTCCCAGTCTTTTATTTTAAGAAATCTCCACACTTCTTCACAGTGACTGTACCAGTTTCCATTCCCACCAACAGTATAAGAGGGATCTGTTTTACCCACATCCTCACCAGCATTTTTTCTTTGTAGACTTTCTGATGGTGGGCATTCTGACCAGTGTGAGATGATACCTCATTGTGGTTTTGATTTGTATTTCTCTATTAATGAGTGATGTTAAGCATCTTTTCATGTGTTTATTAGCCATCTGTATGTTTTTGGAGAAATATCTGTTTAGGTCTTCTGCCCACTTTTTGGCTGGGTTGTTTCTTTTTCTGGTATTGAGCTGCATGAGCTCCTTGTATATTTTGGAGAACAATTTTTTGCCAGTTGTCTCATTAGCTATTATCTCCTCCCATTCTGAGGGATGTTTTTTCACCTTGCTTATAGTTTCCTTCATTGTGCAAAAACTTTTAAGCTTAATCAGGTCCATTTGTTTATTGTTATTTCCATTACTCTGGGAAGTAAGTCATAGAGGATCATGCTGTGATTTATGTCAGAGTGTGTTCTGACCATGTTTTCCTCTAGGAGTTTTATAGTTTCTGGTCCTACATTTAAATTTAATCCATTTTGAGTTTATTTTTTTAATATGGTGTTAGAAATAGTTCTAGTTTCATTCTCTCACATGTAGTTAACTTATTTTCCCAGCACCACTTGTTGAAGAGACTGTTCCCCCACCCCCCACTCCATTGTATATTTTTACGTCTTTTGTCAAAGATAATGTGTCCATAGGTGCTCTGATTTATCTCTGGGCTTTCTATTTTGTTCCACTGATCTATATTTCTGTCTTCGTGCCAGTACTATACTGTGTTGATGACTGTAGCTTTGTTGTATAGTCTGAGTCAGGAAAGTTGATTCCTCCAGTTTGCTTCTTCTTTATAAGGATTGCTTTGGTCATTCAGGGTCCTTTGTGTTTCCACATAAATTTTGAAATTATTTGTTCTAGTTCTGTGAAAAGTACTGTTGATAGTTTGATAGGGATTGCATTGAATCTATACATTCTTTGGGTAGGATACTCATTGTCACTATATTGATTCTTCCAGTCCACAAACATGGTATATTTCCCCACCTATTTGTGTCATCTTTGATTTCTTTCATCAGTGTTTTATAATTTTCTGTATACAGGTCTTTTGTTTCTTAGGTAAATTTATTCCAAAGTATTTTATTATTTTTGTTGCAATGGTGAATGGGATTGTTTCCTTAATTTCTTTCTCAGATTTTTGTTGTTATTGCATAGGAATGCAAGGACTTTTTGTGTATTAATTTTATATCCTGTGACTTTACTGTATTCATTGATTAGCTCTAGTAAATTTCGGGTGACATTTTTAAGGTTTTCTAAGCCTCTTGATGAAAGTGAAAGTGGAGAGTGAAAAAGTTGGCTTAAAGCTCAACATTGAGAAAACGAAGATTATGGCATCCGGTCTCAACACTTCATGGGAAATAGATGGGGAAACAGTGTCAGAATTTATTTTTTGGGGCTCCAAAATCACTGAAGATGGTGACTGCAGCCATGAAATTAAAAGACGCTTACTTCTTGGAAGAAAAGTTATGACCAACCTAGATAGGATATTCAAAAGCAGAGACATTACTTTGCTGACTAAGGTCCGTCTAGTCAAGGCTATGGTTTTTCCTGTGGTCATGTATGGATGTGAGAGTTGGACTGTGAAGAAGGCTGATCGCCAAAGAATTGATACTTCTGAGCTGTGGTGTTGGAGAAGACTCTTGAGAGTCCCTTGGACTGCAAGGAGATCCAACCAGACCATTCTGAAGGAGATCAGCCCTGGGTGTTCTTTGGAAGGAATGATACTAAAGCTGAAGCTCCAGTACTTGGCCACCTCATGCGAAGAGTTGACTCATTGGAAAAGACTCCGATGCTGGGAGTGATTGGGGGCAGGAGGAGAAGGGGACAACAGAGAATGAGATGCCTGGATAGCATCACTGACTCGATGGACGTGAGTCTGAGTGAACTCTTGGAATTGCTGATGGACAGGGAGGCATGGCGTGCTGTGATTCATGGGGTCGCAAGTCAAACACGACTGAGTGACTGAACTGAACTGAACTGATGCAGAGGATCATGTCATCTTCAAACAGTGAGAGTTTTACTTTTTTTTTCAATCTGGCTTCCTGAAATTTCATTTTTTTCCCTGATTGCTGTGGCTAAGACTTCCAAAACTACACTTAATAGTAGTGGTGAGAATGGGTACCTGTGTCTTGCTCCTGATTTTAGAGGAAATGCTTTCAATTTTTTGCCATTGAGGATAATGTTTGCTGTGGTTTTGTCATATATGACTTTTGCTACCTTTAGGTATATCTCTTCTATGCTTATTTTCTGGAGAGTTTTTATCATAAATGAGTGTTGAAGTTTGTCAAAGACTTTCTCTGTGTCTATTGAGATAATCATATGGTTTTTATCTTTCAAATTCTCACATTGATTGACTTCTGAATATTGAAGAATCCTTGCATCCCTGGAATAAAGTCAACTTGGCAATGATGTATGGTCTTTTTAATATGTTCCTGGATTCTGTTTGCTAAAATTCTGTTGAGGGTATTTGCATCTATTTTCATCAGTGATCTTGGCCTGTTATTTACTTTTTTGTGTGTAGCATCTTCGTTTGGTTTTGGTGGCCTTGTGGAATGAGTTTGGGAGTTTACATTCCTCTGCAATTTTCTGGAAGAGTTTCAGTGGAATAGCTCTTCCATACATTTTTGGTAGAATTTGCCTAAGAAGCCATCAGGTCTTGGACTTTTGTTTTTTGGAAGATTTTTTGCTGGAGTCCAGCTCCAGCAGCCAGGGATTCAACCTGAAAAGATGGACAGTGTAGGCGATGATGTAGCTTGTGACTCATAGTATAGGAATATATTTTGATGTAGTCTCTGACTCAAAGTACGAGATTACATGTTTATTTCAAGCCTCAGGTTCTCTTTTATACTTTGACAAGAGCATTACATCAGAGGTATGACACTCCCAGTTTCCCTCACCCAGATTCTCACCCAGATTTATCATTGTTGCTGTACAAATGGAGGTCCTGCTTCAGCTTCAGTTCAGTCAGTTCAGTAGCTCAATCCGTGTCTAACTCTTTGCGACCCCATGAATTGCAGCACGCCAGGCCTCCCTGTCCATCACCATCTCCCGGAGTTCACTCAAACTCACATCCATCGAGTCTGTGATGCCATTCAGGCATCTAATCCTCTGTCATCCCCTTCTCCTCCTGCCCCCAATCCCTCCTAGCATCAGGGTCTTTTCCAATGAGTCAACTCTTCGCATGAGGTGGCCAAAGTACTGGAGCTTCAGCTTTAGTATCATTCCTTCCAAAGAACACCCAGGGCTGATCTCCTTCAGAATGGTCTGATTGGATCTCCTTGTAGTCCAAGGGACTCTCAAGAGTCTTCTCCAACACCACAGTTCAAAGCATCAATTCTTCGGCACTCAGCCTTCTTCACAGTCCAACTCTCACATCCATACATGACCACGGGAAAAACCATAGCCTTGACTAGACGGACCTTAGTGGGCAAAGTAATGTCTCTGGTTTTGAATATATAATCTAGGTTGCTCATAACTTTTCTTCCAAGGAATAAGCATCCTTTGATTTCATGGCTTCAGTCACCATCTGCAATTATTTTGGAGCCTAGAAAAATAAAGTCTGACACCGTTTCCACTGTTTCTCTGTCTCCCATGAAGTGATGGGCCCAGATGCCATGATCTTCGTTTTCTGAATGTTGAGCTTTAAGCCAACTTTTTCACTCTCCTCTTTCACTTTCCTCAAGAGATTTTTAGCTCCTCTTCACTTTCTGCCATAAGGGTGGTGTCATCTGCATATCTGAAGTTATTGATATTTCTCCCAGCAATCTTGATTCCAGCTTGTGTTTCTTCCAGTCCAGCATTTCTCATGATGTACTCTGCATATAAGTTAAATAAGCAGAGTGACAATATACAGTTTTGACGTATTCCTTTTCCTATTTAAAACCAGTCTGTTGTTCCATGTCCAGATCTAACTGTTGTTTCCCAACCTGCATACAGATTTCTCAAGATGCAGGTCAGGTGGTCTGGTATTCCCATCTCTTTCAGAATTTCCACAGTTGATTGTGATCCACACAGTCAAAGGCTTTGGCACAGTCAATAAAGCAGAAATAGATGTTTTTATGGAACTCTCTTGCTTTTTCCATGATCCAGAAGATGTTGGCAATTTGATCTCTGGTTCTTCTGCCTTTTCTAAAACCAACTTGAACATCAGGGAGTTCACGGTTCATGTATTGCTGAAGTCTGGCTTGGAGAATTTTGAGCATTACTTTACTAGCATGTGAGATAAGTGCAATTGTGTGGTAGTTTGAGCATTCTTTGGCATTGCTTTTCTTTGGAATTTTAATGAAAACTGATCTTTTCCAGTCCTGTGGCCACTGCTGTGTTTTCCAGATTTGCTGGCATATTGAGTGCAGCACTTTCACAGCATTATCTTTCAGGATTTGAAAGAGCTCAACTGCAATTCCATCACCTCCACTAGCTTTGTTCGTAGTGATGTTTTCTAAGGCCCACTTGACTTCACATCCCAAGATGTCTGGCTCTAGGTTAGTGATCACATCATCATGATTATCTGGGTCATGAAGATCTTTTTTGTACAGTTCTTCCATGTATTCTTGCCACCTCTTCTTAATATCTTCTGCTTCTGTTAAGTCCGTACCATTTATGTCCTTTATTGAGCCCATCTTTGCATGAAATGTTCCCTTGGTATCTCTAATTTTCTTGAAGAGATCTCTAGTCTTTCCCATTCTGTTCTTTTCCTCTATTTCTTTGCATTGATCACTGAAGAAGGCTTTCTTATCTCTTCCTGCTATTCTTTGAAACTCTGCATTCAAATGCTCATATCTTTCCTTTTCCCCTGTGCTTTTCACCTCTCTTCTTTTCACAGCTATTTGCAAGGCCTCCGAAGACAGCAATTTTACTTTTTTGCATTTCTTTGCCATGGGGATGGTCTTGATACCTGTCTCCTGTACAATGTCACGAACTTCATTCCATAGTTCAACAGGCACTCTATCAGATCTAGACCCTTAAATATATTTCTCACTTCCATTGTATAATCATAAGGAATTTTATTAGGTCATACCTAAATGGTCTAGCGATTTTCCCTACTTTCTTCAATTTAAGTCTGAGTTTGGCAATAAGGAGTTCATGATCTGAGCCACAGTCAGCTCCCTGTCTTGTTTTTTAATCAGCTTAACTATCTATTATCTTCTTTCTCTTATGTGTCCTGTTCTCAACTTGTGATTACATTGTAACTCATGCCACATTCCTCAGTTTATTTCTTATCTTTCTGGATCCCATTTGCCCCTAGCATCTTAAGATCATTATCTCCTGAAAAGGTTTCTAGCTATTCTTAATTAACCCTAAACTCTAAACTCAGCAAACTTCTTTTGCCATAAATACTCCCCTCACAAACAGGTCTCGTATAATAATCCTTCTCATGGCCTAAAGTGGCAGCCTACATGCTCATCCTGGAACATTCTTTGTAAAGATCCTTGAACAAATGTCAATGGTATTTTATAGATTATTTTCTAGGCACAACTGTAGAAGGCTTTGTGCTTTCTCAGGCTTCTCTCAAGCACCTTAATATTGTTTCAAACCAACTCAACTGAAGAAAGGAAAGAACAAGTCAGAATCACAATGCCTAACTCCTTCATCCTGGGACTGTGCCTGTGAAATGAGGAGAGGGGATTGGGGCCTTGCCTCCATTTTTGTCAGTAATGCCTAATATGGCTCCCAACTATTTTTGGTTATAATTTCGATTTCCATGTCTGTGCTTGGTCTGTTTATATTTTATATTTCCTACTGGCTCAGTTTTGGAAAGCAATACTTTTCTAAATATGTGTCCATTTCTTCCAAGTTATCTATTTTATTGGCATATAGTTGCTCATACAAGTCTCTTAAGAATTTTGTATTTCTGTGTTGTCTGTTGAGATTTCTCCATTTGTTCCTGCAGCCATAAAATTAAAATATATCATCTCCTTGGAAGAAAGGCTATGATCAATCTAGATACCATATGAAAAAGCAGAAATTTTACTTTGCTGATAAAGGTCCCTATAGTCCCAAGATATGGTTTATCCAGTAGTAATGTATGGAGGTAAGAGAAACCCAAGTAAGATGGTAGGTGTTGCAAGAGAGCATCAGAGGGCAGACACACTGAAATTATATTCACAGAAAACTAGCCAATCTAATCACACTAGGAGTACAGCCTTGTCTAACTCAATGAAACTAAGCCATGCCCACGGGGCAATCCAAGATGGGTGGGTCATGGTGGAGAGGTCAGAATCAGTATTCCTGCCTTGAGAACCCCATGAACAGTATGAAAAGGCAAAATGATAGGATACTGAAAGAGCAACTCCTCAGGTCAGTAGGTGCCCAACATGCTACTGGAGATCAGTGGAGAAATAACTCCGGAAAGAATGAAGGGATATAGCCAAAGCAAAATCAATACCCAGCTGTGGATGTGACTGGTGATAGAAGCAAGGTCTGATGCTGTAAAGACCAATATTGCATAGGAACCTGGAATGTTAGGTCCATGAATCAAGGCAAATTGGAAGTGGTCAAATAAGAGATGGCAAGAGTGAACGTCGACATTCTAGGAATCAGCAAACTAAAATGGACTGGAATGGGTGAATTTAACTCGGATGATCATTATATCTACTACTATGGGCAGGAATCCCCGGAAGAACTGGAGTAGTCGTCATAGTCAACAGAAGAGTCTGAAATGCAGTACTTGGATGCAATCTCAAAAATGACAGAATGATCTCTGTTCATTTCCAAGGCAAACCATTCAATATCACAGTAATCCAAGTCTATGTCCCAACCAGTAACACTGAAGAAGCTGAAGTTGAATGGTTCTATGAAGACCTACAAGACCTTTTAGAACTAACACGCGAAAAAGATGTCCTTTTCATTAAAGGGGACTGGAATGCAAAAGTAGGAATTCAAGAAACACCTGGAATAACAGGTAAATTTGGCCTTGAAATGCAGAATGAAGCAGGGCACAGGTTAATAGAGTTTTGCCAAGAAAATGCACTGTTCAGAGCAAACACCCTCTTCCAACAACACAAGAGAAGACTCTACACATGGACATCACCAGATGGTCAACACTGAAATCAGATTCATTATATTCTCTGCAGCAAAAGATGGAGAAGCTCTATCAGTTCAGTTCAGTTCAGTTCAGTCGCGCAGTCGTGTCCAACTCTTTGCGACCCCATGAATCACAGCATGCCAGGCATCCCTGTCCATCACCAACTCCCAGAGTTCACTCAGACTCACGTCCATTGAGTCTGTGATGCCATCCAGCCATCTCATCCTCGGTCGTCCCTTTCTCCTCCTGCCCCCAATCCCTCCCAGCATCAGGGTCTTTTCCAATGAGTCAACTCTTCGCATAAGTGCCCAAAGTACTGGAGCTTCAGCTTTAGCATCATTCCTTCCAAAGAAATCCCAGGGTTGATCTCCTTCAGAATGGACTGGTTGGATCTCCTTGCAGTCCAAGGGACTCTCAAGAGTCTTCTCCAACACCACAGTTCAAAAGCATCAATTCTTCTGCGCTCAGCCTTCTTCACAGTCCAACTCTCACATCCATACATGACCACAGGAAAAACCATAGCCTTGACTAGACGGACCTTAGTCGGCAAAGTAATGTCTCTGCTTTTGAATATACTATCTAGGTTGGTCATAACTTTTCTTCCAAGGAGTAAGCGCCTTTTAATTTCATGGCTGCAGTCACCATCTGCAGTGATTTTGGAGCCCAAAAAAACAAAGTCTGACACTGTTTCTACTGTTTCCCCATCTATTTCCCATGAAGTGATGGGGCCAGATGCCATGATCTTCGTTTTCTGAATGTTGAGCTTTAAGCCAACTTTTCCACTCTCCTCTTTCACTTTCAACAAGAGGCTTTTTAGCTCCTCCTCACTTTCTGCCATAAGGGTGGTGTCATCTGCATATCTGAGATTATTGATATTTCTCCCAGCAATCTTGATTCCAGCTTGTGTTTCTTCCAGTCCAGCATTTCTCATGATGTACTCTGCATATAAGTTAAATAAGCAGGGTGACAATATACAGCCTTGACGTACTCCTTTTCCTATTTGGAACCAGTCTGTTGTTCCATGTCCAGTTCTAACTGTTGCTTCCTGACCTGCATACAGATTTCTCAAGAGGCAGGTCAGGTGGTCTGGTATTCCCATCTCTTTCAGAATTTTCCACAGTTTACTGTGATCCACACAGTCAAAGGCTTTGGCATAGTCAATAAAGCAGAAATAGATGTTTTTCTGGAACTCTTTTGCTTTTTCCATGATCCAGCGGATGTTGGCAATTTGATCTCTGGTTCCTCTGCCTTTTCTAAAACCAGCTTGAACATCAGGGAGTTCACGGTTCACATATTGCTGAAGTCTGGCTTGGAGAATTTTGAGCATTACTTTACTAGCATGTGAGATGCTCTATACAGTCAACAAAAACAAGACCAGGAGCTGACTGTGGCTCAGATCATGAACTCCTTATTACCAAATTCAGACTTAAATTGAAGAAAGCAGGGAAAACCGGTAGATCATTCAAATATGACCTAAATCAAATCCTTTATGATTATACAGTGGAAGTGAGAAATATATTTAAGAGACTAGATCTGATAGATAGAGTGCCTGATGAACTATGGAGTGAGGTTCATGACATTGTACAGGAGACAGGGATCAAGACCATCCCCATGGAAAAGAAATGCAAAAAGGTAAATGGCTATCTGGGGAGGCCTTACAAATAGCTGTAAAAAGAAGAGAAGTGAAAGGCAAAATAGAGAAGGAAAGATATAAGCATCTGTATGCAAAGTTCTAAAGAAAAGCAAGAAAAGATAAGAAAGTCTTCTTCAGCAGTCAATGCAAAGAAATAGAAGAAAAGAACAAAATGGGAAAGGCTAGAGTTCTCTTCAGGAAAATTAGAAATACCAAGGGAACATTTCATGCAAAGATGGGCTCGATAAAGGACATAAATGGTATGGAGTTAACAGAAGCAGAAGATATTAAGAAGAGGTGGCAAGAATACACGGAAGAACTGTACAAAAAAGATCTTCATGACCCAGATAATCACGATGGTATGATCACTCATCTAGACCATACATCCTGGAATGTGAAGTCAAATGGGCCTTAGAAAACATCATTACAAACAAAGCTAGTGGAGGGGATGGAATTCAGTTGAGCTATTCAAATCCTGAAAGATGATGCTGTGAACGTGCTGCACTAATATGTCAGCAAATTTGGAAAACTCAGGAGTGGCCATAGGACTGGAAAAGGTCAGTTTTCATTCCAATACCAAAGAAAGGCAATGCTAAAGAATATTCAAACTACCACACATTTGCACTCATCTCACATGCTTGTAAAGTAATGCTCAAAATTCTCCAAGCCAGAGTTCAGCAATACATGAATTTTGAACTTCCTGATGTTCAAGCTGGTTTTAGAAAAGGCAGAGGAACCAGAGATCAAATTGCCAACACCCACTGGATCATGGAAAAAGCAAGCAAGATCCAGAAAAAAAAAAAAAAAAAACACAAAAAAACACATCTATTTCTGCTTTATTGACTATGCCAAAGCCTTTGACTGTGTGGATCACAGTAAACTGTGGAAAATTCTGAAAGAGATGGGAATACCAGACCACCTGACCTGCCTCTTGAGAAATCTGTATGCAGGTTGGGAAACAACAGTTAGACGTGGACATGGAACAACAGACTGGTTTTAAATAGGAAAAGGAGTACGTCAAAGCTGTATATTGCCACCCTGCTTATTTAACTTCTATGCAGAGTACATCATGAAAAACCCTGGACTGGAAGAAACACAAGCTGGAATCAAGATTGCCGGGAGAAATATCAATAACCTCAGATATGCAGATGACACCACCCTTATGGCAGAAAGTGAAGAGGAGCTAAAAAGTCTCTTGAGGAAAGTGAAAGAGGAGAGCGAAAAAATTGGCTTAAAGCTCAACATTCAGAAAACGGAGATCATGGCAACCAGTCCTGTCACTTCATGGCAAATAGATGGGGAAACGGTGGAAACAGTGTCAGACTTTATTATTTTGGACTCCAAAATCACTGCTGATGGCGACTGCAGCCATGAAATTAAAAGATGCTTGCTCTTTGCAAGGAAAGGTATGACCAACCTAGACAGCATATTCAAAAGCAGAGACCTTACTTTGCCGACTAAAGTCTGTCTAGTCAAGGCTATGGTTTTTCCCGTGGTCATGTATGGATGTGAGAGTTGGACTGTGAAGAGGGCTGAGCGCCAAAGTATTGATGCTTTTGAACTGTGGTGTTGGAGAAGACTCTTGAGAGTCCATTGGACTGCAAGGAGATCCAACAAGATCATTCTGAAGGAGATCAACCCTGGGATTTCTTTGGAAGGAATGATGCTAAAGCTGAAGCTCCAGTACTTTGGCCACCTCCTGCGAAGAGTTGACTCATTGGAAAATACTTTGATGCTAGGAGGGATTGGGGGCAGGAGGAGAAGGGGACAACAGAGGATGAGATGTCTGTATGGCATCACTGACTCAATGGACGTGAGTCTGAGTGAACTCCAGTAGTTGTTAATGGACAGGGAGGCCTGGCGTGCTGTGATTCATAGGGTCACAAAGAGTAGACACGACTGAACTGAACTGAATGTATGGTTGCGAGAGTTGGAATATATATATATATATATATATATATATATATATATATAAAACTGAGCACTGAAGAACTGGTGCTTTTGAACTGTGGTGTTGTAGAAGATTCTTGAGAGTTCCTTGGACAGCAAGGAGATCAAGCCAGTCGATCCTAAAGGAAATCAGTCCTGAATGCTCATGGAAGGACTGATGCTAGCTGAGGCTCCAAAACTTTGGCCACTTTTGCAAAGAACTGACTCAATGGAAAATACTCTGATGCTGGGGAAGATTGAAAGCAGGAGAAGGGGATGACAGAGGATGACATGTTTGGATGGCATCATGAACTCAGTAGACATAAGTTTGAGCAAGCTCCAGGAGTTTGTGATGGACAGGGAGGCTTGGCCTGATGCAGCCCATGGGGTCACAAAGACCTGGGCATGAATGAGTGGCTGAACTGAACTGAACTGGAATGTTTAACCTTGGGTTTATCCTTTTTGGGACTTCCTGGGTTTCTTGGACTTAGGTGGCTAATTCCTTTTCTATTTTATGGAAGTTTTTAACCATTATCTCCTCAAATATTTTCTCAAGCCCCTTCTTTTTGCTTTTTTCTGGGACATCTATGATTCAAATATTTTAGCTTTTGATATTGTGCCAGAAATCTCTGAGGCTGTCCTCATTTCTTTTTATTCTTTTTCCTTTTTCCCACTCTCTTTTTCATTTATTCCCACCTTTATCTTCCTGCTCACTTGCCCTTTCTTCTGCCTCAGTTACTCTGCTGTTGATCCCTCCAGAATGTTTTTAATCTCAGTTATTACATTGTTCATTGTGGATTGACTATTCTTTATTTCTTCTAGGTCCTAGCTAAACATTTAGTGCATCTTCTCAATCCACATCTCTATCTATTTATCTGTAACTCCATTTTGTTTTCAAAAATCTTTACTATCATTATTCTGAATTGTTTTTCAGTAGACTCTCTATGTCCCCTTCTTTTGTTTGGTTTGGTGAATTTTTTATCATATTACTTCACCTGCTGGATATTTCTCTGCCTTTTCTTGTTGTTAATTTGCTGTGTTTGGGGTCTCCTTTCTCAAGCTGGAGAGTCATGGTTCCACTTAATTGTGGAGTCTGCTCCCTGTGGGTGGAGTTGGACCAGTGTCTTGTAAAGGCTTCCTGTTTGGGGGAACCTGTGTCTGTGTTCTGGTGCATAGAACTTGATCTCATTTCTGTGGAAGCCAGTGCAGTGTCCAGTAGTGAGTTCTGAGATTTCAATTGGTTTGGTATTGCTTTGGGCATCTTATCTTTTAATGTTCGGAGCTGTGTTCCTATTTTACTGGAGGATTAGCATGGACTCTTTTTCACTCTTAGGTGGAGTTTGGCCTCAGTGGAAGTATGGAGACTTTTGAATGGGCTCACATCTATTAATGTTCCCTGGGTTCAGGAGTTCTATAATGGTCCAAAGTTCTGGAGATGGGCTTTCTGCTTGTGGGTTTATGTCCTGACCTGTTACAGTAGCATTAAGACTTCTGTAACATCAAGACATCTGTGTCCACACAGCACAGAATATAAAACCCTTAGATTAATGGTGAAACAACTCTCCATACCCAAGAATAAAGAGATTCACAAAATTATATGGAAAAGAGAAGAGAGAGGAAGGAGATAGAGGTGATCAGGAGGAGAGAAGAGAATCTAAAGGGATGACAGCAATCGTCAGTAATCAAATCCCTAAGTGAAAATTGATATTAAAAATTAAACTTTTAAAAGTACAAACTTAATAGTAAAAGATCAAAAAGCAAAAATAATAAAAAAAAAACTATACTAAAAATTAGAAAAAGCTAAATTGAACATGGTGAATATTTACTCGTTAAGTCATGTCTGACTCTTGAAATCCCATGGACTGTGGCCTGCCAGGCTCCTCTGTCCATGGAATTCTTCAGGCAAGAAAACTGAAATGTGTTATCGTTTCCTTCTCCAGCGCATCTTCCTAACCAGGGAATCGAACTTGAGTCTCCTGAATTGCAGGCAGATAATTTACCAACTGAGCTATGAGGGAAGCCCTAAATTGAACACAAAGAACCATATTAGATCAATATGAGGGAAAATAGAAAGAGGTGGCAAAGAAAGTTAAAAAAAAAGAAAAAATAAGAATAAAAAATTAAAAGAAATTAAATAACAAAACATAAAATTAATAAATAAATAGAAAAATATATCTAGGTACTTATCTGGAGCTGTTGTGGGCAATGTGGGTCATTTCAAGTCAGATGATCCCTTGTTTTGGCTTGTACTTGTTCTCAATGTCTATAGTTGTCCCTCAAATGCACAGTCTCTGCTTAACTCCAGGATTTTAATCTGTTGTACCTACCGCTTAAGAGGCTATTTCCCCTTCTTTTCTTTGTTTAGATTTGCCTCCTCTGTTTAGAAGTCTCTTCTGTGTCTAATCTCCACCCTGATATGAGGGGGTGAAAGCAACCACTTATTTGGGCTCACTTGCTCAGTTGTGTTGTGGAGAGCGAGGGACACTGCAAATAAACACCACTGAGATGTGTGGGTTGTGCTCACAGTAAATGGACCACATGGGGGTTGCCACAGCAGAAGGCAGCATGTAATTCCCAAGTCCATGCTCTCATGCTTCGAAGTGTTCTGTGAGGGCCCAGTCCCAGGTGAGTCATACATTTCCTCAAGGGAGCTGGTCTCAGGCTATGACACTCCTGGCAGATATGAACTGTCCAGTATCCCGGGAAGATATGATTAGCAACCAGCAACCTGCTCACACATTAGCAGGAGATGTGGTCTCTAGGACCAAGATCACAGAGGCCCTTAGCCTTCCACCTCTAGCTGTCACACATCTACTTCTCTGGCTCGGAGGCAGGCCATAAACAGCAACCAGCTTGCTCTCCTTCAGTATTCCTTAGAACATGATCCTTTGTTCTGTGGATGCACCAGGGGTCACAATATGGCATTAGAGATTTCTCACAGGAAAAGGTTTTTGTTTTTCTTTGTCTCTCTGGTATTCCTATGGTTTGGGTTTCTATGTCACATTAATCCCCTCAGAGTCCCCTCAGGGCAGTCAATCCTGGTCTTTTCCCCAAGTACTGATGTTACAGCCTATGCCTGTACACCAAGATCCCACTTGCGTGAGCAGATACAAGCATGTGAGCTGCTTCTCAGCTGGTAATTGCCATTCAGTATGGATTCTGTGGTAATTTTTTTTTTTCTTTTCTGTTTATGCTGCACTCTGAGACTCCAAAACTCCCCACTGACCCACCTATGAGAGGGTTACCTATTGTGTGGAAACTTCTCCTTCATGACTCCTTCCCCAGGATGGGTCTCTATCCCTAAATCCTTAGTCTGGCTTTTCATCTTTATTTTTTGTCCTACCTCATTTCAAAGAGATTGGTTTGGCCTTCTGGGTATCTGGGGTCCTCTGCAGCATTCAGAAGTTGTTTCTTGGAAGTTGCTCCACATTCAGATGACCTTTATACATATTTGTGGGGAGAAAGTGGTCTCCCTGTCCTATTTCTCTGCCGTCTTGGAATTTCCTCTGTAATTACTTTTTAAAACACAGATGCACTTAAGAATTATCTTAGAATTGTTGGAAAAATACAAATCCCCAGCTATTTCTTTTGTCTTCAAAGATCCAAATGTGATTCTAATGAGCAACAATGGTTAAAAACAACTGGATGACATGATGATCTTTTACTTTTATTTAGTTTGTTTCACTTTTTCTAGTTCATATTCAGAGATCCCATTTCATTTAGTTTATATTTTCAAATTTCTCCATCTCTTTTTTTGTTTTTCTTTCTCAAGCCTTTGTCAAGTGTAGTAAAAATGCTTTTGTGTGTGTATGTATATGTGTGTGTATATATATATAGTTATTAGTCCCTCAGTCATACTTGACTCTTTGAGACCCCATTGATGGCAGCACACCAGGCTTCCCTATCCTTACTATTTCCCAAAGTTTGCACAAATACATATCCATTGAGTCAATGATGCCATCCAACTG
This sequence comes from Aepyceros melampus, assembly GCA_006408695.1. Classification (NCBI taxonomy): domain Eukaryota; kingdom Metazoa; phylum Chordata; class Mammalia; order Artiodactyla; family Bovidae; genus Aepyceros; species Aepyceros melampus. The sequence goes on from SJXQ01005740.1 coordinate 22,118, forward strand.
AAAGGTTGTTGATGAATCATGAAAGACGACTGAAATCTTGGCCTCCAGAGGAGATGAATTCAATCCAGTGCTAGTGATGAAGCTTCATCACTCAGAGCTTTTGTGTAATAAAGTTTTATTAAAGTATAAAAGAGATAGAGGAAGCTTCTGACAAGACATCAGAAGGGGGCAGAAACCATGCCCCCTCTGCTAGCCTTTAGCAGTATGTTATATACCTATCAGCCATGAAATTAAAAGATGCTTACTCCTTGGAAGAAAAGTTATGACCAACCTAGATAGCATATTCAAAAGCAGAGATATTACTTTGCCAACTAAGGTCCATCTAGCCAAGGCTATGGTTTTTCCTGTGGTCATGTATGGATGTGAGAGTTGGACTGTGAAGAAGGCTGAGTGCTGAAGAATTGATGCTTTTGAACTGTGGTGTTGGAGAAGACTCTTGAGAGTGCCTTGGAGTGCAAGATCCAACCAGTCCATTTTGAAGAAGATCAACCCTGGGATTTCTTTGGAAGGAATGATGCTAAAGCTAAAACTCCAGTACTTTGGCCACCTCATGCGAAGAGTTGACTCACTGGAAAAGACTCTGATGCTGGGAGGGATTGGGGGCAGGAGGAAAAGGGGACGACTGAGGATGAGATGGCTGAATGGCATCACGGACTCGATAGATGTGAGTCTGAGTGAACTCTGGGAGTTGGTGATGGACAGGGAGGCGTGGCGTGCTGCAATTCATGGGGTCGCAAAGAGTTGGACATGACTGAGCGACTGAACCTATAACCTATATACCTATCAGCAAGCAATTAATTAGAGAGAGAAAATATCTTAAAACTTAGAGCGGTACCAGGCCCCTCACTCACAATATGTGTTTTGAGATAACATTGGCAGAAGGTGAGTCATCCTGGGTGATAAAACAATTGACATGAATTATGAAGAAAGACAGGTTTCCAAGTAAATATATAGTTTCATTAACATAGATTAGGAGAACAATAAATGAGTAAAACATACTGGTTTGTTCAGCCCTTATCTGTTCTGGATCTTAAGCAGTGGAACCAAATTGAAGAAAGAAAGAGTCTGGGGTAAATCAGTTCAGTCAGTTCAGTTGCTCAGTCATGTCTGGCTCTTTGTGACCCCATGAATTGCAACACGCCAGGCCTCCCTGTCCATCACCATCTCCCGGAGTTACTCACACTAATGTCCATCGAGTCGGTTATGCCATCCAGCCATCTCATCCTCTGTCGTCCCCTTTTCCTCCTGCCCCCAATCCCTCCCAGCAACAGAGTCTTTTCCAATGAGTCAACCCTTCTCATGAAGTGGCCAAAGTACTGGAGCTTCAGCTTTAGTATCATTCCTTCCAAAGAAATCCCAGGGCTGATCTCATTCAGAATGGACTGGTTGGGTCTTTGCCGTCCAAGGGACTCTCAAGAGTCTTCTTCAACATCACAGTTCAAAAGCATCAATTCTTCAGCACTCAGCTTTCTTCACAGTCCAACTCTCACATCCATACATGACCACTAGAAAAACCATAGTTGTTAATATTTTATTATGAAATATGCATTTCATTATGCATTCTAAATAAAAGTCTTTTGATGTATACATCATGAATATTTTTTCCTAAATTGTGGCTTGTAAAAGAATGAAACAAGGACACTTTCTAACATCATACACAAAAATAAATTCAAAATGGATTAAAGATCTAAAAGTAAGACCAGAAGCTATAAAACTCCTAGAGGAAAACACAGGCAAAACTCTCTCTGACGTAAATCACAGCAGGATCCTCTATGACCCACCTCCCAGAATACTGGAAATAAAAGCAAAAATAAACAAATGGGACCTAATTAAAATTAAAAGCTTCTGCACAAAGAAGGAAAATAAAAGCAAGGTGAAAAGACAGCTTACAGAATGGGAGAAAATAATAGCAAATGAAGCAACTGAAAAACAACTAATCTCAAAAATATACAAGCAACTCCTGCAGCTCAATTTCAGAAAAATAAACAACCGAATCAAAAAATGGGCCAAATAACTAAATAGACATTTCTCCAAAGAAGACATACAGATGGTTAGCAGATAGATGAAAAGATGCTCAACATCATTCATTATCTGAGAAATGCAAATCAAAACCACAATGAGGTACCATTTCATGCCAGTCAGAATGGTTGTGATTCAAAGGTCTACAAGCAATAAAAGCTTGAGAGAGTGTGGAGAAAAGGAACCGTCTTACACTGTTGGTGGGAATGCAAACTAGTACAGCCACTATGGAGAACAGTGTAGAGATTCCTTAAAAATCTGGAAATAGAACTTCCTTATGACCCAGCAATCCCACTGCTGGGCGTACACACCAAGGAAACCAGAATTGAAAGGGACACATGTACCTCAATGTTCATCACAGCACACTTTATAATAGCCAGGACATGGAAGCAACCTTGATGTCCATCAGCAGACAAATGGATAAGAAAGCTGTGGTACCTATACATAATGAAGTATTACTCAGCCACTAAAAATAATACATTTGAATCAGTTCTAATGAGGTGGAAGAAACTGGAGCGTATTATACAGAGTGAAGTAAGCCAGAAAGAAAAACACCAATATGGTATACTAACACATATATCAGAAAAATATCTATTACTGCTCTATTGACTATGCCAAAGCCTTTGACTGTGTGGATCACAATCAACTGTGGAAAATTCTGAAAGAGATGGGAATACCAGACCACTTGACCTGCCTCTTGAGAAATCTGTATGCAGGTCAGGAAGCAACAGTTACAACTGGACATGGAACAACAGACTGGTTCCAAATAGGAAAAGGAGTGCGTCAAGGCTGTATATTGTCACCCTGCTTATTTAACTTCTATGCAGAGTACATTATGAGAAACGCTGGACAGGAAGAAACACAAGCTGGAATCAAGATTGCTGGGAGAAGTATCAATAACCTCAGATACGCAGATGACACCACCCTTATGGCAGAAAGTGAAGAGGAACTAAAGAGCCTCTTGATGAAAGTGAAAGAGGAGAGTGAAAGTGTTGGCTTAAAGCTCAACATTCAGAAAACGAAGATCATGGCATCCAGTCCTGTAATTTCATGGGAAATAGATGGGGAAACAGTAGAAACAGTGTCAGACTTTATTTTTATGGGCTCCAGAATCACTGTAGATGGTGACTGCAGCGATGAAATTAAAAGACACTTACACCTTGAAAGAAAAGTTATGACCAACCTAGATAGCATATTCAAAGCAGAGACATTACTTTGCCGACTAAGGTCTGTCTAGTCAATGCTATGGTTTTTCCAGTAGTCATGTATGGATGGGAGAGTTGGACTGTGAAGAAGGCTGAGCGTCGAAGAATTGATGCTTTTGAACTGTGGTGTTGGAGAAGACTCTTGAGAGTCCCTTGGACTGCAAGGAGATCCAACTTGTCCATTCTGAAGGAGATTGGCTCTGGGATTTCTTTGGAAGGAATGATGCTAAAGCTGATACTCCAGTAATTTGGCCACCTCATGCAAAGAGTTGACTCATTGGAACAGACTTTGATACTGAGAGGGATTGGAGGCAGGAGGAGAAGAGGACGACAGAGGATGAGATGGCTGGATGGCGTCACTGACTTCATGGGCGTGGGTCTGGGTGAACTCTGGGAGTTGGTGATGGACAAGGAGGCCTGGCGTGCTGCGATTCATGGGGTCACAAAGAGTTGGACACCACTGAGAGACTGAAATGAACTGAACTGAACTGAACGCATATATCTGTAATTCAGAAAGATAATAACAATAACCTTGTATGTGAGATAGCAAAAGAGAAACAGATGTATAGAACAGTCTTTTGGACCCTGTGAGAGAGGGAGAAGGTGGGATGATTTGGGAGAATGGCATTGAAACATGTATAATATCATAAATGAAACGAATCACCAGTCAAGGATCAATGCATGATACTGGATGCTTGGGGCTGGGGAACTGAGACTACCTAGAGAGATGGAATGGGGAGGGAGGAGGGAGGGGGATTCAGGATGGGGAACACGTGTATACATGTGGCGGATTCATTTTGATGTACAGCAAAACCAATAAATTATTGTAAAGTAATTAACCTCCAATTAAAATAAATTTATATTTTTTATAAAATATCAAAAAAAAAAAAAGAGTCTTCTCCAACACCACAGTTCAAAAACATCAGTTCTTCGGTGCTCAGCCTTCTACACAGTCCAACTCTTGCATCCATACATGACCACTGGAAAAACCATAGCCTTGACTAGATGGACCTTTGTGATAAAGTAATGTCTCTGCTTTTCAATATGCTGTCTAGGTTGGTCATAACTTTCCTTCCAAGGAGTAAGCATCTTTTAATTTCATGGCTTCAGTCACCATCTGCAGTGATTTTGGAGCCCCAAAAATAAAGTCTGACACTATTTCCACTGTTTCCCCATCTATTTCCCATGAAGTGATGGGACAGGATGCCATGATCTTCATTTTCTGAATGTTGAGCTTTAAGCCAACTTTTTTCACTCTCTTCTTTCACTTTCATCAAGAGGATTTTTAGTTCTTCTTCACTTTCTGCCATAAAGGTGTTGTCATCTGCATATCTGAAGTTATTGATATTTCTCCCGGCAATCTTGATTCCAGCTTGTGCTTCTTCCAGTCCAGCGTTTCTCGTGATGTACTCTGCATAGAAGTTAAATAAGCAGGGTGACAATATACAGCCTTGACATACTCCTTTTCCTATTTGGAACCAGTCTGTTGTTCCATGTCCAGTTCTAATTGTTGCTTCCTCACCTGCATATAGGTTTCTAAAGAGGAAGATCAGGTGGTCTGGTATTCACATCTCTCAGAATTTACTACAGTTTATTGTGGTCCACACAGTCAAAGCTTTTGCATAGTCAATAAAGCAGAAATAGATGTTTTTCTGGATCTCTCTTGCTTTTTTGATGATCCAATGAATATTGGCAATTTGATCTCTGGTTCCTCTGCCTTTTCTAAGACCAGCATAAACACCTGGAAGTTCCTAGTTCATGTATTGCTGAAGCTTGGCTTGGAGAATTTTGAGCATTACTTTACAATCCTGTGAGATGAGTGCAATTGTGCAGTAGTTTAAGCATTCTTTGGGATTTGCTTTCTTTGGGATTAGAATGAAAACTGACCTTTTCCAGTCTTATGGCCACTGTTGAGTTTTCCAAATTTGTTGGCATATTGAGTGCAGCACTTTCACAGCATCATCTTTCAGGATTTGAAACAGCTCAACTGGAATTCCATCACCTCCACTAGCTTTGTTCGTAGTGATGCTTTCTAAGGCCACTTGACTTCACATTCCAGGATGTCTGGCTCTAGGTGAGTGATCACACCATCGTGATTATCTTGGTCATGAAGATCTTTTTTGTATAGTTCTTACGTGTATTCTTGCCACCTCTCCTTAATATCTTCTCCTTCTATTAGGTCCATACCATTTCTGTCCTTTATCGAGCCCATCTTTGCATGAAATGTTCCCTTGGTATCTCTAATTTTCTTTAAGAGATCTATCATGAAGATCTTTTTTGTACAGTCCTTCTGTATATTCTTGCCACCTCTTCTTAATATCTTCTGCTTCTGTTAGGTCCATATCGTTCTGTCCTTTACTGAGCCAATTTTGCATGAAATATTCCCTTGGTATCTCTAATTTTCTTGAAGAGATCTCTAGTCTTTCCCATTTTGTTCTTTTCCTCTATTTCTTTGCATTGATCACTGAGGAAGGCTTTCTTATCTCTTCTTGCTATTCTTTGGAACTCTGCATTCAGATGCTTATATCTTTCCTTTTCTCCTTTGCTTTTTCATTCTCGTGTTTTCACAGCTATTTGTAAGGCCTCCCCAGACAGCCATTTTGCTTTTTTGCATTTCTTTTGCATTGGGATGCTCTTGATCCCTGTCTCCTGTACAATGTCATGAACCTCACTCCATAGTTCATCAGACACTCTATCTCTCAGATCTAGTCCCATAAATATATTTTTCACTTCCTGTGTATAATCATCAGGGATTTAAGTCATACGTCAATGGTCTAGTGGTTTTCCATACTTTCTTCACTTTAAGTCTGAATTTGGCAATAAGGAGCTCATGAGCTAATCCACAGTCACCTCCCAGTCTTGTTTTTGCTGACTGTATACAGCTTCTCAACTTTGGCTGCAAAGATTATAATCCATCTGATTTCGGTGTTGACCATCTGATGATGTCTATGTGTAGAGTCTTCTCTTGTGTTGTTGGAAGAGGGTGTTTACTATGACCAGTGTGTTCTCTTGTCAAAATTCTCTTAGCCTTTGCCCTATCTCATTCTGTATTCCAAGGCCAAATTTACCTGCTATTCCAGGTGTTTCTTGACTTCCTATTTTTGCATTCCAGTCCCCTTTAATGAAAAGGACTTTTTTTGGGTGTTAGTTCTAAAAGGTCTTGCAGGTCTTCATAGAACCATTCAACTTCATCTTCTTCAGTGTTACTGGTTGGGTCATAGACTTGGATTACTGTGATATTGAATGGTTTGCCTTGGAAACGAACAGAGATCATTCTGTCATTTTGAGATTGCATCCAAGTACTGCATTTCAGACTCTTTTGTTGACCATGTTGGCTACTCCATTTCTTCTAAGGGATTCCTGTCTGCAGTAGTAGATATAAGGGTCATCTGAGTTAAATTCATCCATTCAAGTCCATTTTAGTTTGCTGATTTCTAGAATTTTGATGTTCACTCTTGCCATCTCCTGTTTGACCACTTTCAATTTGCCTTGATTCATGGACCTGACTTTCCAAGTTCCTTTCCAGTATTGCTCTTTATAGCATCGGACCTTGCTTCTATCACGTGTCACATCCACAGCTGGGTATTATTTTTGCTTTGGCTCCATCCGTTCATGCTTCCTGGAGTTATTTCTCCACTGATCTCCAGTAGCAATTGGGCACCTACTGATAACTTAAGAAAAACATTTCCATAACAAAAACACATTGGTTAACTCGAGATTTGAGAAAAGTTAAGTTCAGGTGGAACCAGGTGTCATCATGGCAGCACAGAATTTTAAGAGAAACATTTTAATTTTGTATAGAGAAGGGAAAAAAAAAAAAAAAAACCTGACACTTGTAGTTTGTTTCCTCCTACTGTTTAAGAGAGATATAAGCAATGTCTGACACTTGCAGCCTATTTCCTCAATTTGAAGACCCCTGGCCTGCCTGCCTGTTACCCTCTCACAACCAGCTCATCCTGAATCTTTCTCAGCATCAAGATCTTTTCAATGAGTTGACTCATTGAACTTCATCTTTAGCATCAGTTCTTCCAATTAATATTCATGGTTGATTTCCTTTAGGATTGACTAGTTTGATCTTCTGCCATCCAAGGGACTCTCAAGAATCTTTCCAGCACCACAGTTCAAAAGCATCAACTCAGTACTCAGTGTTCTTTATTATCTAACTCTCACATCTGTACATGACTACTGGAAAACCTGTATCTTGGACTACCCATGTCTTGGTCAACCCATATCTTGACATTTGTCAGCAAAGTGTTATCTCTGCTTTTTAATACACTGTCTAGGTTTGTCATAGCATTCCTTCCAGGAGCAAGTGTCTTTTAATTTTATAGCTGCAGACAATGTCTGCAGTGATTTTGGAGCCCAAGAAAATAAAGTCTGTCACTGTTTCAATTGTTTTCCCACTTCTTTGCCGTGAGGTGATGGGGCAGGATGCCATGATCTTAGCTTTTTTTTTTTTTTAATGTTGAATTTTAAGCCAGCTTTTTCACTTTTTCACCTTCATCAAGAGGCTCTTTAGTTCCTCTTTGCTTTCTGACATTAAGGTGGTATCATCTGCATACCTGAGATTATATTTCTCTCAGCAATCTTGCTTGCAGCTTGAACATCATCCAGCCCTGCCTTTCACATGATGTACTCTGCATGTAAAGTCAAATAAGCTGGGTGACAATATACATCCTTGACTTACTCCTTTCCCAGTTTGAACTAGTTCATTGCCCCATGTCCAGTTACAGTTGTTGCTTCTTGTCCTCCATGCAGGTTTCTCAGGAGGCAGGTAAAGTGGTCTTGTATTTCCTTCTTTAAGAATTTTCTAGTTTGTTTTGATCCACACTGCCAAAAGGCTTTAGCATAGCCAGTGAAGCAGAAGTTTTTCTGGAGTTCACTTGCTTTTCCTATGATCTAATGGTAATTGGCAATTTGATTTCTGGTTCATCTGCCTTTTCTAGATCTAGATTGTGCATCTGGAAGTTCTCAGTTCACAAACTGCTGAAGCCTAGCTTGAAGGATTTTGAGCATAACCTTGCAACATGTGAAAAGAGTACAATTGTTTGGTAGCTTGAACATTCTTTGCCATTGCCCTTCTTTGGGATTGGAATGAAAATTGACCTTTTCCGGTTCTGTGGCCACTGTTGAGTTTTCCAAATTTGCTGGCATATTGAGTGCAGTACTTTCACAGTATCATTTTTTAAGGTTTGCAATAGCTTAGCAGAATTCCATCACCTCCACTAGCTTTGTTTGTAGTGATGCTTCCTAAGGCCCATTTAACTCCACACTTCAGTATTTCTGGATCTAGTGAGTGAGCACACAATCGTGGTTGGGTGGGTCATAAGATCTTTTTTGTATAGTTCTTCTGTGTATTCTAGCCCCCTCTTCTTAATATATTTTACTTCTGTTTAGTCCATACTGTTTCTGTCCTTTATTGTGCCCTTCTTTATATGAAATGTTTTCTTGTTAGCTCTAATTTTCTTGGTGAGATCTCTAGTTATTCACATTTTGTTGTTTTCTTCTATTTCTTTACATTGTTCCCTTAAGAAGGCTTTCTTATCTCTCCTTACTATTCATTGGAACTCTGCATTCAGATGGATATATCTTTCTTTTTCTCCTTTTGCTTCTCTTCTTTCCTCAGCTATTTGTAAGGCCTTCTCAGACTACTATTTTGCCTTGTCGCATTCCTTTTTCTTGGGAATGATTTTTATCATTGCCTCCTGTAAAAGATTATGACCCTCTGTCCAAAGTTCTTCAGACACTCTATCTATCCAATCTAATTCCTTGAATATCTTTGTTACTTCTACTGTATAATCATAAGGGATTTTCTTTGGGTCATACCTGAATCACTTAGTGGTTTTCCCTACCTTCTTTAATTTAAGTGTGAATTTTGCAATAAGGAGCTCATGATCAGATCCACAGTCAGCTCTCAGTCTTGTTTTTGCTCACTACATTGTGCATCTCCATCTTCAGTTGCAAAGAATGTAATCAATCTGATTTTGACCATCTGGTGATATCCATGTGTAAAGTAGTGTCTTGTTTTTTTTTTTTTTAAAGAGTATTTGCTATGACTAGTGCATTATCTTGCCAGAATTCTGTTAGCCATTGCCCTGCTTCATTTTGACAAGTCAAACTTGCCTGTTCCTCCAGGTATCTCTTGACTTCCTACTTTTGCATTCCAGTACCCTATGATGAGAAGGACACCTTTATTTTATTGTTTTTCTTTTTGGTTTAGTTCTAGAAGTTCTTGTAGATCTTCATAGAACCATTCAATTTCAGCTTCTTTAGCATTAGTGGTTGGGACATAGACTTAGCTTACTGTGATATTGGATTTGCCTTGAAAATGAACTGAGATCATTCTGTCTTTTTGAGATGGCATCCAAGTACTGCATTTCCAACTCTTTTGTTGACTATGAGGACTACTCCATTTCTTCTAAAGGCTTCTTCCCAAAATAGTAGACATAATGGTCACCTGAATTAAATTCACCCATTCCCACCCATTTTAATTCACTGATTCCTAAAATGTCAATGTTCATTTTTCCATCTCATGTTTGACTATCTCCACTTTACCTTGATTCATGGACCTAACATTCCAGGTTCCTATGCCATATTGTTCTTTACAGCAGTGGACTTTACTTTCACTACCAGACATGTTAAAAACTGGGCTTCTTTTCTACTTTGGCTCAACCTCTTTTTTCTGGAACTTTTAATCCACTCTTCTCCAGTAGCATACTGGGAACCTACCAATCTTGGAGGTTCATTTTTCAGTGTCACATCTTTTAGCTTTTTCAAACTGTTCATAGCATTCTTAAGGCGAGAATGCTGAAGTTATTTCCCATTCCCTTCTCCAGTGGACCACGTTTTATCAGAAGTCATATTATATATATATATATATATATATATATATATACTTACACATTTTTGCTTAATTAAAATATTTGTGACATTTTGGTTCCAATTGTTTGACTAAGTATGAGAGGAATGCTAGATTTCTAATTTGTATTCACAAAATTTTGATATAGTTCTATTTATTCTAGCACCTAGTATTACTACTAAAAGCCTAGAAACATTTTATTGATTTAAAAAACTGAATGAGTCTTAAGACCTCTAATCCAATTCTGAAAATATAAGGAAATACTATGTTGTAAAAATAAACAGGAGATTAACATGTCATACCATCTTATTAACTCTAGTACAGATTTTGTTCAAAATTTATGCTAGTGTCTGTTATTTATTTTCATACTTTTTCAAGATTCCACATTGTTTAGTTGCATTGAGCAACGGCATGCAACAAATCCTGATACATTCTTTTTTCATCTTTATTCTGTTACAAATGTTTCCTAATTTTCCATGTTATGGCTTCTTAGATATATTCATCATTTAAAATGAACATTTAATTTCCAAATATCTGGATTTTTTAAGTATCCTTGATGTTAATTTCTCATTTTGATATTAATTTCTCATTTAAATGCTTTCTTCTCTGCAATCATCCTCTGATTTTTCAGTCTTTTAACCTTTATGAGGTATTCAATGGTTGAGTCAAAGATCTGTCTTGGTAAATATTACATTGCAGTTGAAAATATGTAGGTTATTTTCAAATATATTTTGGTATTGATTTCTAACATAATTTCACAGTGAAAAGAAAACAGACTCTGTGTGATTTCAATACCTTTAGTTCATAAAGTTTTTGCACCTTGTTTTATGTCCCTGGATATATTTCAGTGTTTCCTGATTTATAGTCTATGTTAACTTGAATAGAATTTATTCCCCACTGTTGTGTGAAAATTGTGTAAATCTTTATCATGTTGAATTTGTTCATAGTGCTTTTCAAGTCTATTATATCCTTCTACTTTTCTGTCAATTCATTCTATTAATTTTTACAACTTCAACTAAAAATCTTAATTTATCCTCTTAAAAATAATTGTAATATATAATGGGACTATATGTAACTTTGTTCTGGATTTTCCAAGTCTCTTGTAAATGATAACTTGTAAAAGTTATCATACTTTCATAACTTAAAAAATGAAACAAATATTTTAAAAGTACAAGTTTTCCTGACATTAAAATATTATTAAGTATTGCATTAGGGCTTCTCTGGTGTATCAGATGGTAGAGAATCTGCCTACAATGAAGGAGACCTGTGTTTGATCTCTGAGTTGGGAAGATCCACAGGAGGAGGATGGCATGGAAACCCACTCGAGTGTTCTTGCCTGGAGAATCCCCATGGACAGATGTGCCTGGTGGGCTACAGTCCATGGGGTTGCAAAGAGAAGGATAAGACTGAGCAACTAACCACAAGCATCCAGTTCAGTTCGGTCACTCAGTCATATCCGACTCTTTGTGACCCCATGAAATGCAGCACGCCAAGCCACCAACTCCTGGAGCTTGCTAAAACTCACGTCCGTTGATCGGTGATGCCATTCAACCATTTCATCCTCAATAGTCCCGTTCTCCTCTTGCTCTCATTCTTTCCAGCTTCAGGATTTTCCCAATGAGTCAGATTCTTAGTATCAGGTGGCCAGAGTATTGGAGCTTCAGCTTCAGCATCATTCCTTCCAGTGAATATTCAGGACTAACATTCAGCACAATATTCAGCACAAATATTGCATTATTTTAAAGTTAATTTCTTTTCAGTTTTCTTTATTCATTTTACTTTACATTATTGTATTGGTTTTGCCATACATTGACATGAATCTGCCACGGGTGTACATGTGTTCCCTATCCTGAACGCCTCTTCCCATCTCCCTCCCCATATCATCTCTATGGGTCATCCCAGTGCAGCAGCCCTGATAACCCTGTATCATGCATCAAACCTGGACTGGCAATTCATTTCACATGTGATAATTTACATGTTTCAATGCCATTCTCCCATATCATCTCACCCTCGCCCTTTCCCACAGAGTCCAAAAAACTGTTCTATACATCTGTGTCTCTTTTGCTGTCTTGCATACAGGGTTATCATTACCATCTTTCTAAATTCTATATATATATGTGTTAGAATACTGTATTGGTGTTTTTCTTTCTGGCTTACTTCACTCTGTATAATAGGCTCCAGTTTTATCACCTCAGTAGAACTGATTCAAATGTATTCTTTTTAATGGCTGAATAATATTCCACTGTGTATATGTACCACAGCTTTCTTATCCATTTGTCTGCTGATGGACATCTAGGTTACTTTCATGTCCTGGCTATTATAAATAGTGCTGCAATGAACACTGAGGTACACGTGTCTCTTTCAATTCTGGTTTCCTCAGTGTGTATGCCCAGTAGTGAAATTGCTGGGCCATATTGCAGTTCTATTTGAAGTTTTTAAAGGAATCTCCACACTGTTCTCCATAGAGGCTGTACTAGTTTGCATTCCCACTAACAGTGTAAGAGGGTTCCCTTTTCTCCACACCCTCTCCAGTATTTATTGCTTGTAGACTGGCGTAAATGGTATTTCATTGTGGCTTTGATTTGCATTTCTCCAATAATGAGTGATGTTGAACATTTTTTCATATATTTGTTAGCCATCTGTATGTCTTCTTTGGAGAAATGTCTATTTAGTTCTTTGGCCCACTTTTTGATTGGGTCTTTTATTTTTCTGGAATTGAGTTGCAGGAGTTCTTTGTATATTAAAGTTAAAGTATTTTGAAAGTTAACATAAACCACTAGATGGTGCTGTTATCACAAATAAATGAAAAATATACATAATTTAAAAAATAAATTGCACATTGTAGAAAAAATTCAACTGCTATAAAACTGTACAAAACAGAAAGTGTAGGCTAACCTTTTAAGCACTATTCCCCAAAGGTAGTCACTGATAACATGGAGATTTTTCTCTTTCCAGTTATTTTATCCATATTTGTATTTCTATGTAATAATTTCTCTACCTATATATTCTCTAATAAGAAATCTAAAACATACATTGTTATTTTGAAATTTATTTTTTGAAAAAAATCTAATAATATTGAAGTTTTTTCCATGCCAGTACATATAATTAATTTCATTCTTCAATAAAATGTGTTAAATAAATTGTTTCAAATGGTCAAAAAATTATAAAATGTGATAATATTTTATGTGTATAATTATTATACTTATTTAATACTATACTTATTTGTTATATTTGATTTCACTGCTAATAATAGATATTAAGATATTTAATAGATATTTGCTTATGCAAACAATAGTGCAGAAACCACCTTGTGAATTTATCCTAGGGCTCTGGCTACAGATTATTGACATCATTTTATCTTAGAACCTTAGAAGCATGATCTCCTATGACTTAAAACTTCTAGCCTAGCTGTGAGCAGTTTAATGTGCCATCCTTATTCCTGAGTCAATTTAAAAACTTTGAATCCCATCTGTTTTCTCTGTTTCCATCCCATCCCACTTCTCTGCTTTAGGGATTATATCTCTGGACACTCTTGACAATGTTCCAGGCTGTCTTCTTTTCTTCCAATATTGTTTTGGGCCTCAGTGAGCCCTTTCAAGTCTTTCTATTCTACAAAATGTTCCTGTTTAGTTCTTTGATAATTTCCCTTTCTCCTTTTTAATTTTTTCTCTTTTAAGAATACCTTTTATTCACAATAGTAATCTTATTAGACATATTTTTCATTTTTAAGTTTTCTTCTCTTTTAGTTTTAATATTTGTTTGTTCTACACCCTCTTTACATTCTCAACTTTATTTTCAAATCCTCTGATTTCTAATTTCTGCTGTCATAATTCTTTTAATGTGTATTGATTCTTATGTGTCACATTATAAATGAGATTGTGGATGAAAATGAGATGAATCATGTCATCACTCTAAAATAATGTTCAAATAATGTTTTAGTCATTTGCTGTACTTTATCAGTGTCACAACAGAGAGAGTGCTGACTTACGGGTTGGGAAGTTTACTTTCCTATGCCAGGTATGCCAGTCAATAGTGGAGTCATTGCATCTCTTGGTCTTATTTCTCATTCATTTGTTAATTTATTTAGCAAAGGTATTGTACTCTACTATTTCTGTGAATCAGGCATGAGGTTGTATGAAGAGAGGGTTGAATCAGAAGGTTTCTGAGGTGTTTTCTACCCTCTGAAATTCTAAAGCCCTTGGATTCTACTTTCTTAAATTCTACCTCTTAGTTATCCTTCACTTGGCTCCTTCCTTTCTTCTTTTTTTTTTTTTTT
>SJXQ01005741.1:0-84426 GCA_006408695.1 Aepyceros melampus
TCCTGTGGCCACTGCTGAGTTTTCCAAATTTGCTGGCATATTGAGTGCAGTGCTTTCACAGCATCCTCTTTTAGGATTTGAAATAGCTCCACTGGAATTCCATCACCTCACTAGCTTTGTTTGTAGTGATGCTTTCTAAAGCCCACTTGACTTCACATTCCAGGATGTCTGACTCTAGGTGAGTGAGCACACCATCGTGATTATCTGGGTCATGAAGCTCTTTTTTATGCAGTTCTTCTGTGTATTCTTGCCACCTTTTCTTAATATCTTCTGCTTCTGTTAGGTCCAGACCATTTCTGTCCTTTATCGAGCCCATCTTTGCATGAAATGTTCCCTTGGTATCTCTAATTTTCTTGAAGAGATCTCTAGTCTTTCCCATTCTGTAGTTTTCCTCTATTTCTTTGCATTGATCGCTGAGGAAGGCTTTCTTATCTCTCCTTGCTATCCTTTGGAACTCTGCATTCAGATGCTTATATCTTTCCTTTTCTCCTTTGCTTTTCGCCTCTCTTCTTTTCACAGCTATTTTAAGGCCTCCCCAGACAGCCATCTTGCTCTTTTGCATTTCTTTTCCATGCGGATGGTCTTGATCCCTGTCTCCTGTACAGTGTCACAAACCTCTGTCCATAGCTCATCAAGCACTCTATCAGATCTAGGCCCTTAAATCTATTTCTCACTTCACTGTATAATCATAAGGGGTTTGATTTAGGTCATACCTGAATGGTCTAGTGGTTTTCCCTACTTTCTTCAATTTAAGTTTGAATTTGGCAATAAGGAGTTCATGATCTGAGCCACAGTCAGCTCCCAGTCTTGTTTTTGCTGACTGTATAGAGCTTCTCCATCTTTGGCTGCAAAGAATATAATACAATCTGATTTCGGTGTTGACCATCTGGTGATGTCCATGTGTAGAGTGTTCTCTTGTGTTGTTGGAAGAGGGTGTTTACTATGACCAGTGCATCTGTACTCCAAGGGCAAATTTGCCTGTTACTCTAGGTGTTTCTTGACTTCCTACTTTTGCATTCCAGTCCCCTATAATGAAAAAGACATCTCTTTTGGGTGTTCTAAAAGGTTTTGTAGGTCTTCATGGAACCGTTCAGCTTCAGCTTCTTTAGAATTACTGGTCAGGGCATAGATTGGATTACTGTGATACTGCATAGTTGCTCTGGAAATGAACAGAGATCATTCTGTCGTTTTTGAGATTGCATCCAAGTACTGCATTTTGGACTCTTGATGACCATGATGGCTACCTCATTTCTTCTAAGGGATTTCTGCCCACAGGAATATATTCCTGCCTGCAGTAGATATAATGGTCATCTGAGTTAAAATCACCCATTCCAGTCCATTTAAGTTTGCTGATTCCTAGAATGTCGACATTCACTCTTGCCATCTCCTGTTTGACTACTTCCAATTTGCCTTGATTCATGGACCTAACATTCCAGATTCCTATGCAATATTGCTCTTTACTGCATTGGACCTTGCTTCTATCACCAGTCATATCCACAACTGGGTGGTGTTTTTGCTTTGGCTCTGTCTCTTCATTCTTTCTGGAGTGATTTCTCCACTGATCTCCAGTAGCATATTGGGCACCTATACTTTGTAATAAGTTTTGAAATCAGAAAGTGATACTTCTTTAACTTTATTCATCCTTTTCAGGATTGTTTTGACTATGCAGGCCCCTTTGAAATTCCATGTGAATGTGAGGATTGACTTTTTTCTTTCTGCCAAAAATTATGATAGGGATTGCATTGAATTATATGAATTAATCTATAGTATTGCCATCTTAACCATATTATGTCTTCCAATCTGGGAGAATAGAATGTCTTTCCATTTATTTATATCTTTAATTTCTTTTAGCAGTATTTTGTAGTTTTCAGTGTACCAGTCCTTCACCTCTGTGGTTAAAATTATTACTAGTTATTTTATTATTTTGGATGCTATTGTAAATGAAATTGTTTTATTAATCTCATATATGGATTGTTCATTGTTGACGTATAGAAAGTTTCTTTTTATGTGTTGACTTGTACCCTGTAATTTTTCTGAATTTATTTATTGGCTAGTAGTTGTTTTTTGTTTTGGTGACTTCTCTGGACTTTTCTATACCGCAAGGTCATGTCATATGATGGCAGAGATAGTTTTGATTCTTTTTCAATTCAGGGCTATTTATTTGTATATTTAAAAAAATTTATTCCCTTATAATCTGGCTAGAACTTCCAGCACAATGATGAATAGCATAGTGAAAATGGACATCCTTTCCTTTTTTTTGATCTTAGAAGGAAAGCTTTCAGTCTTTCATTATGGAATGTTAGTTGTGGATTTTTCATAAATGACCTTTATTATGTTGAGAAAGTTTCTTTCTATTCCTAGTTTTTTGAGTGTTTTCATTATGAGAGTATATTGTGTTTTGTCAGATGCTTTTTGTCTATCAGTTGAGGTAATTTTTTAAAATTTACTCTGTGTATATGATATATTACATTAATTTTTGTATAATGAACCACTCTTGCATTCCTGGGATAAATCCTTCTGTGCATGGTGTATAATCCTTTCAAAATGGTCTTGGGTTTGGTTTGCTAGTATTTTGTTGATTACTTTACCATCTACATTTATAAGGGATATTGCTTTGTACTTTTCTTTTCTTGTGGTAACTTTGATATCACAATAATACTTGCCTTAAAGAATGAGTTAAAAACATTCCCTCCTCTTCTGTTTTTGGGAAGAATTTGAGAAGGACTGATATTAATATTAAACGTTTGGTAGAATTGATCAGTGAAACCATCTAGTCCTGGCCTTTTCTTTGTTTGTAGATTTTTTGATTGCTTATTCAATTTCTATACTTGTTACAGATATGTTCAGATTTTCTATTTATAAGGAGAAATAGGTAATTCATATATTTTAAGTAATTTGTCCATTTTTTCTAGGTAGTCTGCTTTCTTGGTGTACGATAATTTTAAAACATTAATTTAAGGTTACTACTGATGTCCCTACTTTCATGGTTTTAGTTATTTTCATCTTGGTTTTAGACTACCTAGAGTTTGTCAACTTTGTTGATCTTTTCAAATAACTAAAATTTGGTTTCATTGATTCTATTATTTTTCTGTTCTTTATTTTAAAAATCTTCACTCTAGTCTTTATTATATCCTCTTTCTGCTAGCATTGGATTTCATTTGTTCATTTTCTAGTTCCTAAGGAATGAAGTTGGTTTATTGACTTGATCTTTCTTTTTTTTTGATGTAGGCATTTACAGATACATTCCCTTTGAGTACTGCTTTTGCTCTATCTTGCAAGTTTTAGTATAATGTGTTTTCCTAAGTATGTCTTAAACATTTTTGTTCCTCATTCCATTACCTCTTTTTGTGTTTAATTGAGTTTTTTTGTCATGTACCATTTGACTCTCTTCTCATTTCCTTTTGTGTGTATATTTTTAGATATTTTCTTAGTAATTACCATAGGGATTACAATTAATATTAACTTTATAACACTGGTTTAAATTGATGTCTACTTAGCTTCAGTAACATAGAAAAGTCTACTTCTATATAATTCCTATCTTCGTCTTTTATGTTATTATTGTCATAAATTACATCTTTATACATTTTGTGCTCATTAAAATTTTTTGTTGTTGAGTCACTAAGTCTTGTCTGACTCTTTGCAACACCATGGACTGTACCACACCAGGCTTCCCTGTCATTCACTATCTCTAGGAGTTTGCTCATACTCATGTCCATTGAGTCAGTGATGTTTTCTAACCATCTCAACCTCTGCTACCCGCTTCTCCTCTTGCCCTCAATTATAATTTTTAAAAAATATAAATTTATTTAATTGGAGGTTAATTACTTTAAAGGGTATTTGTCTTGTCAGTCATGTGGGAAGCACAAAGAGGAGTTACGAACCAAAATACAGCAACATTGGTTTTTATATTTATGTAATTACCGTTACTGAAATTCTTTGTTTCTTCATATGGCTTTGAGTTTTGTTTCAGCCTGAAAGCCTTCTTGTAGCTTTATTTTTTTCTTTCTTTCTTTTGTCTTCTTTTTTTATCCTTTAGTAATTCTTAAAGGGCAGGGCTACTTTCCATTGCCTTGGAATGTCTTAATTTCTTTTTCATCTTTGATGGATAATTTTCCTATATACAGAAACCCCCAAAACCCCCCAACCCTCCCTCCCCTGCCCCATTTAGTACTTTACATATATTATGCAACTGCCTTTAGCTAGCCTTCATGGGTTCTGATGAAAATTTGGCTGTTAATGTTACAGAGGATTTTTTGTACAAATGAGTTGCTTGCTTCTTTTTGCTCTTTTCAAGATTCTCTGTTTGTCTTCCAGCTGTTTGATAATAATGTGGCACAGTGAGAATGTCTTTGTGTTTATCTTTCTTGGATCTTATTGAACTTGTTCAGTGTGTAGCTTTATGTCTTTTATCAAACTGTGAAAGGAAGTTTTTGGCCATTATTTCTTCAAATATTCATTCTACTCCTTTCTGACTTTCCTCTTTTTGGGACCCCCATTATATCTATATTGATATACTTGGTGGTATCTCACAGGTCTCTTAGGCTCTTTTCATTTTCTTTTCTTTTCTTCTCTTCAAACTGAATAATTTCAATTGACTGTCTTTAAGTTCTGTAATTCTTATATTTGCTCAAATGTGCTATTGAAACCTTTGAGTGAATTTTTCATTTTGGTTATTGTGTTTTTCAGCCTCAGAGTTTCTGCTTAGTTCCTTTTATGATTTTTATCTCTATTGATAGTTTCTGTTTGCTTTGACATTATTCTCCTATTTTCTTTTGGCTTTTCATCCATAATTTCCTTTAGCTCCTCAAGTATATTTAAGACAGTTTATTTAAAACCTTGGTTTAGTATGTTCAATATCTATGGACCATACTTTCTTGTGTTTTTTTTTTTTTTCCCCTCCCAAAGGATAGTACACCCCTGAGGTGTGAGGGCAGGCTAACCCCAAAGGATAGACCTACTTTCTTGTTTCTTTGATTGCTTTGTGATATTTTTGTTGTTGACAATTGAACATGTTGAATCACTTAAAGTAGTGTCTCTGGAAATCATAAGCTTCTTTTTCCTCAAGGAGAGTAATTGTTGCTTGCTGTGGACTGTGACTCTTGTTTGTATAGGGATTTCTACACACTATTTTTGTAAAGGCCATATTGTCATTTATGTTCTCTGAAATCTCCTTTAGTTTGTGTTTAGCTGGTGTTTTGTTTTTGTTTTTTGCTGCACTCCTGTGTCCCATGCAGTGAATGCACAGAGCCCTAACCACTGGATCACCAGGGAATTTCCTCAGCTAGTGTTTTGATAGAAATATTCTTTAATGCCAGGAGTCCCCCCAAAAAAGCAGGAAGAGGAAGCAGAGGAGGAGGAGAAAAGAATTTCCCAGTACTTGCTAACTGTCTCTGATTTGGGGGACTCCTTCATCTGTTGGCTAGGCTGTTTGCAGTTATGCCTTAGTCTTTTTACTCACTGCTTGTGCTGAGATTAGAGATCAACTAGAGTGAAATCTTAGGTATTCTTAGACACATGAGAGCACGCGTCTCGCCCTTAGCGTTCACATGACCTCTGAATTCTAGTGTGTGTGGTGCTTTTGGATGCCCTAATTTTTTCACGAGGTGTTTCCCCTGCCTTTTCTCCCAGGTTTTCAGTGCTCTATTGCTATTGTTAACTTCAGCTATCATCTTTTGCCCCTGCAGGCAGAAAGGCTCTTTGTTTTTATCTCCTCCTCTTTTTTTCTCACCTTTGTTTGTTTTTAAAGGAATGTCTCTTTTTGCACCCTGAGTTAGATGAAAGAGATAAGCACCTTGCATCAGTCCTTCAGGCAGCATGTGAGTGAGTGAAAGTTGGTTGCTCAGTCGTGTCAGCCTCTTTGCAACCCCATGGACTATACAGTCCATGGAATTCTCTAGGCCAGAATACTGGAGTGGGTAGCCTTTCCCTTCTCCAGGGGATCTTCCCAACCCAGAGGTCGAACCCAGGTCTTCCATATTGCAGGCAGATTCTAGACAGGTCAAAAACCCCCCAGTTCTCTGAGATTAAGACCTCTGCTTTCTCCAGAACCAGGGGACCACTGACCCATGCTAGGATCACAAACTGCTGTCTCTGAGACCACCTCTGAGCCAGGTTTGGAGATAGGACAAGGAAAAGTAAAGTGCAGTGAAGTTTTCTACCGTTTTAAAGTTACCTGGATTTTTTTTTGTTGTTTTTTAGATTTAATGCTTGCTTGTTTGCTGTACACTCTTGACTGTTTTAAGTTCTGAAAAATTTGACAGTTGAGTTTTTAGCATGTTGAGCTTGTGCCTTTGGGAAGGCCCTGTTACATGTTCTACAGGCAATTAGATACAAGAGTTTGCATCTTTCTTTCTTAGGGAGGAGATCTGAGCTACAGATAGGAATTGGGAGAAGGGAGTGACAGAGGATGAGATGGTTGGATGGCATCAGACTCAGTGGACTTGAATTTGAGCAAACATGGGGAGATAGTGAAGGACAGGGAAGCCTGGCATACTGCAGTCCATGGGGTTACAAAGAATCGGACATAACTTAAATGACTGAACAATAAGTATTATGGAAAATGAATGAATGGTTAAGATAATCAGAGAGGGTTCAGGGGATGGAGGCAGAGAACTAATGGTTACAAAGTCCCAGGAAAACCAGGTGTTTGTGGTTGAGTGAAAGCTAAGAAGGTAAAGTTGCAAAAGAGGAGAATGATGAGCAGACAAAACTGAAACAAAGTAACCTTATCATTGTTTCAATATAAAGGTGACATTTGAATGAAAAGAGGAAGTGAGAAAGTGAGATGGATGATAATTAAAAGGTGATACAAGGTAAACATAGATTGTAACACTAGTATATACTTGGGTTTTTTTCTTGGCAGATGGGAGAAAAGGATGGGGGGAAGTGGATTATGGGGCTCTGTTGTAAGAATAGTTAAAATATTCAGCTTTACAATCCATTGTGAATAGGTAAGAGAGTTAAGGCAGAGGAATTTGAGGCTCAGATTGACTCAGATGCAGTACTAGGTGGAGTGGGAGAAAGGGACTGAGGAGGCTGGCAGAGTAGGAGGCTGTAGTCTAGTGAGACATTTGAATTGAACTTCATAGATCAAGCAGTTCCGGGGGATGAATGATAAAGTCTAGGACGTGGCCTTAGGAGTTGATGAGTCAAAGTGAAATGGAGCTTAAGGTTATTGATTTTTAAGGTGGTCAAAAAGAACTGTAATGTTAAGATGTTGGTTGGATTTTTTATGTTCTCCTTGAAGCCAGCTTAATAGCATGTTTGGGATGGAGAGGAAGATTGAGCTTTGTGGCAACATTTTTAATGAATGTGGACAATTATTAATATTAGGTAATGAACAACAGTGGGTGCAGCTTTGCCAAGTTAATTTTTCTTAGATAAATAGTTGTTTCCTATGGAGATAAAGCTATGGTCAGTTTATTTGGAAATAAGCAGTTATTAAGTTAGGAAAATGAAACCCATATAAGCATTTTTCATACCATTAATTTATTCTGCAAACATTTACTGGATGCTTTTTATTGACCTTGGAGTTATTACAGCGAAGGGGCAAGACAATCATCTAAATAGATCACTGATACAGTGTTTTGTGTCAAAGTAGAGTAGTGGTTTCATGTGGGACATATCCCCAAATCCATTGTTATGGTCCAGAAACCATCAAAACATCTACTTAAAGGTATCCTTTTCACTGTATTTACTTTCTTTATAGTTTTTTCATGCAAAATATTTCAGACAATATGAAAAGGTTAGATAACATACCAACACCCATATACATAGCATTTATTTTAAGAAATAAGATATTACAAATGCAGTTGGAAGCTTACTCTGTATTCTTCCCTAATCCCACTCCCTTTCTCTTCTCTTCTTCCTGCCCACACTGAATTTGGTGTTCTTCATTCACAAGTTTTTTTTTTTTTTAAGTTGCATATTTTGAACCTTATAAAATTGTTTCATACTGTTCTTATCTTTCTGTGATATGCTTTTTTCCCATCCAACATTGATTTAAAAATTTTTTGGCACAGATTCATTTAGTTCAAATTTATTTATTTTTCCTGCTGCATAGTTTTCCATTGTATGACTATTCTTTCTTAATTTTCCTGATGATGAGTGCTTAAATTGCCCTATTTTTTCTTATCTTTAAGTGCTGTTATAAATGTTCCTTCCACATCTTTTTGAGCTGTTATCAGTTGTTGCACAAGCAATCAACTCACAACTTAGCAGCTTAAAACAGCAAATATTTATCATCTCACAGTTTCTGTGTTTTAAGCATCTAGGCAAAGCTTAATGGGTGCAGCAGGGTTAGAGTCTCCAAGATTAGAATCAGGTGGCAGCAGATCTCCAGCCATCTCAAGGCTTGCCCGGGGGAAGATCTCCCTCCTTGCTCACTCACATGGCTATTGGCAGGCCTCAGGCCCTCACTGACTGTTGGACAGAGACATCTCTCTACACGGCCACCATAGGGCAGCTTATAGCAGAGTGGCAGCTGGCTTCCAGCAGAATGAACGAGAGAGGGAATCTAAGATGGAAGCCACAGTGTATTTGTATTCTAATCTTAGAATTCCATCACGAATAACAGGAGGTGGGATCCTGTGAGGCCTTCTTAAGAGGCTGCCTACCAAACTGGTCCATAGGGCACACACATCATCAGCTTTACTAAAGATGCTATGAAATCTCTTCCTGAGGTGGCTGTTCTAATGTATGTATTTCCTAAAAATGAGATTTTAACTTTACTAATGTTTAAAATAGGAAGTGGCACAGTGGTTTGTGTTACAGGCTTCTTTGTTACTTTAGAAGTATTTGTTACTGGGGAGAAATAATGGGAGTTCCAGGTTTGTTTTGATGTCTTGCCAGCTTGTGTTACTGGTTGGGAGTATTTGTATGTTTATGTTAACTTAGAGCTAACTTAATGAAATGCTGGTGAAATGGACGCATTATCTAAGAAAGATCTGCAAGGAAACACATGGACTGACATAAGAGGAATGATGCAAGTGTGTTAAGAAAATGGGATAACTGGTACTTCTACTCTTGGTTCTAGCTCTTAGCTATGCATGAGGGGAAATTAATTATGGTCTATAATGTTTGATGGGAAGTCAGTGAAAATATTAAAAGCACAGAGGTGATTTTATAATTTAATTATAATCTTTAAAATGTTTATGTACTTTATAATTTACCACTGTTGAAACAATAAACCTCACCTTAATTGTACACCATTGCGTAAGATACTAGCTAATAATAGTAGTACCTGTACATTATATATACATATATATATGTTAAATAAATATATACTGGCAGAGCTCCATGATTGATTTGTAGACTATTTTAGTTAGAATCCTAGAGGTATGAAAAGAACACTGGAGTTAGGAGTAAGGAAGACAGAGCAAATGATTGCCTAGGAATCATTGCCTGGAAGTTAGGAAAAGCTTCACAAAGGAAGTTGATTTTGAGCTCTGTCACAAAGGACAAAGAGAAGTCTAAATTGCAGAAAAAGAGTAAGAAGGACATTTTTGACAGAGGAAGCAACATTTACAATGAAATAGATCCTTCACGGTATGACTATTTGAAGAATGATAATTTTCCAAGATGGTTAGGACGAGGATTGTGGGGAGATGAAGGAAGATGCGAATGGAGGTGGCCAGACGTAGGCTCTGTATAGTTGGTGATCAGTGAGTGAGGATATGGGTATGATCCACTGAAACTAAGGAGTTTCTTAGTTTTCTGATTGGAAACTGGTAACTTGGGCACTATAGTATTGTCCTTTATGTTAAGACTTCAAAAGCCAGCCTTAGTTTACAGCTCCCAGTGATGGGGAACAATGGTTTATCATTGAGAATTTCAGACTGTTGTTTTTGTTTTTCATAAACAAAAATTGAGGAGATAATTTTTTATTATATTTATAAGAATTATTGAGGTGTAATTCAATAATTGTGTATATTTAAAAATTATTATTTGATAAGTTTTGATGTGTATGTACTTATGATTCTATCACTACAATTAAGATAGTGAACACCAAACTTTTCTTTGTGCCTGTTAGATGAAGTTTTAAAAATTTGGCACTATATTAAAAGAAATATTTGAAAGATGAAACAGTTCTTGTAGGGAATTTGTGATCACATTTTAAAAAGCTTTCTATTATGAAGATCTAAAACACGTACAAACTAGAGAGAACAGTGTAATAGACTTTCATGTACCTGTCACTTGACTTCATAGTGTGATAGGGTTTTACATTTTTACTATAATGCTCATGGGCTTTCCAGGTGGTGCTGGTGATGAGGAACTCACCTGCCAGTGCAGGTAGATGTAAGAGATGCAAGTTCGATCCCTGGGTTGGGAGATCCTGTGGAGGAGGGCACAGCCCACTCCAGTATTCTTGCCTGGAGAATCCCATGGACTGAGGAGCCTGGTAGGCCGTAGTCCACAGAGTTGGACACAACTGAAGTGACAGCGTGCACCCATAATGCTTTCTTACCAAAGTCTGTGTATATGAATTCTTCATTTTACAAATGAGGAAATTAAAGCCTGGAGAAACTGAATAAAAGAAATTTAAAATGTGGAAATGTTAGAGTGGCAGATTTGAAAAAACACTATTTTTTACTCCTGTGTTTGTGAGATACTTGCTACTCAAAAGTGTGCTCTGTGGACTGGTAAGATGGCCATCACCTGAGAGCTTAGAAGTGTAGGTTGTCATGCCCCATCCCCCAGACCTACTGAATCAGAAATTGTATTTTAACAAGTATTCCAGGTGATCACATACACATTAAAGTTGGAGAAGCATAGTCCTAGGGCAGATTGCCTCTTTGGGCAACAACAAAATTTTAGGACTAAGGATCTTTCTTGAAACTGAGGTAGGTAAAAGAAAAAAAAAAAGTGGAAAGCTGACTTTTAGTTACTGCTTAGTTTCTGTTATTGAATGATTGCTCATATAGTACTATGAGAAGATAATATTTTAGTTTTCCCTATGTCACCATTTTCAATTTATAAGAAAAAAAGATTCTGAGGATAAAATAACAGATAAGTACTCTAAGCTATTGTAATTACCCATTATGCTTTTTGCCAGGGTTATGTTTGGTCTGTGAAAAGGAAATAGAGGTCTTATGGATATTTTTTTTGTTGTTGTTGCTGCTCTATAAATTGATAAAACAAAGCAAAACCCAGAGTCTCTCCCACCCTCTCATTCTAAAGATAGCAGTGCTGGGCAACCAGAAGGCAGAATTAAACACTGTTCAATGTGTATACCAAGGGAGGACCTCATGTTGTGTTCAATCTAGCTGGCTAGAAAACCCTTCCATTGGCCTCTTCCTAATGTTTGCACTGAATGAGGCATTACATTTTGAAGGCAACACGGACTGAATTCGTATTGATACATTCACTTACCAACTTTTCTGCCTCCGGCAGAGCAGTCTTACTAATGGTAGTGTACAAACAGCAGCCACTGGATTCATCCTCACTCTAAAGGAATTCTTGTAATATTGCTTCTATGGCTATATCCCTTATATGTACAAGCCCCATTATAATTCTGTTCTTTGTGCCTGTGCTCCAGAAGCATTTTCTAGATGATGGTTACTTGTAAATGAAAACCCTTTTGGTATGGTCCCAGGTAAAAACCTGTGCAGGATTGAAATGTGTTCTGAGGTGTATTCTGTTGTAATAAGATATAAGAATCTTAACAAAGAGAAAATATAGGTGTTGTTCTTCTGATTTGCAATGTTTTCACATATAGCACCTAGCTAGTGTTATCTTCAGACCTGTATGGAGAATGATTTGCCAGCTGAAAAAATGTTTAGATTCAGAGTTTAGGAAAAGAGGTTTGGCTATTCCTTTTTTACTGCTATTGTATTCTTTCTGATGGAGGCATATGCTCTAAAGTTAACCAGTAAAATAAATAATTCCAGTTTTACTAAATCCTTTAGTCCTCAGAGTCTTGTATTAATATGTACTCAAACAGTCATATACAGCATGTAAACTACCATGATTCCCATAAAGAAACCTATGTATCAGATCCCATAGTATGTTAACAGAGGGGTTTACCCAGTGGAATTATTCACTGGCATTGATACTGTGAGACTACGGACTGTTAATAACAATATAATTTCTATTTTTAATGCTAATGAGAATTTAAAAAATAAACTTTAAAAAATGTAAAATAAGCCTATACGAAGTCATAAAGCAATTAAAAACTGATTTGCTGAAGTGCTCACTTTTAAGCATTATGTTTGAGCTTATGTTGTGAGAGATATGAAAACATGGCATTTGTACATATAGTGAGCAGTTGTTGAAAGTTTGCATCTGCACTGTTTTTAATATGAAATACTGAGAGTCTTCTTGCACATTCTGGATTGTCTTAATTTCAGCCTTGATTCTTAAGCTGTAAAATCCGTTTGTGCTTCTGTAATGTTCTAAATGTTCATTTTCTTTTACTTGTGGTTATATCTGCTGATGCTGCTAAGTCGCTTCAGTTATGTCCGACTCTGTGCGACCCCATAGACGGAAGCCCACCAGGTTCCCTCCATCCCTGGGATTCTCTAGGCAAGAGTGGGTTGCCATTTCCTTCTCCAATGCATGAAAGTGAAAAGTGAAAGTGAAGTCGCTCATTGTTAGTAATACATAGTGAAAGTATGGTTAGTGTGGGAATAACTCAAATTGGCAACTGGACTTGGCACATATTCATTTCCCTGCCCAGGGTTAGAGTCCAGAGCCACTGATAGTGGAACTTCACCTTTTTCTCCTGGTGTGTTAGCTTTACTGATAGTTTGAAGCCATAGCAGTTAATATGCTTTAGCCTTTGCTTTTACAGATGAGAAATGGTTCTTATACTTATATCACTAGGTTTCAAAACTATTTACACTAAGTGGGGTGGTTTACTACCTCAGGGGTAGTGCATTAAGCCTATTGCTCTTGAGAATCCATTTTCATCTCTTCTCACCAATTGATGGGACAGATCTGACAAGCCTTTAAAGTTGAGTGGAAATTTTCTGTGGGGTGGGCTGCTGTATTAAATTGTTCCTTACCATCACCATGAATGTTGTAAAGACGTGTGAGTGGGTATCCTATGGCTAAGAAAAGAGATATATTGTTGGTGGTTGGGAGGCTGTAAGGTCTAATATATAGGGAATAGTTTTCTTCCTATCTGCTTGTTATTTCCTTCTTTAAATCATAACTTGAGTCCATCTATTCCAAAGAGATTTTCTTGATTAACCAACACCAGAAAGCATTAGTTAAGTTCTTAATTGTGTGTAATGCTGTGAGAGGCTTTGTTTAAAGAGAATTGCATAGTTATTTTATGTACAATTTCTAACTTGCACCAGTACATTCTTATATTTAGGTTTCCTATATTTAAAAGTTTAGATTTAGTGTATTTACACTAAGTGTTGTTTACAAATGACAGAGATTACCTAATTATAGGTAACCAACCCCCCAATAATTCTTAGTTGAAAACCTCCTATTACCATTATGCTAACAACCATTCATTTGCCTCTTATTTCTGCTCATATTTTTAATTAATAGAATTACAATAACATAGTGACTAAGAAAAATGTTATGAGATATTAATATTTAATGTCAAAAGAAAAATTCATAAAATAAGCCTTGAAATTAAATAACCAACACATTAAAGAGGCTGGATTCTACTTTAAGGGCTTAGAGTAAAATGTGGAGTTTTGAAATGAGTCAGAAGTTTCCAGTAACATCTAAATTATTTAATCAATAAATTTTTTTTAACAAGATCTCCTTTACCTGCTGGGATTAGTTACATGCTCTAAATGACACACCAAAGACACAAGAATTCCTTCTGGTTGAACTTTTCTCTGATTAAAGTTGCTTTAGTTTCCAGAATGTCCTCCTTTAGAATTTGTTCATAGCTTGTTTAGTTTGGCAGTTACTTTATCTCTACTCAAGGTGAGTTATTTAACTTTTAGAAAATCAGATCAGCACACTTAACCACATTTGCAAAGATCAGGAATTCTTAAAGAGAATTTAATATGCTTTCTTTTCCAGTTGTAGGTATGTAAGAGATCACAAACAAAGCATTAAGATAAAAACAGCAACAATTTTTTTCTGTAGAATCAAGAAATGTTCTTCCAAAATACACATCCAGGCATGAGGTAGCTTTATTTATCACACACTTGAAGAGAAATAGCAGCTAATTTCACTTTTGTTGGCCCTGCTGCTGATTCACAGATTTCTGTGTGACTTTTCACAATATATTTCTAGGGAACAAAGTTCATTGTAGTCTAAATGCAAACATATGTTTCTGTATATTAAACAAGCATTTTAATACATTATTATTATTTGAGCTAATAACAAATAGTCATCTGTCAGTGAACTAAAAAGGTACAAAGTTCACAGTAATTCTTAGATAGCTTAGTAATTACCCAGACAGCTTATTAGAAAAGCTGTTTAAATCTAGGATTATGAAATACACGATGGGTCTTTTACTCCCATGGAGTTTCAAAAGATTGTTAATACATTTGTCTATAATTATACACAAGTTCTCAAAGTCTTCATTAGAGAAATTTATATTCTAAGCCAGAATTGATACCACTTATAAATTGCACTAACTTCTTGCTCCCCCAACCATCGCCTTGGTGTTAAAGTTAGCACTTTGTGTCTTTCCCTTCTCTTATTCCTGTTTCCCCATTTCTTTCAAAACAAACAAAAACAAAACAAAACAAAAACCCTCAGAATAGTGTGGCAGTCATTTGTATTTGATTTGTTTTTCAACAGATATTTCCCAAAGTCTTTGGGTTCTGGAAACTTCTTGAGGGTAAAAGGTATGAAGGGATGGAAGAGATGAAAAATTAGCTCCACAAAAACAGAAACTTTAATACATTTTCTTCATTTTTAGTGTTCTCTTATATCATGACTTTATGTGCTCCTGGCAATACATATGAACTTACCGTGGCAGCTGTGGTAGTTAATGGATTCTTAAAAGTCATGTTTGGATATAACTAAACAAATAGGTTTTTGTTCCTTTCTAATGAAATTAACTGCCATCTTAAGGAAAAAAACAAACCCCAAATTGTTTAACTAGATTATTATAAATAAGATACACATTTGTAATGCTTTAGTATTAACTTTAGAAAATGACGACTGGGGGGACTAGTGGTGGTCCAGTAGTTAGGACGCTGTCCTTCCACTGTAGGGGATACGGATTGGATCCCTTGTTGGGAAACTTAGATCCCACAGTCTTTGTGGTACAGTCAGAAAAAAAGAATGACTATTGGAACTCACTTTACTCTTCTAAGGTTTTATTTCCCTTCCTAAAAATACTTAATATAGTTACATTTAGATTTTTTATTTCCTAAGGTATTTCCAGTTGTTTATCTGATGCTACACATCTCCATCCTGATATTAAATCACCTTTTGGCCCCAGCTTACATGTTTTGATTATTTGTTTTTTTCATATTAAAACAGTACATTTTAGATCATGATGCAAAATGTAGAGACCAGAAGGAACATTAATTTAAAAAATAAAGGAGTTGTTCTGCCTTAGGAAGGGCTTGTAATGTTCACATTACTAATTGTGAACATTTTCCCCCTCTAAAATATTGTTTCACTACCTGCAATCTGTTTTCGCTACTGAGTCATCTTGAAGCATGATAGGGTAGGCAAGATTTTCTTTTCCTGGGCCTGCATATAATTAAATGCATATATGTAGGGTAGACTGTTAGCAGATAATTCTCCATTTTGAAAGGCATATATAATCAAGAGTAAAGGATAGGATAAACATGTCATGAGCTAGAAATTAGTAGTAATTTTCTATGTGTTTATAACATCTTTGACCCATAGAAGTGAGTTTTAACAACTTTTTAAATCATGGAGAATTATACTCATTACATTCAATTTTGTTTAATGTTTGTGACTATTTTCTGGGATGTATACATTCAGTTTATTTTTGTTGATTCCTTCTTGGAAGGCAAAGCTTCACAAATCATGTAATTCCATTGTTTCAGTGATATTTATTTTTATTGTCATTGTTAGCTCCAATTACTGTTACAACAGTAATAACAATTATAGTACTAAATGCTATAAGATATTTGAGGTTAAAGCTGTAGTAACAGACTACCAGATCTTAACAATATGGTATTTGGTTTCTGTTTTAACTATGGACTCAGTGATGTTTACTGATAGATCTACTTCAAAGAAGCACCACAGAAATTTATATTGAAAAGATAAATAAGGGGTGATACCAATAAAAGAGCTTGGACATGTAGATAATGAGAAAAAGCTAAATTAAGCTGTTTACAGGTTCCTATTAATATCTCCAATTCCTCATGGAATGAAGTAGGGTATAAATAGTTATTTAGGTGAACCCTTTGGTGGTATATGTTCTGCTAAAAAATTCTTGACAGGTCTTGTAGTGTTGATCCAGAAGGCAATTCTTGAATGTATAGTCTTATAACCTGAAGTATTAATAATATATTCTAGAAGTTAATTATGCCAGTAAAACACATTTGTATTTGTATCCGATTTAGTAACTTACTACATGGAAAATTCTAGAAGCCGGTATATCTGGTATTCTAAACACAAGTCTGTTAACCAGTACCACCCTGGTGCCTCTATGAAACAAACTGGTTGAAATGGTTGCTGCTATTGGAGAATGGTTCTCTTCTGGGGAAATATTTTTTTCTAGTTCATGGAATGTTTACTAATAGTAATCATTTCAGCATGTAAGTTTTATCCTTTCTTTCATTTAAAGGTTTAAGCAGAAACACTAATCTGAGCACCAGGAATTAATATAAGCATTCAGTGAATATTTGTTGAATTAAATTTACACAGATCCTTCTATTTCCTTTTGAGCTAGCTAAAATAAATTTTGCATATATTATGTTAGATTAATATGAACAATAAAATACTTTGAATGTGTTTCTATTTTAAAGTACCTCTCTGTTTGCATCCTTCCAACATTTTTTCCAGGCTTCAGGCTGCTGAATTAGGCTGCTGTGTCTTCAGTCAGCAAAATTCCGTTGGTGTATCTGTCTACACGAGATACAGCACTTTATTCTAGCGTAAGAAGAATTTTCAAATCGTTCTGTTTTTCCTGCCTGCAACTCTGCTTCCTTATTTAAATTTAATTTTTTTTCTAAAATGTATTTTATTGAAGTATAGTTGATTTACAATGTTGTGTTAATTTCTGCTATTAAGCAAAATGATTCCATCACACATATACATGTATATGCATATGTATACCTGTTCCTTTCCATTATGGTTTATTATAGGGTATTGAATATAGTTCCCTGTGCTATACAGTGGGACCTTGTTATTTATCCTGCCTCCTTTTTTAAAATGCAGTTTTGAGAATAACCAAGTAAAAGGATTTCCTTTGAAAATGAGTGTATGATCTCCAAACTGATTTATTTAGTTGTGTTGATATATTTAGTTGAGTAGTGATTTATTTCTTACCATAGTTTTCTCTTCTGTTAACAAAAGTCCATAAAAGTTACAAACATAAAAGAAACTGCTATTCCTGATAAAAGTTTGTTGCAGAATTTCTCTCCTCATAATAAAATTAGTGATATATGTTATTGTATGTTTTCTTATATTCCATCTCTTTATATTTGAAAATATAAAGAGCATTTTCCCTTATAGCAGGCATGTGTTCTTCCAGATGACTTCTTTTGAGCTCACATACCCTTCTTTTTTTTTTTTAAAGGTTTGTTTTCTCTCTTCCTCCCTTTCTATCTGTGTATTATACACATATATAAAATATACTAAAAGACAGAGATATAGATGAATA
The DNA here is from genome assembly GCA_006408695.1 of Aepyceros melampus. Classification (NCBI taxonomy): domain Eukaryota; kingdom Metazoa; phylum Chordata; class Mammalia; order Artiodactyla; family Bovidae; genus Aepyceros; species Aepyceros melampus. Next base: position 17,732 of record SJXQ01005741.1, read on the forward strand.
TGCTTAATCATTAGAATGTTTTCTTCTGAACTATATGTAAGTTGTGATGTGATCCTCTGTTGACACTGAAAACTTCAGTGTATATTTTCTAAAGACAAAGATACTGTTTTATAACTATATCATTATTAAAATCAGGAAATTAACAGTGGTATAATATTTTTTATCTAATCTGTAGGCATTATTCAAATTTCATCAGTTTTTCCACCGATGTTTTTTACAGTAAAATTAAAAAAATTATTGGTCAGCCTTCAAAATAGGAACGTGAATTTGCACATGAAGTTGCAGCAGGTGGGCTCAGTAGTTGCAGTTTTTAGGCTCTAGAGCACAGGCTCAGTAGCCGTGGCACATGGGTTTAGTTTCTCCTCGGCATGTAGGATCTTCCTAGACTGGGGATTGAACCTGCGTCCCTTGCACTGGCAGGTCGATTCTTACCACTGAACCACCAGGAAAGCCCTCCATTTAATCTTTGAATCTCCTCTGCTAAGTGATGATTCATTCTAGTTACTTATTTGAGAAAATCTTGATACCAATTTGTGTGCCAGGCACTGTGCTAGCAGTAAATAAACCAGTTAGTAAAAATGAAAGTTGCTCAGTCATGTCCGACTCTTTGCGACCCAATGGACTATACAGTCCATGGGATTCTCCAGGCAAGAATACTGGAATGGATAGCTTTTCCCTTCTCCAGGGGGATCTTCCCAACCCAGGGATCAAACCCAGGTCTCCCACATTGCAGGTGGATTCTTTACCAGCTGAGCCACAAGGGAAGCCCAAGACACTGGAGTGGGTAGCCTATCCCTTCTCCAGGGGATCTTCCCGACCCAGGAATTGAACTGGAGTCTACTGCATTGCAGGTGGATTCTTTATGAGCTGAGCCATCAGGGAAGCCTATAAATCAGATAATCTGCTTCTTAACTGAGCTTTTGCATGCTTCTGGGGAAATAGACAAAGTCAAAGTAAATGAATGATTGTATGAGGTGCTATGCATGAAATGAATGGAATGATAAAAGAGATATTAGATGAGACCATTTTAGATATTCAAAGAAGGTATTTTTGGAGTGGTATCATTTGACTGAGACTGGGATAGTTAGAATGAGCAGGGTTCAGAAGAGCCGGGAGAAAAGCATTCTAGGAATAAGGACCAACAAATGCATAGGCCTGAGCGTGGGAAAGGATTTACTGTATTTGAGGAACAGAATGGATGCGTGGGTGACTGGAGCATAATGTGTGAGCAGGGAAGAATGGTGGTAGTGAGGCTGGGAGATGAATAGGAGCACGATCACACAGGGGCTTCAGGGCCTAGTGAAGAATTTGAATTTTATTCTGAAGAACGGTGGGAAGCCTGTGAAGAGTTCTAAAGGCATGACTTTTAGTAAGATTCTTAAACCTCTCTTAACTCAAGTTCCTAGTCTAAACTGTTTAATAGTGTGTTACCTACCTTAGGGTTGTTGTGAGGCTTACATGATCAAATTAATTTATCAGTATCTAATTAGTTCTTAATAAATAAGCTAGATTATTATTATTAGAAATGTGTTTTTATTGTAGGGCAGGGATAGTTCATCAGACCGTTTTCATTATTAAATATCTTTCAGTATTATCTAGTTCTGTGCTTATCAGTTGAGTATTTGATTATTAATTTGATATCTCAAGTATCTTGATACTATGGTAGAATGAAGCTCCCCAAGTATGAAATATTAGTATGTTAAGAGAGACATTTCTTTTTTAAAATAATTAATACATTTCTGTTCTGCTTTATATATCAGTGTTTTACACATTGAGTTATTAAATCTCATTTCTGGTATGTAAATAAAGTCTACTTACGGATCAAGTCTAGATAAAGTACAGATAAAGTACTTTCCTGACCTTCAAGACAAAATGGGAGATTCTGAATGGTGATAAATCATACAGTATTTACTTTCAAGCCTTGTTTTGGTAGTCTACCATTATAACATTTTTCCGGTGGAAAATCTAAACAGCTGTTGCTTGACAGAATCCTAAGTAGTTAGGATCCTAAGATCCTAAGAATCCTAAGTTACTTTCTGCAACTTTAAAGTTACAATCCATTTTCATTGTTCATGAAAGTTATGTTCCATAACGTTTCCTTGAATACTGAATTAGTGAATTCTGAACCATTGCTCCTAAGGAAAATACAGGGTTAGATTCCTATGAATCTCTGGTCATACCTTTTTCATTCCATCAGTACATGACTTTGCTGTGTGTATATTTCTGCTTAAAAACCCCTATTTAATATATATTGTCAGTTCATTAATATTGAACTCATGGCCAACAGGACAATGACTCTTGCCTAAATAAAATTAAAAAAAAAATTTTTATTTATTTATTTATGGCTGTGCTGGTTCTTTGTTGTTGTGTGGGTTTTTCTCTAGTTGCAGCAAGCGGAGGCTACTCTCTGGTTGTGGTCTGTGGGCCTCTCATTGTGATGGCTTCTCTTGTTGTGGAGCATTGAGTCTAGGGCGCCTGGGCTTCAGTAGCTACAGCATGTGGGCTCAGCAGATGCGGCTCCCAGGCTCTAGAGCATAGGCACATACGCTTAGTTGCTCTGTGGTGTGTGGAATCTTCCCAGATAAGGCATAGAACCCATGTTTCTTGAATTGACAGGTGGATTCTTTATCACTGAGCTACCAGGGAAGCCCTAAAACTTTCCTGATACACATATTTCCTCTGTAAAGCTCCTCACATTGTTTTCCTACTTAGTAACACTGTTCAGAATTTTAGGACTTTGGTTGGAGGTCATTTAAAATAACGAAATCACCAACAAAAAGCAAAAAAATGTGAAAACATGGCACTAAGTAAACTACAAAAGGACTCTTGCAGAAACAAAAAGCCAGAACATTGCCCTGTTGGACCTCAGCTGAGAACATGCGCATCTGGCAGCTCAAAGTTTCTCCACTCTGCACATGCGCACATCTGCAGGTGACTGCTGACAGACCTGACGCTTGATTTGGGGTTACACGTAAACTTTAGTAAGTAGGTAGTTTACAACTGCAGATTGATTATAAGTATTTTACTTTTGAGAGGCACTTCATTAAAATTTTATTTTTTGGATGGGAGGATGTGATACAGACTGACATTTGATAAGTTATTTTTATATTATTTTTCATCTTGATACTGATTTGTTTTTAGGGAAAAAAAATCCTGTGGTCCTAGCTATTTTCTTGTAGCTGTTTGGTTCTATAATGCAACTGTACTTCTGAGGATAATCTAAATTCTTCATGTTCTTGAAGACAATTACCACCTCAATTAAAAACCAAGGAAAAAGGCAAATATAGTTTTATCTGTGACCTCAGAGTAGGGAAAGATCTCTTTTGAACATAACACAAAAATCACGTCTAAAAGAAAAAGATCAAATCAGTTACATTAAAATGAAGAATGTAAACCATAAAGAAAACGAAAGTATAAGCCTCAGGGTAGGAGAAGATACTGCAATATAGATCATTGTAATTAATATTAGGATATATATCTGTGTATGTGTATATATGTATAAAGAATTCCTTCATTTTATTAAGAAAAAGACAACTAAATAGAGAAATGGACAAAAAACTTGGTTACTTTATGAAAGAATTATTATAAAAATAGTCAGTTCTGTTGTAATACTTGTTATAATCATATGCATCCCCTAATCATCACTTCCTTCTCTTTGCTTTTATAAAGCTTTCCACTTTTTTAGTTTTTGTCTCTGAGAGGTGAGTACTCTATACTAACTTACTATTGACTGATGTTAGGTTAATGTTTTACAGTTCTCCCCCATCTATTTCCCATGAAGTGATGGGGCCAGATGCCATGATCTTCGTTTTCTGAATGGTGAGCTTTAAGCCAACTTTTCCACTCTCCTCTTTCACTTTCAACAAGAGGCTTTTTAGCTCCTCCTCACTTTCTGCCATAAGGGTGGTGTCATCTGCATCTCTGAGGTTATTGATATTTNAACTCCGGGAGTTGGTGATGGACAGGGAGGCCTGGCGTGCTGCGATTCATGGGGTTGCAGAGAGTCGGACACAACTGAGTGACTGAATGGAACGGAAGAAGAACCTGTTTAATCCTATATGGTATTAGGGAAGTGCAGTTGACTTGGAAACTGAGAGTCCTTTGCTCTTGTTTGGTCATGCCAGCCAGTTGAAATAAGAACTTCTCAAATAACTGTGTCTCAGCACTAGCCACTTGTGGCTATTAAGCATATAAAATGTGGTATATTAGAATTGAGATGTGCTGTATATATAAAATACTGAAAGACGAAAACTGAAACCAATATAAATATCTCATTAAAGCTTTTAAAAAAGTTTCACTACATGTTGAAATGATAATATTTTCAATATGTCAAAGTAAAATATATTGTTAAAATTAATTTTATCTGTTTCTTTTTGCTTTTTTTAAATTTGGCTATTAGAAATTTAAAATGATAGTATGGATTGCGTTACAATTCTTTTGGACAGAGCTGCTACAGAGTCTAACAATTAGGACAAACACACCTATCAGTAGTGGTCCTGGATGCTAGAAAACCATGAAAGAATCAAAAGTAGCAGATAGAATTCTCACCAAAGATGGACATTTGCATGTTTGACCTTGTTGTCCCTCTAGTTATTATACTTTTGTGTACTTTGAAAAGAGCTATTACCCTTGTTAGCTTTTAAAGGCTTTGAATGCTGAATTGCTAGTAAAGCTCAAGAACAGAATAGAATGGATCCAGATTTTCCCCAACTGTACTGTTTTTAAGATTAATGCTGTAGCCTAGATATTCTTGGATCCCAGAGTTTTTAGTTCTGTAGAGTAATTCTAGATGATATGAATAGTCTGAAGATGTTATTCTTTCACAGATATAAGCAGTTCTTCTAATTGTTTGAAAATAACCTATAGAAAGATCTACTAACTGAAACAAATGGAGACTGCTTCCTTTTGACTGTCTTATGAATAACACTCATGATTATTGACTAGTACTGGATCAATTTGGCCCAAAGCCCAATTGATCACACTGTATTCTTCTAGCTGTATTGGCCTTTTACTTCTCCACAGAGGCACAGATTATAGTCAGTTTGGCATTCATTTTTAATTTTATGAAGAGTGTTTCAAATTAAAACCTCCTATCAGATCACTCTCCGTCCTTTGAGACATTAATGTGGTCCTTATATAATTAAGCCATCTACCATTCAAGGTGATTAACAACCTCCAGAATAGGAATTTGAGATTGAAAACACTGTTCCCAATTGCCATCCTTCAGCCTGAAGGATTAGGGAATTACAGCCCCTCATTTCTGACTGATCTTTTATCAAAATGCTGAAAGATAAAATCTTCCTTATTTCTCAGTTCCATTCCTTTTTCCTTACTTGTGTGCTTAGTAAGATAATTTGTTTTCAAGACCTGAAGAATTATGTCTGTTTTTTCCTAAAGGTTGAAGGATACCAGAGTAGGTAGTCAGATTTTATATCCCTCAGGCTAACTTTCTGGGTCCATCCATTTTGAAAAGAATCTTTTTCAGGTGGTTAGTGAGTAATTTTAATATAAAAGTATTCCCCTTTCACAATTGAAACAAAGTTTTCTCTCTTTCCTGTAGTCTCACTTTTCACAGGAGAGCACGTTTCACCTTACTCTTTTTCATTTATCTGTTAGCTACCCACTGTAGTTCAATTGTATGTTTTTACTGTGTATATAGTTTTTCTATGGTGAGGAATTTGCTTTATTTATACTATCTCCTACCTCCTTTTCTCCTCTTATTCTCTAGTTTTGTTATAGTATTAGTTCTGGTAGGGGTTATTTTCATAATATAAATAATACTTTAAAATTTTGAGTTCATCAACATCAGCTCGTGTTTCTTGACTTTCATTATATGAGATAACATCTATTCCTCTGTTTGTTCTGCTTTTGATTTTACATTTTAGTTATTTTTAGACAGTAGTCCTGGGGCAAAAGGGGCAAATGATATTCTTTGCAGTGGCTTGGTATTTGTATAGGAATTGTGCGTGCATACATGCTTGCCCGTTGTGTCCAACTCTTTGCGACCTCGTGTACTGTAGTCTACCAGGCTTCTCTGTCCATGGGATTTCCCAGGCAAGCATACTGGAGTGGGTTGCCATTTCCTCTTCCAGGGCATCTTCTTCACCCAGGGATTGTGGGAAGGGACCAAATGGCCCGGGTGTTACTTAGGCCTTCTTTTAATTTGCTGCCCCATTTCCTGTTGCTATTCTCTGTCCAGGTTTGGGGCATCTCCCAGTCTTTGCTGATAAAACTGGCTCCTGCTTCTATTGCAACTGTTTCTCATTGTTTAATTTGGGTCTCCTCCACTGTGGTGTATTTATCAGTGTGATCTCATTTGCTATCTGTCTTCCAAAAATTTATCAAAATATGGTCTCCTGCAATCTCTAAAATCTCTGAAATCCCTTTTTCAATGGATTTATACTCTTTACTGTTCCATCAGTGGAAATTTGGAAGGGAAGAGTAGAGATTAAACACATGAGCTCAGTCATGAGCTGGGAGATCTAAAAGTGATATTTGCTTTTCATTTATCTTACGTTGTCCTTGACTATTTTATGGTGCTTTTTACTATTCAAAGTGCTTTTACATAATCTACTAAATCCTCATAACAACCTTTGATGTAGGTGGGACACATATTTTTCTGGCTTTACAAATTTGGGAACTGAGATTAGAGAGGCTAAGCGTGGGATTTACCAAGGTCACTTGCCTAAGCTAGTTGCAGAACTGGGATAAAGATTACAGCCTGAATCTTGCAAGCCATAGTGCAGCTAGTTCTATTTTTATTGTACTGTTTTTCATTGGGTTATTAGTTTCATACTGGGTTATTAGTGTTCTCGATTTTTTATTATTTTTTTTTTTCGAATTTTTAGTCCTTCCCCCATCTCTCCCTTCCTTTTTCCTTCCATGACTTTTGCCAAATCTCAGCTCTCTTATTCTGTGTTTTCTTGTAGTCTCTCTCTCTCTCTCTATCTCTCTTTTTTTTCCTTCTGATTGTTAGATGATTGGGCTTTTCTTACTATTTTGGGAGGAAAACTAGGGTTCTCATGTAGTTTCATTTTTCTGTGGATTAATCTGTCTGCATATGTAGCCGCTCTTCACCCATTAAATGGCAGTCAAGGTATTTTTTTTAATCAACATTTTTCACTTAACTTTCCATTCTTTGTGAAAATCAGTCTTGAAACTAGACAGAAGAGCTATTTTGCATTGGCTGGTGTTATTGGTGACAGCCTGTAAAGGCTACATATAGGTAAGTTTGATGGTGTCAGTGTGATTGCTTTCTTTAGAATAAATTAGACATGCATTCTGAATACAGCACTTACTGAATCATATATATCTACTGTTTGTCAAACTTATTTACTAGGTAAAAGTCAGCCTGCAACTTATCTTTAGGAAGAGTATTTGTGTCCCACACTTCAGTACTATTTGAAGCTTTATTTACCTAGAGATCTTGGGGATAGACGAGAGGGAACTTGTGATTTATGTGATGCTATAACTTTCTTATAGAATAGACTAGGGTTTGTGCCAGAGAGAGACCTTTTTCTGGAAGGAATAGACACGTGGGTGTGCACACTCACAGTAACTTCAGTGAGGTTATCTTTACATCCAGGTTTGTTGGGTTGTGCAAATACAGGTTGCACAATTTATAAAATACTATGTGAATGGTGCCTTCTAGACTTGTGCCAAAAGGCAGACTTATTAGGCTGATCTAATTTAATAACTCCTAGAGTATACTTTAAAGGAATCATTTTAAGCTTGGGAATATTTGTTCAACTTTGGTTCTGGCTCACTATGATGTCTTTTGTCTTTTTGGTTACATGAAGTTAAAAAAAAATTCCATTTTGTCTACTGCCAACTTACCTCACAAAGAAGATATTAGGATTGTTAGATTTAAAAAATTATCGTGGAATTATTTGGAGAATAGTTCTTATGACTATAGTGTGAAGCAGCTGTAGATGATAAGTATTACCAGAGTCCCTGCTTATAACTCATAAGTATAAAAACACTTATAGTTAGCTTGTGAAGTTTGAAAATGAACTTTACATGCTTGTTCGTAGCCATACTGGTTTATTTTTAAGTTGTGCTTAGACTTGTGGTTCATTTTTTTTTCAAAGAGGAATTTTGTTATTTGGGTTCGTGACATATACTACTCGCTTGTTTGAAATATTACTGTTCTGACAAAAAAATTTTAACCCTAAATTTTCTAATGTATGACTCCAAATATAAAGCTACTGTTTAACTTCTCAAGAAGATGTTGATCTTTATTTTTTAAGTTAAAATTTTTAACTCTGTCTGCAATAGAGTAATTGAACTGTGTGGAAGCAAGAAACATGTGCACACTATTGATACCTTTCTTGCTTATAAGAAAATGATTTAGATGTAGATATTGTGAAATCTTTATTTAGAGGGGAAATTTATGAATCTAGTATAACCCTGTGCTATTTGTTTTTAAATTGATTTTAGATAGAGGCTATTAATATGAAAAGTTAAAATAGGAAAAGATGACAAGGTTTAAAACTTTTCTGATATTTTTTGTATTAACTTTTTTCTGCCACATTTAATTGTCTTTTTATATTTCCTGTGTAAGTTGTATTTTACGTTACTACTCTATAGAGTAGAAATGTATAATTTCTACAGATTTCTGAAAAATGTATTTAAAAATGCTCGTTTATTTCCATTTATCATCTCATTCTCCTGTTTCCCCTAGTACCTGGCTTTACACTGTACAGAATTGAAGTTTTTACTGTGGGATTGAAACTAGCCCTGTGATAGAGCTGAGAAAACAGTTTACCACACTGGATGTGTAGTCCCAGCTATTGTTTAGTCTCAGGGTGGACCCCTCTGATTTTTTACTTTAAGGACTTTTTAAGTCCCTGTTTGTTCCTCCAATATTCTTGCCTGGAGAATCTCAAGGACGGAGGAGCCTGGTGGGCTATACAGTCCGCGGGGTCACAAAGAGTCGGTCACGGCTGAGCGACTTCACTTTCACTTTGTTCCTAACAGGTGACTGGCTTTGCTTCACCCAGATTGTTTGGTTGTAGCATTGAACAGGATGTTGGATGCTGAGATTAAAGATGAAATACTTGCTTCTGTTTAGCACTCCTCTCCACTTGAAAACTAAGTGCTTAAAAAAAGTGATTTTTAAAGTAAGGCAGAACTTTGCCCTCTCCCCTTACTAAACCTGTAGCATCTGGCAGTAGAAGAAAGTATAGTGGGACTTGTTGGCACCATGGTGCATAGCACTGAAGAATTCCATATTGTGACAACACATCAAAATAAATTGCTGTCAACAGACCAAAACACCAAGTGCTGTGATTCTGTCTGACGTGTGAAGATTCAGACAGGCTGTCTTGACAAGTTGTGGTGGAGCACCTGCATTTGACAGAAGACAGTGATATAAATCTGATTTGCCTGATATGAAGCACCTAGATATGGTTAATGCTGGTGACAATAAGTCTGCATAAAATTTCTAAGACATGAGTCTGATTTTATTTTGCCTCTATTATGTGGCATTATTTTTTGGTCACATTTTGATACTCACTTGGTTCCTATTTGTGTTCATAGTTTGGCTTTGAAATATAGTTGTGAATAATAAACTCTGAGAAATGTAACAAATTAAGTTTTGTCAGCCTTTTTTTTTTTTTTTGGTAGTATTGCAGAAGGCAATAAATACCACTGCAGTTGCTCAAAGCAAAAGAAAAGCAATGAAATTTTATTATATACTGATCATAAAAGTAATCATAGTTGGAGTTGTATTAATTTTGTAACTTACCCCCAAAATATTGAAAACAGTGGGTTAAAAGACTTGAGCTACTATAAATCTTCTCTCAAGCTGTATTTGGCTTTAAAAAGCCTCTAGAAGAGGTAAAATCATTGAATAGGTGATTAATTTTTACCTTTCATTACCAATAAATGATAACTTTTTATAGTACCAGCATATATCACAGTTCATTTAAGAATGTGTAAAACATATCACAGCTCTGGAATTTAATTGTAGAACTTCCTACTAGCTTCTGTTTCAATTCTTCGTGTCACCACAGATACCTCATTCTGACAGTGGTAAGCTAGTATGAAATGCACAGAGATAGAAATTTCATTATTTTTTTCTAATTGCATCTTACAATTTCTAAGAGGTATTAACAACAGGTTCCTTTAGTTGAAAGAGCCAATCCTTTTAAAAGCAAAGGATTCCTGTGGATGGTTTAGATTATATAATTTCTGAAAATTTAGGGCAAGTTTAAAAAAAAAATGGAAACGAAGACAAGGCAATGTAATTCTTTTCACTCTTTATAGTAACTTACTTGTTTGTAGCATTCATGGTAAGGTGTATTATCCAGATACAGAAATCTGTTTTTTTTTACCCCCAGTTTCAAAGATTCTACTATTTCATATTGATTTTTATCTCATTTTGAGATTAGTTTCCAAGTATTACCAATTGTTGCTCTATGATGTGAAAGAAACATACAGAAAGAATTCAGTAATTCACCAGAGTTGAGAAATTTTGAAAATAGCACTGTCCACTATATAGTATTTAAAGGCATAAATTATTATTTTTTAAAATTACCATTCATTCTTGACTCTATTGTTATTTTATCCCTTAAAGGCTGCTAATGAGAAATAGAGCCTCATTATGATTTTAAGGATGAGAGAGGAAGGCTTTTAATTAATGATATGTAAATGGTCTTGAATTGATTATGTTAGAATATCAAGAGAGATGGGTAGAAGCTGTGGTGTAATATATTTTAATTAAGAATTAATTAAAAATGATGGCAATTTCATAAAGCCTCACAGAAAATAGTGGAATTTACTTTCTGTCAGGAGTAAATTAGCCTGTGATTAAATAAAGGGCTTGCATTAATAGTGGAGTTATTTTTAAACTGTGTTGTGAAGAATTATGTAATTTTTCCTAGATAAGTAAAATTAAAATTTAATATTTAAAAGTAGGTTTTAAACAGTGGCAGAAAACTAACATGCTTGTGAACCTAATGTTCTTTTGTTAGAAAAATTCTGTGAAAATATTTTTAACTCCAGCATATATACTGTGTAGCTTTAATAAAAGGATGGACTTTATATCCTATTGCCTGATGAGCAGTGGGGTAAGGAGTGTGCTTGCAAGCACATTGAGAGTTTTTTTTTTTCCTCTAGGGCTGTTGTGCGGAAGATCTGAGAAAATCCTTTATTTTGTTGATCATTGACAATTATTTTTAAAGGAGGTACTCTTTTGTTGTTATTCTGCCAAGTTTAAAAACATTTCTTGCCTACATGTGGTTTTTCATTGTAAATAATACTTCTGCTGAAGGGAGAGCACCTCTTTAGAAACTCCAAAATGTATATATATTTCTTCATGTTGAAACTTTATATTTTCCCTGAGCATGATTTATATTCTAATAGGTGACATTTTTATAAACAAAATTTTTGGTAGTTTAGAAAAGGTTTTAAAAGTTGGATTGTAATTTGACCGTAGTAGAAGAAAAGCTGCATAACCTAATAATTGTATATATTTCATTACTATTTTCCTATATATTCATACAGGATATTATCTCAGTGTTGTAGCTGCTTATATTGGATTATTAGTTAAAAACTCCACATAATCTATTGTACATCTTCAGCCTTAATTCAGTACTTCATACTTATGAAACACACATTAATCAGTAGTTGAATTTGAAGATTTAATAGATCATTCATTTCAGCAGTTGTACTCTTATGGGTTTTGTTGTCGTCGTCGTTTTTTGCTAAAGTAAAGCTAGTCGCTCAGTCATGTTCACTCTTTGCGACCCTGTGGACTGTGGCCTGCCAGGCTTTTCTGTCCGTGGATTTCTCCAGGCAAAAATACTGGAGTGGGTAGCCATTCCCTTCTCCAGGGTATCTTTCCAACCCAGGGATCTAACTTGGGTCTCCTACATTACAGGTAGACTCTTTATCTTCTGAGCCACCAGAGAAAACCCTGTTTTTTGCTAAGTTGCTTTAAAAATGATGCAAATTTTTATTTGTCAGTAACTACTACCTTTCATTGTCTCACTGCCTATGTTTGAATCTTTTATGTGAAAGTTCAGAGTACAGGCATGTTTTGTGAGGCCACTGTGATGTTTGAAACTCAGAAACACAGTTGTGAGGGACATCCCTGCTGGTCGAGTGGCTAAACTCTGTGCTCCTAATGCAGGGGGCTCAGGTTCCATTCCTGGTCAGGGAACTAGGTCTCACATGTTGCAACTAAAGTGAAAGTGTTAGTTGCTCATCATGTCTGACTCTCTGTGACTCCATGGGCTGTAGCTTGCCAGGCTCCTCTCTCCATGGGATTTCCCAGGCAAGAATACTGGAGTGGGTAGCCATTCTCTTCTCCAGGGGATCTTCCCAACCCAGGGATTGAACCCAGGTCTCCTGCATTGTGGGCAGATTCTTTACCAGCTGAGCCACCAGGAGTTTCTTTAGAAACTCCAAAATGTATATATATATTTCTTCATGTTGAAACTTTATATTTTCCCTGAGCATGATTTATATTCTAATAGGTGACATTTTTATAAACAAAATTTTTGGTAGTTTAGAAAAGGTTTTAAAAGTTGGATTGTAATTGCAGAAAGGGAAGCCTTTCTGCAACTAAGGGCAGGTGCAAATAAATAAGTAAAAGTACTTTTTAAAGAAGAAACACAGTTGTGAGAAAGAGGGGAGGGGATGAACATATCTTGGTTCCCCTGCTAATGATTACCATTGCTGCTGATTATTGACATTTCCTAATTTGTCCTAGTCACTGGAGTATATGAAAATATATATATTATTTAAAAAGTTGCCATAACCCTGTGTATATACTATATTCACCTGTAATGCTTCTTAGAAAATGGTTTTTATGTATTCTGTGTGTTATGGTGTGTCCTTGCTCTCATCTTAATGCTGATTTTAAGTTGCAAAGACAGTTTTAAAAAGATGAAACTTATTAACATGTATAGTGTTAATATGGCCCTTTTTAAGGGGAGATCATTTCTTTTGATGATAGGTTTAATATTCTGTGTGTTATGGTGTGTCCTTGCTCTCATCTTAATGCTGATTTTAAGTTGCAAAGACAGTTTTAAAAAGATGAAACTTATTAACATGTATAGTGTTAATATGGCCCTTTTTAAGGGGAGATCATTTCTTTTGATGATAGGTTTAAAGAATCTTTTTTTTTTTACTTTAGATTTGGGAACAGCTTTTTTTTTTTTTTTTTTTTTTAACCATGCCACCAGCGTGTGGGATCCTAGTTCCCCAACCAGGTATCAAAACCCTGGCCGTACATTGGAATCCCAGAATCTTAACCACTGGGCTGCCAGGGAAGTTCCTGGGAATCATTTTTTCTTAATTTTTTTTATTGAAGTGTAAAAGTTGAAAGTATAGTTGATTTACAATGTTGTACCAATTTCTACAGCAAAAGGACTCAAGTTATACATATATAGACGTTCTTTTTTAAAATATTCTTTTCCATTATAGTTGATCACAGGATATAGTTCCCTCTGCTCTACAGTTGGACCTTGTTTTTTGGGAACCATTTGACATGTCATGTGATGTCTAAGAAAGTTTTAGAAGACTAAAGAATCCATTAGCACCTTGATGAAGTTTTTGTGGTAGCTACTTTGACTCAGTCTTGTCTTTTTTTTAAGGAAAAATTTAAGAGATCCAGTATGGTTTTATTTTGGAGTTTAGAAGGTAGAAAAGAAGGGTTAAGGGAATGAAAGAAGGCTAAAGGGTTGAAGAGTTTTTATAAGATCAATGCCAGGTATTTGGTTTCTGTATACTAAGTATCATTTTTCTTCATACTTTATCTTTACTATTACTATTATTATTTTTCTTTGTAATTCATATTTGTTTTTATCTTTATAAATAAAAGTTGAAACATAAAGAAGTGACCTTAGAATGAAAGCAGGTAAGATTTTGGTTGACTCTGTGGAAGAGCTCCTTGACCACTAATGTGAACAGTAAGTACTCAGTTTGTCATTCTCAGTATCTATTGGTCTAGATATGCCTGCAGTCAGGGATGTGATCAGAAACTTGCTCAAAGGCCCTTCACTTCTGTTATTCAGTGTGCCTGTGTTGATCTATGTTTCAAAGGAAGGTATGGCTTTAATTTCATGAGAATGAAATATCCTAATTAATTTGTTGTACATGGCACAGGACACAGGCTTCTTGTTGCTCTTTTCCTAGTGACTCAAAAGAAAAGAGAACTCTAGTAGACTCTATGGTATATTTAGGGACTCAGGCCTTTCTACTTTGTAGGGAAAGTCACCAGGTCTAGACAGAAAATACATAGATCTATTAAAACATAATTTAAATCAGAATATATTGAATATAATGAATTAAATTTTTACTAATAATTAGGCTTTTTGTTTTTTGCTTTTGTTGTTTGTTTTTCTTGTAATACTCTTTGCTTACTAGAGAATGGGAAACAATTAAATTCCCAAGAATCTAGATCTCAACATGCTATCAGTAGTCCCAGCTATTGTAGTATAACAATGATAGTTACCATTTATTGAGGACTTATTGTTTGCCAAGCCTTGTGAGAAGTTCTTTACTTGCATTAGTTCATTTCATGCTGATATGGGCTCTAAGATATAGGTCACTGGCTCTGTTTATGTTTTCAAAATCTTTTTCTGTGCTGTATAGAATTATTGAGAACCCTAGAGATATTTTGGTTATGTAGACTATATCTATCAATAATCACCATACTAGAGATTTTAAAAAGTTATTATTTTATTTTAAAATAACAGTAATAAACTAATTGCATTTTGATATTTTAAAAATAAAAGAAACTCATGGTTTTTAAAAGAAAAAGTTAGTTAAAAGAGTGGTGTTGTTTTGCATTTTTTTTTGCAACTGTTTTCAGTGTCTGACCAGCAGCTGGATTCTCATATCTGCTTTGCGTCAATCTGTTGTGATATCATACTTCATGTGGCCCCCTAATACACTTCATTGGATGCTCGTGAGCAAATGAGAGTATAAAGGGCAATAGTAATATTTTTAAAATAGTTTTGACCTTGCTGGAACCATCAGGGTACCTTAGGGGCCCGAGGGTACCTGGGCTATACTTTGAAAACCACTGATTTAAGACGTATAGTCAGTCATTCAGTCACTCAGTCGTGTCCGACTCTTTGCGACCCCATGGACTGCAGCACACCAGGCTTCCCTGTCCATCACCAACTCCCAGAGCTTGGGCAAACTCATGTCTGTCAAGTTGGTGATGCCAGAAAGTATTATAATTTTTTACAAATAAACATCACTGCTTACTTTTGATGTTATAGCTAATATGTATCCATTTTTCTTTGTATTTTTTGCTCTCAGCTTTGACAGTTAAATGATCAGTCCATAATTGTAATATCACTAAGTTCAATATAGTAGCTTCCTTTATTTTATATTCTAATTTGGAGTCTTCACTAGAATATTCTGGAAATGTATTTAATTCTGCATTAGGAAATACTTTTTAAATGTTAACTGTGGGGGGCAGTTTTCAACCAGTTCAATTCTAGCATAGTATCTTTGAATGCAAAAGGCAGTACTTTAATATTTAACTTAATATTTCCAAAACTTAGAAATTAATTCCAGGAGAAAACTGCTAAAGTTGTATGTAGCACATAGAGGTTCTAGCTTAATAAGTTCCTTTATATTCACCACAGTCTTATCAAATTCTTTCTGGGAATGATTTTTACCTACTTTAAATGTTTTCATGATCTAATCTTTCATAGGTAGGATTCTTTATTTAGGGAAAAAAAGAACTTCCTTACTTGAAATCCAAATAATTTGTTTACTGTTCCTATATCTTGATTATTTGTCATGTATGATATAGAAATAACTTTCTTCTTTCCTTAAAATATTTTTATGTGAAGTTTCAGATAGAACTAAAACTCAGATATTGTGATTGCTTGGTGGCTCTAGCTTGTCTGGAGTATTTACTGATTAATGGAGGGTCATTGGTGATTAGGGAAATCTTTCCTTTGAAAGATTATGATCTTCATTCTATGGTCATTCATATCTATGATTATGAATGCTACAAAAACATAATGATAGTATCAGTACTAAGTATTGAGACAGTTTAGCTTCTGTGTGAGACCTTATTGGGGAGAATAGATTGCTCTATCCTTCAACTGTGAAAAAAATTTTGACCTAATGAAGTTATGCAGTGTGTAAATAAATGTATTTGATTGAGGTATTAGTAGAAATTCTAAAGTAAAGGGTTTTGTAAGGTTTTGTAAAGGGTTTTGAAGTAAAGGGACTGCAGCCATGAAATTAAAAGATGCTTGCTCCTTGGAAGAAAAGCTATGACCAACCTAGACAGCATATTAAAAAGCAGAGACATTACTTTGCTGACAAATGTCTGTCTAATGAAAGCTGTGGTTTTTCCAGTAGTCATGTATGGATGTGAGAGTTGAATTATAAAGAAAGCTGAGTGCCAAAGAATTGATGCTTTTGAACTGTGGTGTTGGAGAAGACCCTTGAGAGTCCCTTGGACTGCAAGGAGATCCAACCAGTCCTTCCTAAAGGAAATCAGTCTGAATATTCATTGGAAGGACTGATGCTGAAGCTGAAACTCCAATAATTTGGTCACCTGATGCAAAGAGCTGACTCATTGGAAAAGACCCTGATGCTGAGAAAGATTGAAGGTTGCAAGAGAAGGGCATGACAAAGGATGAAATGGTTGGATGGCATCATCGACTTGATAGAAATGAATTTGAGCAAGCTCTGGGAGTTGGTGATGGACAGGGAAGCCTGGCCTGCTGTAGTCCATGGGGTCGCAAAGAGTCGGACATGACTAAGCAACTGAACTGAACTGAAAGGGTTTTGTAGGGTATTTGGAGTTTTTACACATTAATTTTTAATTGTAAAATATTTCAAGCACATGGCCATCCATATTCCCTCATGTTAAATTGACTAAATATTAAGACTGCTTCATATATGCTTTAGATATTTATTAAAAAAAAACAAAACAAAACAAACAGTTTCTATATGATTGAAGATTCTGTCCCATTGGCCCATTAGCTTTTCCATCTATACTTGAGTGGTGCTTATCTTATAGTTGATGCATGTTGTTTCTCATTTGAATTAAAAAACTCACTATATATTTATGTCTTTTAAAATAATATATAGTTAGTATTTTTAGAATTTATTAAATGTTATTTATATCTATATTAAATAAAGTGCATATTTATATGTGTATATGTGTATAGAGTTGTAGCTTGCTTTTTGCCCTCACCATTGTTTTCCAGGTGTATCGAGTTTGATAACTGTGGATTAGTTTCATTTGTTTTAACTGCTTTGTAGTATTCAATCTTGCAAATAAACTTCATGTTTATTTCAGTGTTGTGGATGCTTAAATTGTTTCCAAAGTTTTACTCATATAAATACGCCTGTACATATATTCCTATCCACAGGCAAGAATTTCTCTGAGGTGTATAACTAGAAATGAAAATGTTGGGTTATTGAGTATGTATGTATTTGACTTTATTTGAGGTTACTGGATTGCTTTCTGAAATGGTTATACCAGTTTACACGGCCACCAGCAATAAGACTGTGCGTAGTTTAGTTCTGGAATTATGCACTTAGTTTTCAAGATCAGAAACTGAATTCACTTAGGCCCTTAGTCTACTGTGTCTTTATGTGTTGGATATAGATGCCAGTAGTTTTTAAGTTGGACTTCTGGATATAGTCATTTGTATTTTGCTTTTTTTGGAATTACTAGTTTGTTGTCTAGAGGAATTCTTCTGAGTTATTAGTACACTGACAAGAAAAACACAAAAGTCATTCAGTTAAATCTACTTGCATCCATATTTTCTTTAGGCAGCATTATTTTTGACTTGCCAGATCTGATATATGCAATTGCACTGCCTAGACAAAGTTTCCATATTTCAGAGTAATTAATGGTTCATGTAGAAATTCTTTGACTATATTTTTGTTTGTCAAACATAATTTATTAGAAATCAAAACCATAGTATTTAGGATAGGACCGAAATTAAGGTTAAGTTGCGGCTTTTTGCTGTGCATGTCACAATAAAAATCTGTCATAACAGAACCCTATAAAAGGGGAGATGGGAATAAATACTTTACAGCTCTTCTGCTATCTGGCACCATTCTTTAATGTATTCTAAGACTGTAATAAAATTTTACTGGTTGATCATTTAAATGCAAGGTTAGAAATAATTTGATGATCCATCTGTAAAAATAAGATTGGTCAGTTTTTAAAACTACTCTTGACCTTTCAATTAGCATATCAAGTTATAGCAGACCAAACAAAGCAGTTTCAGGCTGTAGTTAAACAGCTTATTTATAATAGAAAGTTACTGAACACAAGGTTCTCTCACAGATTAAAAGTTTTGTAATGTATTTACAATGTTCAATTTAGGAAATCAAAAGGAACATAGAGTTCTAAACATCATTCTGACAGATCTGTTTGCTTTTATTTCCATTAAAAGTATTTTAAAAACCTTTGATTTGATACCAAAAATCAGTAATATAAGTCACCTTCTTTGTTCTAAGGTAAACAGAACACAAGCTTTCTGCAGTTCCCTTGATCAATGAGAAAATGCCTTATAGCAAAACCACATGGAGAGAATGTAGCTGTAGGTGATCCCCTGAGAGTTTTTTGATTGGAGCAGAGAGTTTGGTATTGAAAGAAGAGGGAGACAGACAGGTTATTTGAAAATATTCCCATTAGACCAAATGCTTATGTTGGAGCTATGCTACAACATTTTTCATGCAGAAAGTGCAACTTTATCAATTTTAAAGGTTAAAGGCTATTCATTGCATGATTATAATAATATCTTTCTACTTTGGAATTTTTGTATACCTCTGCACTCCATTAACCAGTTGCCCAGAAATTTCATTTATTCACAGGCTGCTTGTCAGTCCTTCTAGGATTTTATTTTGGATTGTTAGAAAATGTATCATTTAGTTCTTAAAGTCAGTGCAAATGCAATACATTTTCTTCAGCTAGTATACACTTGTCAGGTTTATAGCTAGCAAAAGGAGAGATAAGCTTGATAATTTGATAACCAATTATTGATATATGTACCATGTTAATGATTATCTTAGGAATTCTAGTATCACTAGATGAACAATCTTAACATTTACTTTGCTAATCAGTTTAATGTACAAATTAAACTTTGTACATACTCATTTTGGTGCAATTTAGTTAAAATACTCATGGTATAACATGAATATGGCTTAATTTTGAATATCTCAGCAGTTTACTTTGAAGTTTTCATTCAGCCAAACTGTTAAGATGCTTGAGATTTCAACCTCCCTTTCCTTACATTTAAAAAACAAGCAACAAAGTAGAAATATTTTAGTGTTTTTCTGAAAGAGGAGAAGCAAAAGTAATTGTTTTAAGAAAATTCTAATTGAAGAATTAAAGTGCCATGGTCTTGGGAAGATTGGCTTGGTCCTGGCACTGCTCTGTGGCAGTGGAGCCCCAGATGCCTGGCCAAGCATCCCTTACCGACATCTGGAACCAGTTGCAATACATCACTGTCAAAACTGCTCTCTATACGTATCTGCATTTACACATTAGTTACCCACGCAGCACTCATCAAAAAAGCTGAACAATCTTGACATGGTGTCCCTTGTGGAACTGCAAAGGTGAACCGAAGTTGGGAGGCAGTGTCTCGCGTCACTGTCTGCTGAGCTCTTACAACAGGAAGCCTGATTAAAAGTGAAAGGAAAAATTTCTCAGTTGCCTCAGCTCTGTAGACCTCACTATGATTTTTTATTTACAAAAGGGATTTTTTTTTGTATTATGTAAAGCAGAAGTATTATGAGCACCAAACTGATTTTGTTTAGAGATGGGAAAACTATTTTCAGCTTTTAGTTGGAAAAAAGATTGCTTTGTATGTTTCTTAGATTTACTATTAGCTATAATTTCTTTTATGTATCATTTTACAGAAATTAAATTAAAAAAACAGAGCCATAAATTATAGATAAAATATTCATAACACTGAGTCACTTTAATTGAATAATAGTATAAAATTTGAAATAGTTGACCTTTGCTCTTATATTGGTGATAGCAATGTTTGTACTTATTAATTTTCAAAAAGCTGAATAATAGAAAAGGAAAAATAGTTATTTGTAGATGTTTGGTATTGTGTATTTAAATATGATTTTGAAGAAGAAATAAAAATTTTGACAAAAAGTAAATATTGGCCCTTTACATTAAAAACTATTCAGGAGTCTTTGCTACCACATCTCTATAGTAATATTATTACTAATAGTTATGATAATGACTGACATTTACTGGACTTTTTTTAATGTACTAGAAACAGTCTTTCTGCTTTATATGGATTATCTCATTCAAGCTTAATAAATGGGTGTACTGTTTCTCCCATTTGTTGGAAGGAGAACCATGCTAAAGGAAGTTAAATGACTCGCCCAAATTCACACAATTAAGTGGTGGACCTAGATTCAGCCTCCTAGCAGTCTTATTTTAGAGTTCACACTAGGTTTTTTTTTTTTGTCTCTTTGTTTCTTATTTATTGATTTGTATGTTTTACTGTTATTATAAAAATTTTTAAACATACCTAAAAGAGTGAACTCTTCTATAAAACCATCAACTAGACTTAACTGCCATCAATATCTTATTCTTCTTTCATATGGCCTCCCACAACTTTACTTCCTGCTAGAATATTTGGAGAAGGCAATGGCACCCCACTCCAGTACTCTTGCCTGGAAAATCCCATGGATGGAGGAGCCTGGTAGGCTGCAGTCCATGGGGTCGCCAAGAGTCAGACACGACTAAGCGACTTCACTTTCACTTTTCACTTTCATGCATTGGAGAAGGAAATGGCAACCCACTCCAGCATTCTTGCCTGGAGAATCCCAGGGATGGGGGAGCCTGGTGGGCTGCCATCTATGGGTTGCACAGAGTCGGACACGACTGAAGTGACTTAGCAGCAGCAGCAGCAGAATATTTTAAAGTTAACTCCAGATACCATGTTACTTCTCCTGAAATACCTAAGTTTGTTTTTAAAAAAGATGTTTTCTTCCTTATAAAAACTACAGTGCCACTATCACAACCTCACAAAATTAACAAGAAGTTATTCAATTAACAAGACTTTCTTCAGTTCAGTTCAGTTGCTCAGTCGTGTCCGACTCTTTGCAACCCCATAAATTGCAGCACGCCAGGCCTCCCTGTCCATCACCAACTCCCGGAGTTTACTCAAACTCACGTCCATCGAGTCGGTGATGCCATCCAGCCATCTCATCCTCTGTTGCCCCTCTCCTCCTGCCCCTAATCCCTCCCAGCATCAGAGTCTTTTCCAGTGAGTCAACTCTTCGCATGAGGTGGCCAAAGTACTGGAGTTTCTTAATGTCATTTAATATCTGTTTAGGTACAGTTGGGTTGTTTGGATCAGGATCCAAAAATGTTCATTCACTATATTTGATTGTTATGACTCTTAACTGTCTTTTACACTAGAACAGATACCCCCGCTCCCTCACTGTGCTTTTCCATATACCATTGGCTTTTTGAAGAAACGAAATGGAAATCGAATGGTTATCCTGTAGACTGCCTCACATTCTGGATTACTGATTCTTTTTCTTTAAAAAAAAAAATTGAATAGTGAATAGTGAATTACTGAAAATTTCCACCTGATGTGAAGAGCTGATTCACTGGATAAGATTCTAATGCTGGCAAAGATTGAGGGCAAGAGGAGAAGGGGACAACAGAAGATGAGATGGTTGGATGGCATCACCGACTCAATGGATGTGAGTTTGAGCTAACTCTGGGAGGTAGTGAAAGGGAAGGAAGCTTGACATGCTGCAGTTCATGGGGTCACAGAGTCGGATATGACTTAGCGACTGAACAACAACATCAGAGGGATTAAAATGATGATTTCCAGTTATGTTTTTCCTTCTTCATTTATTGGCCAGAACTCTTTCTTAGAGCTTTATTTGATCCACTAGGGCTGTTTGCTTTCCCTGAAATACAGTTCAGGTGGTATGAAATGCTTCATTCTTTCCCTTTACTCACTTTCCAGCATAAGGAGGCAGTGCCTTAAAATCCTCCAGTGGTTACAGGTTTTCACTTGTTTCTTTCTTTTGCTCTTTCTTTCTTTTAGTTGTTATTATGAAGTCCTGGCTTTTTGTATGTGCAGTGTGTTTTAATCAGTTGCATTATACTTTTTGATGCTGAAACTGCTCTACATTTGTCCTACATGAGCTCCTTCTGTGTCCTTTTGACAAGATTTTTTTTATAACTTCTTACTTTGTGGTATAACAAAGATGCCAGGCTCATTTGTTTAGTCCCTGCATTAGCCCTGGAATCTGCCATTTCTCCAAAGAGTTGTGGTTCTTTTTATTGAGGAATGATATGTCAAGACCACAATATGGGTGCTTATTGCTACAGGATTCTTTGCTTTTAGGAAAAGGGGGGGAAAAAGTGAGTTCTCATTGATAATTTTAATTCATATTTGTACTTAGCTTCTTAACTAGGTTAACTTCTTACCTTCTTTGATCTTGTACTTCTTTATGTTAAATATTAGATTCCTAACAGAATTAACATAATGTTTATTTTCTTTCCCTGGTGGCTCAGATGGTAAAGTGTCTGCCTGCAACGTGGGAGACCCAGGTTCAATTCCTGGGTTGGGAAGATCCTCTGGAAAGGAAATGGCAACCCACTCCAGCATTCTTGCCTGGAAAATCCCATGGACGGAGGAGCCTGATAAGCTACAGTCCATGGGATCGCAAAGAGTCGGACACGACTGAGCGACTTCACTTTCACTTATTTTCTTTATCTTATATCCCTAATGGTTTCAAAACAACAATCTAGACTATTGAATGAAGTTAGTTAAAGTCCTCTTTGCAGTGTTTTGGGGGGAGGGCCCTCAGATTATATCTCTCTGAAGACGTACAAGCCACTGTGAGATTGGATTGATAGACAGCTATATCATTTAATCAGTCTTCAATTTTTAAGATTGTTTTTCTCCATGACTTGGAACCTGAGTGGACTCCTTTCATCTCAGTAGTTGTTCTCAGCCTTCACTTGCCTAGGGTCCCACACAGCATTGGTCCTTTTCTCTGGGAGTGATTTTTTTTTTTTTTGGTGAGTTGTGGATTCCATGGCTGTTCCTCTGTACTTTTTTTTGCCATCGCCATTGCTGTTATTGGATGTTTGGCCATACCTTTCTATATTCTTGGTTTCCCTGTAGGCTCAGACAGTAAAGAATCTGCCTGCAATGCAGGAGACCTGGGTTTGATCCATGGATTGAGAAGATCCCCTGGAGAAGGGAATGGCTGCCCACTCCAGTATTCCTGCCTGAGAATTCCATGGACAGAGGAGATGGGTGGGCTATGGTCCATGGGGTAGCAAAGAGTCAGACATGACTGAGTGACTAACACATTCTGTATTCTAGGGTTTGAGGGAAGATTCCTTGTCACCTCCTTTTGTTGAAGATATATCATGTATAGGTTATTCTTCCCTGATTGCTTCTGTCTGGTTATGATGATGAAATTTGGTGAGATTTAAAAAATACTGACATTGCTATGTTCTTATTTCTGCAAGTTCCAGAGTCTGTGTCACCTTAACTACTGTATGATTTTGCCTCTGTGATGCTCTGGAATATAGCTTGACTTAGAATGTTTTCCTTTGAGCTTTATTGTTGGGTGCTAATTATTGAGGTATGATTAGGAAGAGGAGTAAACAGAGGGAAGAAATTAATATTTACAGCAGTACATTCCTGCAATATGTCAAGAATGCTGGTGATGATGAAAATATTACATTTTCTTGCTGAATCCTCATACCACCATAGATTTGTGTTGTCTTGTTTTTACAGGTTAGAAAACCGATGGTTAACAAAGTTAAGTAACTTGCCTAAGAGTATTTGGCTAGTAAGTGACAATACTGGTTTCAAACTGAGATGTATCTGGTTCCAAGGCCTGTGCCTTCATATTTACAGCATACTTACTTTCTCAGAACTTTTTGTAACAAGGCTTGCATAGGCACCTTATTTTACCAAAAAGTTTTAGATTGGGGCATAAGAAACAAATCTATCTTGTCTGGACTCAGGTTAATGCTCTGAAAACAAATGTGCTGATTATAGGATATCTGTAAAGAGTCTTCTATTATTTTGTAAAACAGTAGCTTAAAAGGTTGAGAATGTTATTTAAAAGGCATCTTGTCCTTGGTTCTTTTTTAAAGATGAAGGAAGTAAAGCGTATACTACTATAAAATGTATGTGACTTTCACATTGCTACGAGAGTGCCAGAATGGTATTGCATAATGGGATACGGTCTTGCCTGCTATCTGAGCTCCTCGGCAGTGTTCTGAGCCACCAGTGAAACTGGCTTTTGCTGCTGTCCTCGCCTGTCGTAGCATTATGCCAGGAAGCAGTGTTAGGCATATGGAGTAATGGTTTATGGAGATGTAGGTCCACTTTGCTACAGATGAGGTTTAAGGTGGATATTTTACAGTTCTATATCAGCTTCTACTTTTGGACAAGAAAAAAATGAAATTGGGTTATCTATGAATAATCTTTTTAGGCAACAATGGTTTTAGCACTTCAAGAAAGGGATGTTTTCCTTTCCTTCCTCCCCTTATTCTTTTCTTCCCATTTTCAAACAGCAGTTGCAGCAAAGTAGTAGTAATATCTCTATTCCTTGGGTGTCAAACATCAGAATTCAGTTTAAATTTTGTTCAGTTTAACTTTAAAAAAAAACCCACAAAACTCCATTGAGATATAATTCACATGCCATACAGTTCACCCACTTAAAGTGGATAATTCAGTGTTTTTTTAAAGCATATTCACAGAATTGTGTACGATCACAATAGTTAATCTTAGAAAATTTTCATCACCTCCCTAAAGGAACCTTATACCCATTTACTACCAATTCTCCCCTTACCCCCAGCTCTAGGCAACCCCTAATCTACTTTCTATCTCTGTAGGTTTGTCTGTTCTTGACATTACAAATCCATGAAATCATATGATATGTGGTCTTTTGTGACTGACCCAGCATTGTGTTTTCAAGGTTCTTTCATGTTGCAGTATATATCAACATTTCATTTCTTTTTATTGAAGAATAATTTTCCATTGAGTGAGTGTTTTATTTATCCATTCATCAATTGATAGAGACTTGGGTTGTTACACTTTTTTTAATGTTATGAATAATATTAAGAACGTTCTCGTACAAGTTTTTGTGTAGACATATAGTTTTACTTTTCTTGAATATATACCTTGGAGTGGAATTGCTGCATCTTGTGGTAAAGTGACTCCATACTAACCTTTGAGGGACTGCCAGACTTTTTTTCCAAAATGGCTACACTCTTTTCCCATCTGTGCTCTATGAGGGTTCCAATTTCAGTTTACTTTAAACAGTATCATCAATCAGGTAACTATTGCTTGCTTTGTCTGAACCAGAGATTCTTCTGGATGCTGGGAATACAGCAGTGCACATAGCTGACAATTATGCTGCCCTCAAAGATCACACACTTTGGTGCAGAGGGACAGTCAAAAAAAATAAGTAAGTAAGTAGAATAATTTCAGCATGCCTGGTGTTGTGAATGTTTGGGAAAGTTTCTATGAGAGAAGAACATGAACTGAAACCCAGAAATGTAGCTGGAGAGGCAGTTGCAGAAGTAAAAACTCCAAAAGCATCATCTTTCGATAACTTTTTAAGGTGAGAATGCTGTTGTGGTAGTGGTTAAGATTTATAATAGACCAGTTGTTTTTACTCTTTTTGTGACCTATTTACATCCTCTGCCTGTTTTTATCTTAGGCTTATTTTTCTTCTTGATTTGTAGCAGTTCTATATATTTTGGATTCTAATCCAATAAAATAAGAACAAAGGATATGAAAAAATTGACAGACAAAGCAATAGAAATAACTATTAACCATGCAAACAAAATTGCCAATCCTTACTCAAAATAAGATAAAATAACTACCATTTAACTCGTGTTTACTGTGTGCTGGGCACAATTCTAGGTACTTCATATGTATTAATTCATCTAATTTTCATAAGAACATTTGAAATTGAAGTATTATTGCCCCATATGACTTATAAGAAAGTGGAGTCACAGGGGTTAAGTTACTGTCACATGGTTGTGCAGTGAATGTAGACCCACGTGAGTGAGAGAGGCAGGAGACAGCCCAGAACCCACATGTGTAACCACTACATTCTGCTGACCTTTGCAAGTCAAAAGAAAGTAAAACTGGATTGAACTACCATTTTTTAAAATTTATCAGATTGATAGAGATCAAAAAGCATAGTATCAGTATGATGAGAAGGGTGTAGGGACAGACACTCATACAAATTGCTGGTGGAAATTGTTATAACCTTCTTTGGCGGGCAGTATGGCAATATCTATCAAAATTTTAGTAATATATTTCACATGACCAACACTAACCCTGCTGTATGATATGCAGGAAGGTTGTTAAGAAAGTAAATGCTCTGAGCTCTCAACACAAGGAGAAAATTTTTTCCTTTTTTTCTCTTTTGTTTTATTGTATTGGTATGAAAGATAGATATTATCTTGAATCATTGTGATAATCTCATTACAAGATATGACTTAAATTTATACAGTGATATATGTCAATTATTTCTCAATAACACTAGGAAAATATAACTATAAAAAATAAGTAAATTCCAAAAGAAAATTTTTAATGTACATAATCCTTTGACCTAGCAGTTGCAATTCTTAGAATTTAGCTTTTATATATATTTGCAGATAAAAATCTTATATATATATATAATTATTTATTCAAGAATACTTAATAGCACATGTTAGAATAGTATAAGCTGGGAAATACTCTAAATGTTCACTAGTAGGGAACTCGATAAATAAATGTTACCTCATTCAGTGTAATACTATATAATCCATAAAAGAGAATGAAGCCTTGAACTAATGTAGAAAGTTTCCAAAATATGTTAAATCAAGAAACTAAAATATAGAACAGTGTGTATATGTATTAATAAAGGAATAAAATGATAGAAATATATATATATACTTTATGTATTTAAAATAGTGTGTGTATATGTATATATACATGTATAATGTAAAAATATCTCCAGGCATACATATGAAACACATGAAATTATTTGCCTCTGGAGGAGAATAATGTGTTTGCATTCAGGAATAGGAAAACAAAAATATTGTACCTTTTGTATTTTGAACTGTTTTGTTGTTGTTGTTCAGTTGCTAATTTGTGTCTAACTCTTCCCCATGGACTGTAGCATACCAGGCTCCTCTGTTCCAGTTTCTTCCCGGAGTTTGCTCAGATTCATGTTCACTGAGTGGTGATGCTATCTAACAATAGACATTAAAATTAAAATATACTTAAAAAATATATAGATGCTAATAATTAAGGTTGATAAAAGGCCATTTTGAATTATTTTGCAGTTGGTTTTTCAGATAGTGAGGGTGTCAAGAATATTTGTTCATAGTGTGTTTTTTTAAAGTTTTTCCAAAAGATAGCAAATAAAAAATGCACCTGTGGTTGGTGCTAGCCTGTTGAAATGGTGGAAACATTCTAATAGCCGAGCCAATACCATGTATGAACAATTGCTGCCCTAAACTACAAACTGCTTCCCATTTCTTGTGCTCATCCTACAGCTGCTTTATATCATCAGAAACTTCAGACACACTTTGGTAGACAAGAAGATTTGGACTATAAATGAGAAATGATAGGAGGATATATTTTGTAAGAAATTGAAAAATCTCCTACCAAATCTCACAGTCTTAGGATATAACCAAGCTATCTACATACATATAATTGTCGTTTGCTAGTGTTGCACCTTCTGTTCTTTGTTATTCATGAGATTAAATTGGACTCTGCTAATGTCAAGGGACAAGAATTGATATACATAACACTAGCTCTTTGTTGTTGTTTAGTCACTAAGACTCTTTGCGACCCCATGGACTGCAGCACACCAGGTTTCCCTGTTCTTCAGTATTTCCTGGAGTTTGCTCAAACTGATGTCCATTGAGCAGGTGATACCATCCAACCATCTCATCCTCTGTCACCCCTTATTCCTGCCTTCAATCTTTCCCAGCATCAGGATCTTTTCCAATAAGACAGTTTTTTGTATCAAGTGGCCACAGTATTGGAGTTTCACCTTCAGCATAAGTCCTTCCAATGAATATTCAGTGTTGATTTCCTTTAGGATTGACTGGTTTGATCTCCTTGTCCAAGGGCCTCTCGAGAGTCTTCTCCAACACCACAACTCAAAAGCATCAATTCTTTGTACTCAGCCTTCTTTCTGGTCCAGTTCTCTGTACCAAAGCACAAACTATTTGGAAAGAATAAAGTCTGGGAATGGGAGTTGACAATGTATGATTTAGACTAGAAATGTATGGCACTGATCTAAGAAGATTCTATGAAGAGAATAAGGTGAAATTTTGAAGGTAGAAAGGAAATGGATTTTTTTTTTGGGAAATGTTAGAGTTTTCAAGGAAATATCTATAAGGGATGAAAAATTTTTGCCACTATAGAAGGAAAAGTTGAAAGCCACTTGATAAGATGGAGGTTTTTTGGGAGCTTAACACTCGTGAGAGAGGAATGGTTTGGAATATGCACTTTGGAGTCAACATGGATTTGGGTCCCAGTTTCATACTTCTCAGCTAGGCTGTCTTGAAGAAGTAACTTTATAAGTTCTATGTGTTACTTTTAAAATTTCTCAACTGGTGATAAATCTAGTGCTTAACTTCAGAGAGTGGTTGTGATGATATATATATGAAATTAGGCATAAATGCATACAGCCAGGTGCCTTGTGGGCTTCCCTGGTGTCTCAGCAGTAAAGCATCCACCTGCAATGCAGGAGTCACAGGTTCAATCCCTGGGTTGGGAAGATTCCCTGGAGAAGGAAATGGCAACCCATTCCAGTGTTCTTGCCTGGGAAATCCCATGGACAGAGGAGCCTGGCGGGTGACAGTCCATGGAGGTTGCAAGAGTCAGACACAATTTAGTGACCAAATCACCACCATCAAGTGTGTTGTACATAGTAGGTGCTCAACTGTAATGATAAGTTTGAGAACTAGTTGAGTCTCATTTTTGTAGGTCTGAAAAATCAAGAAGCAACATGATATATAAAGAGAAATGTACTTAGATTCAGAAAATCTGTCACTTATACAAGTGTGTACTTGTGTTAGTTCAGTTAGAGTGAGATTCAAAAGTGAAGATGGATAAATAAATAACTTAATAAAAACAAATATTTTGTCTTTCCTTTCACCCTTCCCACCCCCTCAACATGTAACTCACTTCACATTTAACTTGAGATTGAATGTGGTAATAAGAGAATACATAGGAGTTCTCCAGATAGATTAAATGGTCAAGAAATGCTAATTTTACTCATGTAATTCTTTATCTCCCCCTTCCAAAGGATTACGTGGGAAATAACTCTTGAGAAACAGTATTCTTGAAAGTAAAGGGTAAATGGAAAGATTGAGGGTAGAGGCAACACTGATTACCAGGTAGTTGTAAACTCTAGTTGTGTTGGATGAACAGTTATAACTTCTTACACAGTAAAAGTTAAGATTTAACATGAGCAGACAAGAGAGAAAAGCCAAAGATTTGTGGGGAGTTTAAAAGCTTGGAAATCAAGAGAACATATTGGTCCTGCTGACTCTAATAGGAGAGTTAGGGAAGATGTTTTCAATGTGTTTAGTTTTGCATGACTGTATAACATCCAAGTATATACATTGTGTGAACA
Organism: Aepyceros melampus; assembly: GCA_006408695.1. NCBI lineage: Eukaryota > Metazoa > Chordata > Mammalia > Artiodactyla > Bovidae > Aepyceros > Aepyceros melampus. The sequence goes on from SJXQ01005741.1 coordinate 47,354, forward strand.
GTAAGAAGTGAAAGTTTGAAGATTGGATAAGAGAAAGGGATAATATTGGCTGGTGATTCTTAAACATTCCAAGATTGTATTTTCAGTGACCTTCCTGTTTATGGAATGGAGATAATGAACTCTTGACACCTAATACATCTATACTCCCTTTTGAAGTATTTTGCTGGCTTAAAATTCGTAAAAGCAAAAGCTTTGGTAGACCAGTGCAGTGTTCTGTTATCCATCTGTCTTGTGATGCTTATTCCTGGGCTACAGGGAGCACTTTGGCTGGGGGGCTGTTCAGATGCCTCCTTATAAGTGTGGTCATGGACAGAGGGATTGTTTTTATGCTTTTTGTGTTCACAGGTCTATCCTTTGGCTTTTTATCTTAAATAATAAAGAAGATAGTAAAAATAAATAATCTGTAACTTGTCTATTATTATGCTGGTATTTAAAATGTCTTCCAGAAAAATTTTTCTGTAGATAGCAACAACTTTGGAATAAAGGAGCAATTTTTCCAGGATGAAGCTTTCTTGTAAAGCACTGAAAATGTGTCTGTTTGGTTGATGCTACTTAAAGTGCAATTATTTAATAGTATTCTTCTGATCACATGTAAATAATGCTGTCCTCCTTACACTGGTATTTAACAGTTATTTGTTATAGACAGTATCTAACAATAGGTAGCATTTTTTTTCATGTCTTTTCTGCTTGGCTTTTGTATTATTAGTTACGTGTGCTTTAGGGACTTATTAGTGACTCCTAGCACACATTTATCCCTTAGCGATAGCTAATCTCCAAGTAAATTTTTCTCCTTTCCTTTAAAGAATGGCCATTTTTCTCTCCTAACTCCTTGATCTTCTTGGTGCGTTGACTATAATTTTATGAGTAGTGTACTGTATTTTTCTATAAATTTTTTTTCATTTGAAAAATGTTAGTTTTCAAATACGCTATATGGCCTTTTGGGAGGTTGTACACATGTATGGGGTGAAAGGCAAAGATTGGAAATATTTCTATTACAGGGCAGTTTCTTTGTTCTTACTCTTTCTTTTGAATCTCATTCTAATTGAATTGCCACAAAAAGAACATTTTACAAAGAGTCAAGATAAGGGTTTGAACAAAAATGTACTTCCTTTGTGGAATTACTTGCTTGTTGTATTTTAAATTGTTCAGTTTGTTACTGTTAGCTTAGTTCTTACATAGTATCTAACTATATTATTATTTAGAAAGTATTGCATTATTATATACTGACATTTATTAGGGCCCACCGTATACTAGGGGCTGTGATAAGCTCTTACATGAATCAACTGTGATTTGGTTGATTGTTCCTGTTTTTTTCAGGTGACGGCACTAAGATCTGGAAGGTTCAATAAATTTTCCAAGATCACCTAGCTATTAAGTAGTAGAGCTTGGACTTGTTACCAAATTCTATCTGCATTCTAAGCCGAAAGCCTTAGGTTCTGTTAATAAATCATTTGAATGATTAGGTGAATACATATAATTGAGTTTATTCTCATTGTTGAAAACTGAAATGTTTTGTTGCAGTGTTTTAAAAATCAAACTTAGTTGTTGCTTAGTTCTGTGGGGATAGGAGAAATGGTGTAGATTATTCTTGTTTCTGTTAATCTAGCACCCCCTAGGTACTGTTTTTTGCCTTGGACTTGTGATATGGTAGGCACCAGAGAAATGCATGGCTGGATTTTTATGTACATAACCATTGCAGCAGGACATTTATAACCACTCTGCTTTTCCTCCTCTTTGCTATTTCATCCCTAGAGTGTTGTCTTACCTCAGTTTGTTCAGTGACAGAGAATAAGAAAAGAGTGAAGTCTCTGGAGTATAAGTCTACTGTGTACGACTTGTTTTGGTCTTGAGCTAGCAGTGCCTATAGTACACAATGCCATTTGGTGGGCTGTGTTTCCTGTGCTATAGGCAGACTTGATTGTCCTGGTTACAGAATTAAGAGAGATTAAGTAAATCTCTTAACTGTTTTGGATGTTAGAGTTAACTTTAGAAAAATTTTGTAGTAAAATATAACATTGGAATAAAATATATTGTTAAAGCATGGATGATTTTAAGTGGGTGGAAATATAGTTTGATGTCAGAGCTTTTGCTTTTTAGTGAAGTTGTTAATGCACTGTTAATAAGAATTTAGATGAAAAATTTAAGACAGTATGCCCTATCTGAAATATGAAATAATTTTATGAAATTCCTAATTCAGAAAGCATGTATTTTCTTATATTGTGTCAAGATCTAATTTTGAAGATATTCATTTTTATCTTTATTTGTTGATGACGTGTCAATTTATCTTCTGCCTTCAAATGGGAAAGTAACTGACCTCCTTTAGGTAGGGTTAGAGGTGTCAGCTGTTTCTTAAAAAAAGTTGCTTCAGCGAGTTTTCTTTATGCTGGCTCTTCTCTTTCAGACCTTACTGAAGCTAAACATCAGTTCAGTTGACAACTTTACTCAATTCTAGGCAACAGTGGCTATGCTCTGGCCTGCAGAGACAGTGAATCCATTCTGGCTCTGACACCCAATTTTATTGTAAAACACATTCATGTTGACATCATATCAGTTTCCTGAACTATTACATGCATAAAAAGAATTCACCCCTCTCCATTCAGTCTTTCTCAGCCTTCCAGTAAGGAGAAATTTACACACCCAGTGTTTTTATTTTGCATTTAATGTGGTCTAGTCCAGAAAACAGCCACTTCAGTTCTAAAGAAAATGTGCTTTTGGAGGCACTTAGCAGAGTGTATTAGCTTAATGGTGTTCATTGGTAGAAGACGACTTAAGAGAAATGCACAGGGCAGTTTTTAGGCCAGGGCAGTTGAATTTAGGGGAAATCAGGTCAATATTGACCCAAGATTATGGGGATTAGTTGCCAAAGCTCTTCTTCATGCAACTTCAATTAGAAGCCTCATCCTTGCCCAATTTTGTGAGTTTTGCCTTCTGTTGGCCTTTTGATTGTATTGTGTTCTTGAAGGCCTTTTAAAATTGCTGAATGTAGGGGCTAGGGGGATTGGTTGATTTACTGATGTTTGAATTTGCCAGTTTCAAATTTCGAATTTGTTTCAAATATGATCCCAGTCTTTGACTTTAGTATATGTGGTGGTGGTGTGGGAGGAGGGGGAAGAGTAGTCTTCCTTGTATACAAATTCAGCCCTTCCATTTTCATGTCATTTCTAGCTTTGTACTGAGTTGTAACTGAGGCTGTTTTAGTGTTCATGATGGAGAAATTTCACCTTTTTCCTTTTAATGGTGCCTGATTGACTTATCTAATTTCCTGGTCCTAAAATATTAAGATATTTTCTTGTCCTTTTTCTTTTCTTGGTTAATATAGGCATCTCTAAAATATCCACAAGCCTAGGTTTTCCTTGTTATTTGATTCTAGTGTTTTGAGACTGTCTGCTGGGAGTTTCATTTACCCATAAGAGACTGACATTCTTACATGGAGTGATTGCGAATTTTGTTTATAAACTAATAGCATAAATGTCTCCATGTGATTACTTAAAAATGAGTGTATAATTTACATAAGATTTTAAAAGCATTGTTCTCAAACCTTTAAATGTATATATTAATTAATTCTTACCTATATTATTTTGGTTCTGGTGTAATCATATGGGGCACATGTAGAATTTTAAAAAAGCTTTTTCTATTATCTGTATTTCCTAAACATTATGGGCAGAATAAGGTTGGAATAGAGAGAGAAAATTGCAAACATACCCTGACTTTCCACCGGCTGGATGCACATTATCTTTATCTTTATTTATTAATAAAAGACGGAATGCCTTGGAAAACAAAAGGTTTTAATGGCCGGTGCTTGGTATCCTTGACAACAGTCCCGAAAGAATATTACATAGGGCACCAGAGAACTTTTAAAAATAAGTAATGGAATTCCGTCTCTGTTATGCTTTTAGTAGTCATTTCGGCCATGGTGCAGCGAGGTCATAAGCTGAGCTCAGTGAAGGGAGCCAGAACATGAAATGATGCTGAGAGAACGTCTGGGAGATGAGAGGTACAGAATTACAAGCGAAAGTGCAGGCCTGCTGAGGCAATTACAGCTTAATGGGGTCATTTGGAAGGCAATTGCCAGGGGTTAATGTAGTATGGAGAGATGAGGTGAGATTGAAGTGAAATTTGGGGCTGGAAATGTGTTAAGATGAAAGATCAGAGAGCAGCAAATTCTGCAGTGGTAAAGGTTTATAACATGCAAAGATTTGAGAAAATGTAAAAAATAGTGCCCAGATGTTTTTAAAAAAGATATTTATAAAATAAAAGTAAGTGACAATAAATTCTAGAAAATGTCTTTTCTACACAAAAATATCTTTTTCTAAAAGAGGTTTTCAGTTAGGGAAAAATATACTAAATATAACATAAAAGAGTTCATTTTTAAAGAAGTTTTCTGTTATAATTTAGATTTTTTTTTTTTTTTGCTTTTATATTTTTAGGTCACATGGAGCTTGAAGAGTGTGAACACTGGCAATATGCTTTATAAATGATTGTTTTACATATCAGAATGCTAGCTTTTATAAATCTTAGTGTTTAAAAACAAAAAATCAAGAAAAAGTCCTAGGTATACATATTTTGATATATTTATAATAGATTCATCACATTATCTTCTCAGGCATTAAAATATACTATATAGAATGTCAAAATATTACCAGAATATAAGCTAGCATTCTTTGAGTGGGTATTTTGGTTCTGAAAAGTATGCTTAAATATTACAGGTGTTTAAATTAAAAATGTCAAACCATGAAGGCATAATGGAAGTAATCATTTTTACATAGTTTTAAGCAGTACAGGGTTTGAAAAAGCTTTGCATGCCATACTGTTGTGAATGAGTGGAGTTCATAAGAATTCAAAGGACAAAAGAGATCATATGCTTTGTTACCTCAGCTAGTTCATTACCTTAATTGCTGAGCATAATCCAGTCTTGGAAGAAAACTCTGGGGCTTTAAGAAGATCAACACCAGCACCTTATGGCACAGAAAATGGAAACCCTGTCCTGTACCACTGCTGCTCCAAGAACACTAAACCTTGATCAAAGGCTGAACTTTTCTTAAGGTCGGCCATGTGAACATCCCCTGGAGCTGTACCATTCGCTGAACCGTAATGAAGTTTAGTAGGTTCAGCACCATTTCTCTCTGACTGTGACCGTCCTGGATCACTGGCTAGCAATAGCACATTATCAGCCTTTCAGATAGGTGAAGTTTAAACATGGTTATGGTTAGTAGTATAAAATGCTTTAAAAAAAAAAAAAAACCCAAACTGCTTCTTGCATATTATAAGAACTGAAGAAACTACTGTTACTAGGTAACTATTTTAATCAGAAAGCAGGACATTGTGGTTTTTATTTCAGTCCTTCAGAAGGATTTTGATGACTTGCTTTGCTTTCTGTACCTAAATCTTTCAGAAAACCTTGGACATGCCCTAACCAGTGCGCCTTTCCAGAAAGTCCTTTACTATGTAATGTGGATGCAGCTGTGAAATGGTTCAGACTCTTTGGAAGCATTTTCACTTACATTTTTTCTCAGCTAGCAACAACTCACCTTGTTTTTTAAGGGTAATTTTCCCTTATAGAATGTGTACAGTTGCATATGTTAAGGTTTGAAAAAATACACTAAAACAAAAAATATGACCTTTAAAAGCATGGTTGAGTTGCATTCATTTTATAACCATCAAAGCAACTCTGTACTGTTGTAAGGTAGAAAAATCAATGATGCAATCTTTTTCCTTTTGCCTCGTGCAATCCGTAATTGAAATGGAAAATCAAATGAACGGCTAACAGATAATTGTTTTATCAATATTCCCTGCCTGCCCTACAAGGGTCAGCATAGAATGATCATGAGCCAGGGATATGATGAGGACAAAATGTGAAATTGAACAGCAAGGAGGCAATAATCAGCCTTGACAAGAAAGAGTGACCAGCATGTAGCTGTTGTAGGCAGCTTTGGGGACAGTTTTTGTCTCAGGTGTCTGCCCTGATTTAAAAATGTGAGTATATAATATTTGAAGCTTTGCCACCACTAAGCCTGACTATTTCTAGGTTAAAGTACCATGAGACAATATACTAGTTAAGAATATCTGAGTGAATACTAGGATATTACAAAAGTAATATAATTTATAGTAAAAGAAAAATGCTAAATTAAATAAATTTTCAGGTATTCTATATTATTATACTATTTGACTTATTTTAAAAAATAACTGTGATAAACTATTTTGTTGTATTGTTGCATTCATGCTATAGGCCTTGACTATAAAATGAAATTATTTTCACTGAATTAATTTTTTTCTAAATATATAAAGTTTGTAAAGAAGAGTAAATATTAATTTCTCTTTCTTAAATTTCAAGATTTATTTGAGTTGAAGATGTCATTTGAGGAAGAGAGGTGGGATCCAAACAAAAGTGATGGATTGCTTACCCATAACTTAGTTTTCTTTATTTTCTCATGAACTAGAAATGATTTTTATATATGGCAGAGAAACATTTATAAATACCATGTAATATGTAGGATTATGGGATAAATGTTACTGCTCATGTTCACATTAAAACTAGACGTCAAATTATGCTTAAGTTTCTTCACTTAGGACATATTTATGTTGGTGAACACAGAGGAAAATGCATACTACTATACACATTGCTTGGAGTGTAAACTAGCACAAAATTTCAGATCATTTTAGAAAAATATCTTGAAAGCCTTAGGAAGATTTTTTCCCAAATATTTTGCTTTTAGGAATTAACACTAAGGAATTAGTCAGGCATACATAAAGATATACATACAAAGATGATCCCCACAGAACATCTTCCTTTTGTCTTCCCTATACCCCTCCACATGGCTGCTCACTCTTGGGTTCTCTCTCTCAGATTTTTATTAGTGTGAATTTTGAGCCATACTACATAAGACAGAATAGTAGAGTGCCAACTTGACCAACCCTGTCCCATTCTTATTACCTCCATGATCTTTTTCCCTCACATATTTTTTTTTAAAGATTTGTGTTTTTGATGTGCACCATTTTTAAAGTTTATATTGAATCTGTTACAGTACTGCTTCTGTTTTATGTTTTGCTTTTTTGGTTCCGGGGCATGTGGGACCTTAGCTTCTCAACCAGAAATCGAACCAGCACACCTTACATTGGAAGGTGAAATCTTAACCACTGGACCACCAGGGAAGTTTCATCTCCCTCATGTATTTTTTGAAGTAAATCCAAGACATGTTATTATACTTGTAAATATTTCAGTGTTTACCTATAGGAAATCAGGATTCTTTAAAAAGAAAAATCCATATCACCATGTTATAGCAGAAATTAACAATAATTCTTTACTATCATATATCCAGACGCAGGAAAGTGTCTGAAGAGGTGACGGAGCTTCTGCAGCTAGAGATGGGGAGCAGAGGAGCAAACACTGTAAGTGCAGGGAAAACTACAGAATAGTTCTTCCGGCTGGAGTCAAGGGAGCAAGTAGCCGCCAGGAGGCCTGGCTGGAGCCAGGGGTGTATACCTGTGTAAAGATTTATTGAGCTGTACACTCACAACTTACACAGTTTACTCATGTAAATTATAATTCAATTTAAAATTATACCTCAATTAAAAGCGGTAATTAGGGACTTCCCTGGTGGTCCAGTGGTTAGGACTCCGCGCTCCCAATGCAGAGGGCTCGAGTTCGATCCCTAATCAGGAAACTAGATCCCATATGCCACAACTAAAGATCCTGTATGCTGCAACTAAGACCTGGCACAGCCAAATAAATAAATATATTTTTAAAAAGCAGTAATGATATCTGAGCCCCATTCCTAGGAACTGATATTTAATTGGTCCAGGGATATGCCACAGTATTGTTATATTTTAGGAGCTCCAGTCCATGGGGTCGCTGAGAGTCGGACACGACTGAGCGACTTCACTTTCACGCATTGGAGAAGGAAATGGCAACCCACTCCATTGTTCTGCCTGGAGAATCCCAGGGACAGAGGAGCCTGGTAGGCTGCTGTCTGTGGGGTTGCACAGAGTCGGACAGGACTGAAGCGACTTAGCAGCAGCAGCATCATATATCCAAGTTGAATGCATGTAAAGTCTACCCATTACAATTTGGTTGGTTTATTTATTTTTTTCCCTCATACCTTTTTGTTGAAAAAAAAAATAGGAGTTTTACTCTTATAATTTCTTAGTCTGGATTTTATTGATTGCATCCCCATGGTATAGTTTAACATGTTCTTCTCTTCTCTTTGTGTTTTCTACAATTTGACAGTTGGGTCTATAGGGTTAATGATTTAAATTTTTTATTTAAAAATTTTCTTCCCTCCCTGCAGGGTTGCTTTATAGATTGTGTTATGTTCTTATATCAGGTAGATCAATATGTCTGCTTTTCTTTATTTTTTTAATTAAAATTTAGTTGATTTATAATATAGTCTCAGTTTCTGGTATGAAGCAAAGTGATATATAGATATATTCTTTTTCAGATTCTCTTCCATTATAGTTTATTAGAAGACAGTGAATATAATTCCCTGTGCTATATGGTTGCTGCTGCTGCTGCTAAGTCACTTCAGTCGTGTCCTACTCTGTGCGACCTCATAGATGGCAGCCCCCCAGGCTCCCCCGTCCCTGGGATTCTCCAGGCAGGAACACTGGAGTGGGTTGCCGTTTCCTTCTCCAATGCATGAACGTGAAAAGTGAAAGTGAAGTCGCTTAGTCATGTCCGACTCTTTGCGACGCCATGGACTGCAGCCTACCAGGCTCCTCCGTCCATGGGATTTTCCAGGCAAGAGTGCTGGAGTGGGGTGCCATTGCTTTCTCCAGTGCTATACGGTTGGATTGTTTATTTTATATATAGTAGTTTGTATCTGCTAATTCCAAACTCCTAATTTACCCCCCGCCCCTTTCCTCTTTGGTTACTGTTTGTTTTCTATGTCTTTGAGTCTGTTTCTGTTTCGTAAAGAAGTTCATTTGTTTAATTTTTATATATTCCACATTAAGTGATGTTATTTGATATTTGTCTTTGACTTACTTCACTTAATAAAATAATCTGAGTCCATTCATGTTGCTGCAAATGGCATTATTTCATTCTTTTTAATGACTGAGTAATATCCCATTCTGCATGTGTGTGTGTGTGTGTGTGTATATATATATATATATGCACACCACATCTTTATCCATTTGCTGATGGAAATTTAGGTTGCTTCCATGTCTTGACTATTTTAAGTAGTGCTGCTGTGAACACTGAGGTATATGTATCTTTTTGAATTAGAATTTTCTCTAGATATATGCTTAAGAGTGGGATTCCTGGATCATATAGTAACTTTATTTTTAGTTTTTCAAGAAACTCCATACTGTTCTCCATTGTGACTCTACCAATTTACATTTCCACCAACAGTGTAGGAGGGTTCCCTTTTCTGCATACCTTCTCCAACGTTTATTATTTGTGGATGGTTTAATAATGGCCATTTTGACCAGTGTGAGGCCATACTGTCTCATTTTGATTTATGTTTCTCTGGTAATTAACAATGTTGAGCATCTTTTCATGTGCCTGTAGGCCGTCTGTATATTGCCTTTGTTTATTTTTTGTGATGTTTGCAGTTTTTGATACTCAGTGCTATATTAGTTTATTTTGGGTTGCAAAATAGAGATCTTCTAATTTTGTTATTGCTTTTTCGTTTATTAGTTGGAATCATCTATGAGAAACTTCTCTATATCCACTATTTAAATACTCACTTCTTTAATTTGCAGTGTTATTCCAAGACAGAATTGTAAACAATTGAAATATTCAGGAACAGGTGATATGGTTAAATTATGCTGTAGTCTATGTGATAGAATTCCATATAATTATTTTAAATCAGTTTGGAATCTATAGACTTAATATTGAGTGAATTCACTTTTACTTTTCACTTTCACGCATTGGAGAGGGAAATGGCAACCCACTCCAGTGTTCTTGCCTGGAGAATCCCAGGGATAGGGGAGCCTGGTGGGCTGCCGTCTATGGGGTCACACAGAGTCGGAACGACTGAAGTGACTTAGCAGCAGCAGAGTGTTTAAAATATACCACATTGTCTCATGGACAATGGTTAGTCCCTCTGGATTAGCATGTCACATCCCTAAAAATCACCTCATTATATGATCTCTTAATTCTAGCTGTCTAGAGTATTTAAAATATACCACATTGTCTCATGGATAATGATTAGTCCCTCTGGATTAGCATGTTACACCCCTAAAAGTCACCTCATTATATGATCTCTTGATTCTAGCAGTCTTCTAGATTTATTTTTTTTTAATCTTATTGGTGGCTCAGAGGTTAAACCGTCTGCCTGGAATGTAGGAGACCCGGGTTCAATCCCTGGGTCGGGAAGCTCCCCTGGAGAAGGAAATGGCAACCCACTCCAGTACTGTTGCCTGTAGAATCCCATGGAGGGAGGAGCCTGGTAGGTTACAGTCCATGGGGTCACAAAGAGTCGGACACGACTGAGTGACTTCACTTTCACTTTCACTTTATTCTAAATTATTTTAATTTTTACTTCTTCAGGGAAAAATGATTGTATGGTTTATTTTGAAACCTGATCACATCTAATTTCATGTTTGTTTTTCTTTTGTCTTCTCTTGAAGACAGCAATTGTTTCTTATACTACTTACTTTTTTCCTCAGTACCTAGCAGTGTCTTATTCTGATGGTAGATAATCAATAAATAGTTGTTGAATTAGTTGGAATGTTACTGATTAACATTGTTGTGGTCAGTAAGCTTTAGGATGAAAGATGTGGAAGAAAATAGTTTTACCACTGACTTTATTGAGTTGTTACCAAGTTAAAATTTAGTGTGGGATTGGAAGTTCAAAGTTCTTTGAAATCCTAATGCATTCACAAGTACTTGCTGAGTGTTTAGTATATCCTAGGCATTATTATGTGACTTCCCTGGTGGCTCAGAGGTTGAAGCATCTGCCTCCAATGCGGGAGACCCGGGTTCGATCCCTGGGTCGGGAAGATCCCCTGGAGAAGGAAATGGCAACCCACTCCAGTATTCTTGCTTGGAAATCTCATGGACTGAGGAGCCTGATGGGCTGCAGTCCATGGGGTCACAAAGAGTCAGACACGACTGACTTTACTTTTACTTAGGCATTGTTATGGATGCTAGAGATTCAGCAGTGAACAAAACAAATTCCTGCTGTTAATGGAACTTTATCTTCTTGTGGATCTAATTATATGTAACTGGATGCATATGCATTTTGTAATAATGTAAAATGATTTCCAAAGAGCTATCAGCAACATCTTAAATATGTATATCAGATTGATCTGGAGTTAATTATTTGTTAGCCTTTATATCATTTTGCAGTAGCTTGGTAGTGAGAAGAGAGAAAAGAAACATTTACTGAACATGTACAATGTGCAGATACTCTATTAAGAGTGTTTGTAATACGTTATTTCATTTAATTCTCATAGTAGTTCTAAGAAGGAGGTATTAGTTCTGTTTATATCAGTGAAAACACTGAGGCTCAGAGATGTTAAACAGTTTGCCCATAATCATGTGACTAGTGCGTGGCAGACTCTTATTCAAACATGAGTCCTTTGAATTCCAAAGTGTTTCTCCTGTAATCATTGTTATGGAGAATGTTCCAAAGATTCTTAGTTGTTTAGTTGAATTTTCTAGGGATATATTTGCAAATATGAAATGGTTTCCTCGTGTATGTTTTATTTATTATGCTCTACTTTATAATACATGAACATATCCTTAACGAGGGCTTCCCAGGTGACTCAGTGGTAAAAAAATCTGCCTGCCAATGCAGGAGATCTGGGTTGGATCCCTGATCAGGAAAATCCCTTCGAGGAGGAAATGGCAACCCACTTCAGTATTCTTGCTTGAAAAATCCTGTGGACAGAGGAGCCTGGCGAGCTACAGTCCATGGGGTTGCAAAGAGCTGGACATGACTGAGTGACTGAGCATACACATCCTTAAGGAGTCAGAGGATAATGTGGGAGTCAGTTTGCTAGGGAAAAGGTCATGTTCATGTTCCCAAGTGCCTTGAAGTGCTGTGTCACAATATTTAATGTGTATATTTAAAATGACACACGTGAAGAACCAGTAGTAGGTATTATTTTAGTTCATCATTACCATGTTTTGTTGATTCTGAGTTCATTTCCTCCCTATATTTGAACATTTTTGAAATTAGGATACTTCTAAAAATTGATATCCTGTCATGGTATAATTGGCAGAATTTTTTTTCCTTTATGATAGCAGCTAATTCATGTTGAATCTTATCAGTGATAGTGTCTTAGATTTGATGAAGTAAAATTATATTTTGGAAACACCCTAAATATGTATATGTACTATATTTCTAAAAGGCTGCATCAACCCTATTTGAGTTGTCAGATTATTAATTAGTATTTTTAATGTTTAGATATGTTAGATAAATGCTTACTCTTAAAATTGCCTTTGCACTTTGAAATTATTTTCTTAGTCTGTAGTACAGCTATATTTGGATGTTTTAGGAACATCTATTAATATGCCAGTAAACTATAAGTACATTAAGTTATAATATATTTTGACAAATTACATATTATATGCATTCTGTAATAATGTATAATGGTTCCAAAGGAACAATCAAGCTTTTCAGGTCATTAACTCACTTTGTTTTTTTTAGTCCTTAAATATATATTTAGATAAATCACTTACTGTGATTTTAAGATTTCAGTCTCTATTTTTTTTGATAAACTAAAACTAAAAACAGGCAGCCTAATTAATATAAAATTGTAGTTTAAAATTTTACTAACAAAAATAAAGTGAAAAATACCTAGTTCTTTTGAGTTTTGTTCTTAACTCCATCTATGTTCATGAGAGTCTGCTGAATTTTCTGAATGACGGGAGATTTGGCACAATTTGAAACATATGTGTCTTTGATTTTCACATGTTGTTCTAACTGATGTCAAAAGAAGTTTTTGTGTTGGCAGCTGGTAGTCCATGACATTTGGTATTGAGGTACACTGGAAGTTTAGACGTAAGGATGAGCAAAATGCTGAACTGTGCTTTTTTTTGACATGGTTTGCCTTTTGAAAACACAGTAATGATGTAATGATAATGTGCGTATATTGCCCCTTCCACGTTTCTTATGTATTTTTAAAATGTCCAAACCACAGAAAACGTTATTGTTTTCACATAACAGTGTTTTTAGGTCAAGTAGTATGTGATTGTATAAGAATTCATTTACATTAAAAGAGAGATTTTTAAAGATTAATAAGAATAAGGTCGGTATTGTACTGAAAAATTATAATTTACAATGCTTCTTGTTTTTCACAGAGATAGAAATAAGCACATGAATTAAGTTTATAAGCCTTATAAAAACTAAAGATAAAACTGTTTGAGAAAATCAACATTTTAAATCATGCTAAGTCTCTTCCTATTTTTACTCATCCTCTTGCAGAGCATTGACAAAAATATGAAATTGATTTGGTTGAAGGGTGTTAAAGAGCCGACAGCCAAATGTCACAAACAATGAATGGCTGCAGTGTTGAAAAAATCAATAGGGAGGTTAAGCTGGTCTTGTGAAAGACTTGGCAGACTGCTCTGTTCCAGGAAGATATCTGTCTTCTGGCCTTGGTTGCATGATCAAAAGGAAAACTTGATAGGTTTAATGAAGGGAGATACTGTAAAACTGACAACAGAAATATAGACACCGTGGTAAACTGTAGTGCACATCAGTGAGTGGTGCTATTAGATACATTTTTCAGCCTGAAAATATATTTATAGGTAGAGATGTCAAAGATATTAGCATTCTTTTACTTTTTCATTGATTCTCTATCAGCTAATAAATTTGCCTGAAGTAAACAAAGGTTTACATTTGGCTGAGTGCATAGTAAGATGCTAAAAATCTGTTCATTATAACATTTTAAAAATTTGAATCAAAGCTGCATCTTTGTCATTCTTAGAAAATATTTCTAAGATACCAGGAAGGATCAAGAGCCTAGGTAAAAAAGACAGCCATTGACTTGTCAATGAAAATAGAAAGTCCATCACTGAAAACCAAGGTTGGATTTATGATTCGTTAGTCCACCCCACAGGCCATTAGAAGATATTTTATAGAAGCATCCTCTTTTACACTTTTATGATAAACAGTATGTTAGCCTAAAAAATACTTCACTGAGATTGTTTTGATCAGAGCTATATATTATGAAGTCTGACATTTTAACACATATCAAATAAGATTAAGATCATTTATAGATCATGTTTCTTTGCAAGTTACTGTAGTTCATTGTTTATCAGCTTTATACCATGCAAGATTTTGTGTTTGCAGTATTTTCCCCCTGAATTTCTTGAGAACTCTTTTTATATTCTGAAATCAATTATTTCTTGGGTATTCACTGTATATAAGTCATTCTGCTAGGAACCAATATCCTTAATTAAATGCATTTGTTTATGAGTTTAGAGATTACAAAAATTTATTTATTTATTTTGAATAGGCAGCTCCATTTTATTTTATTAGCTATCACTAGTTATGGCAGTCTCTCTTGTGTATGTCTGTGAGTAGGATTTAAGAAAGAGGAGTCATTAGTTTAAAATTCCCAAATGTGATATTCAATTTAGAGAAGATGATAACCTGTTTAAAAACAAATAAATAAAAAGAGGGGAAAAAAGGGAAAGATGTCTGGCAGATTTTCTGCAAGTGGACGCTGTAATAAAAATGCCCCCTACTTTGTCGGGATGGTATTTGGAGGGCTGCTGCCATATGTTACTTTCCTTTTTAGCTGGGATTATGCCATCATTATTGCTGATAAAAGCTGTTTACTGCCTTGGCAAAGGAATGATGCTTGGAGCAGTTTTGGAAACCGCCATTCAGTTTACAAAAAAGTTCATTTAGTGCCAGATGCTAGAATCCTAGGTCTTTGTTATCTTTTCCCATTATTAGATCCATCCATTGTCTATTTCTTTTTTCTCTTTTATAATAGAATGTTGCCTCTTACTACCTGTTTAAATTCAAGCTGTTAGTGTAGGAGGTTGTCTAAATTATTACATTCTCCATGTTATAACTGATCAGTACTAAATATGGGCAATTTGGCTTTCAGAATCATTGACTAGATTTGGAATAAGCACTGCATTGTGCCATGAAATTCCAGTTTCTAAACACTCTGATTTGTGCTGTTTCAATACCATTGCATATCAAAGAGAGGTTGGTTCAGTCTTTGAATAAACTATTGGCTAATGTGCAGTCTATGGAAAGATTAAAAGTGGGTGTTGTTTGGTTTATCACATTGTTTTTATGTTGTTATGAAGCATGTTAAAATAGAAAGTGAAGCAAAATTCTAATTTTTTTCCAGGGAATGTTATATTGATAGTTGTCATAATTTTTTCTGAGAATATCCCCTCTCTGGTTATTTCTCTGAAACTTTTCCTCTGCTTTTAAATGCAGTGTATGGTAGTGATTGCATGATTGAATTGCACTGCCTTAGGAGTTTGTAAATGCTAATAACAAACTTTCTTTTGCTAATTAGCCTGTAATACCTAGTAGGCCTTTGGATAATCTAGTTTAATATAAGGCAGGGAGATTGTTTTAACATTTTTTTGTCAACATTTTTATTAAGATGTGCTTATGTTTTAGTGTCTAATTGAATTTTCCCTTTTCTCAATTTGCAGTACTCTTTTGTGTATTCAGTTTATATATAGTATGTGACTTGCTCACCTAGAGGACACACTCTTAACCTTGGCCATGTTGGCATTGTGCTTCACCATCTTTTTCCACACTTCAATATTTAAATGACACTCATGACTTGAATTTAGATTTTTTTAAGTGTAAAAATTAACTGTTACAAATAATGTTGACAAATTAGAATCTTAACTCGTTTATCTCAAAATGTAGCTCATAGTTCTAAACATACTTTGCCCAAAATACTTTTACACTAATGTTTTGTTTTTGTAGGAACTGTCACCAAGAGGACATGGTCCAAAATAATATAAAAAACCATATTTTTAGTGCAGTCATTTTTACAAAAACAAGGCCAGCCATCTGCTAGAAAACTATACTTGTTTAGAATATACTGAAATATACTCAGCCATGGATGCCACAGTAGACCTCAGTTGATTCAGACTTTGGGATGACTTTAGGTGGGAAAAGAAAGGAAAAGTCATCTTCAAATTTGTTCAAGTATAACATTTGTTTCAATATCAAATTGAAGTTGAAAAATTATAATTTACTGGATAAAAGGACTAAGTATCCTCATTAAAAGTTGAGATTATTTGAGTTATGTGTACCTTTTAAAGAAATGATATTTTTATGGTTATAAGTGAGTGCTGATAACTCATCAGCTCTTAAATTACCTATACATTATCATAATTTTTAAAAAGTATTAAAATAATATAAAAAGATTTTAGATCCTACTTTAGAGAGTAGATACTTTAAATGTTCAATATTATTTTATAGTTAACATGAAAAACTATACATTTATTTAAACAAGGAACATTAATTTAATCCTATACACACACACACACACACACACACACACACACCATTATTATAGAAATCCCTTGAGAGCACCAAGATTTGTATCAAGATAGATCTGCTAGTTGAATCATGAATTTATTATTAGTATTAAAAAATTTCAGCTACTGGTCACTCCCTATTTCCCAAATATTTGTCTTTCTTTTTGTAGTAACTATAAGCGGAGTATGACCTTTAAAAATTGTGAATTACTATATGTATGCCTGTAACTCATATAATATTGTACATCAACGATACATCAAAAATTTTTTCAAAAATTATCTTTCAAATTATATTTGCCAAATTGTTACCTGCTGCTAAGTTGCTTCAGTCGTGTCCGACTCTGTGCGACCCTGTAGACGGCAGCCCACCAGGCTCCCCCATCCCTGGGATTCTCCAGGCAAGAACACTGGAGTGGGTTGCCATTTCCTTCTCCAGTGCAGGAAAGTGAAAAGTGAAAGTGAAATCACTCAATCATGTCCGACTTTCAAGACCCCATGGACTGCAGCCCACCGGGCTCCTCCACCCATGGGATTTTCCAGGCAAGAGTACTGGAGTGGGGTGCCTTTGCCTTCTCTGAATTGTTGACAAGAAAGCCACTAATTTTAGAGCTTAATATGTGTTTGATATATCTTATTTAAATAGTTTTACTATCTTATTTAAATAGTTTTTAACTATTTTTCAACTATAGTTTTCAACTAAATTTCAACTAATTTTCAACTATAATTCAGTTGTCTCAGATTTTCCAGAGAGAATAAAATGTTATTATGTTCTTCTCCCATTTATATAGCCATGTTCATTTGTACTTAAAGGCATTGGAAATCATTGTCATCAGGACAATTGACAATTGAATCTTAAGAGCTTGTGTTTTGGTGTCAAGTTCCCTTAGGTTTCAACCTCTTAGTTTTGCTGTTTCTCAAGAGTTATGAATTTGGACTAGTTTGCTCAACTTTTCTGAGACTTGATTTTCTCAGTGTAAAGAATATAATAATATCTGTTTGTGAGGGTGTTATAGAAAGCCTGTGAAAAAATTGGCACTCAGTAAATAGTAGTTATTTTATGATCTTGAGCTAGGCTATATCAAACATTGGGTAACCAAGTCAAATTAAGTGAATTTTATCTTTCTGGCTTATCTGCATAGAGAGAGCTTTTTAGACATGAGTAACTTTCATTGGTTGAATAACTTAAAGTTATTTTATATGATTTGTAAGATCAAAAAGAGTTTGTGGTGTCTTCAGGGACCCTGCAGCAAAACCAGGCAGAATGGAATCTTCCCTTTAGTTTATTTTTAGTTAAGAATCAGTCCAAGAAGGAAGAACTTTTATATATCTGATTTCATATTGAGCCTGTGATATTTTCATTAACGCACTTTAAAAAGACCAAGTTTTTTAGTTTTTTATGCCAGTAACTTTATAAATCTAATGATTTATATTTACAAAATTTATAAGGTACTTTAAGATATTCATAGAAATTATTTCTAATATATTAAATGTATTCATGCTTCCTGTTAGTGTATGCTTTACTAGTGTTGTTCTAATTGATCTTGGTTTACTTTCATTTTCAAGGTAGTTTTTTCCTTTTCTTTAAAAATTTTTCTTCAAATGATAATTATCCTTTCGTCAAAAAATATGTATATATATCTCATTGATAGTGTGTGAAAACTGTGCTTTTGCTAGGTTACAGTGTTACTGTTGGTTAACTGTGTGTTTTTTGTGTTTTGTTTTTTTTGCTTTTATTGTAATTCTGTCGAGGAGAATGTTACTTTTTTCCCCCGTTTAGATAGATGCATCTAGAACCAAATGAGGGCAGTAAAGTCTAATAGAAAGCTTTACAAATGAAAGTTTTGTTTCTGTTTGTGCAATACCTTGTTCCCCTTTCATGTATCCTGGGAAATCATACTGATCAATAGTTCCCATTTCAGTACAACTGCAGCAAGCATTACAAGTGTATAAAATTTACAACATTGTCTGCTGTAAATTTTAATTGGAAAAACCTTATAGCTTTGCTCTCTATCTTTGGAGGTTTAAATCTATATGATTAAAAAAAAAATTACAACATAATACCATGTCATACAGTCTTTATAGACTTGTAATATAAATAGGACCAAAACTATAGCTTTATTGGAAAAAAATAACTCTAAAAATGTTTTTTAACACTGAGTACATTCACCATTTTTGCTATAGAAACAATGGACTTGGTAAAATAATTTAATGAGTGTTGTAAATAATTATGAACAATATCAAGCAAGGAATATAAACAAATAAATATATTAATAAAAGATATATTCTGTGGTTTCTCTGTAGCCCATGTGGGGCCTCTCTCTGAATCATTGTGCGACACTGTATAGAGAGAGTGTTCTGATCTAGAAGAGTGTGAGCGATATGTCGCTTTCCGCACAGCTTTATTTCTGTCACAGGTCAGGCTTAGAATGCTGTGTGATACAGTTATTGACTCTAATCTGGGCATAAACACAAGTCCTCAAGCACCAGCCCAATTAATAATTTGCATAATTAACACGCATATTAAATAGGGACTGGCCTTGCATCTGTATTTGCAGTGATCGGGGTAATGAGGGCTAACGGAGCGGCGCCTCGGGCCTGTGTTAGCAGACGTGTGGCAGTAGTAATTTTTGCTTGGATTGACAACTGCTAGACAAGTGGTCCCAGCATAAAGCTAAACCCCGTTTGGCAGTATTAATCGTTGACAAACTGCTCTTAAAGCTGTAACATTGTTTCTGTCAGTTGTTGGTTTGATGTCACTGTTAGACATAATAAATCAATAGTGTCAGAATTTGGTAATGTTTATAGCTAGCACAGTTTATTATTTCATATGACTGTCATGTACAAATAGTGGTTATCATGGCTGCCTCTAAATTATCAAAGACAGAATATTGCTTTGAATATACTTCTGTAATTCTTGTTCCAATGAATTCTTTGCCATCTGGAAATGCTTTTGGTTGGTATGCCTGTCCAATTTCAGTATAATATTCATTTCCTCATGCAGTATGTTCCATGATTTTTTAAAGGAGTACACAGTTTATTTTCTTGCACATTGATTATAGTTTTAAATTAGGAAGATGTACCTAGCTTTCTCAGCTTCACTTTCATTCAAAATTTGATAATATTTAGCATGTATGACAGAGTACAAAAGTTATGAGATTCCTCAGTAGGATTTTAATTTCAGATCATTTTAAGTATGTGTAGGAAGGAAATATTATAAGCAGCTATTATTTATAAAGAGTACGTTTTTCAGAGATACAAGTAAAATTATTTGTTTTTCATTCTTTCTCTTTTATCATTTCTCCAAAAGTTTTAACATTTATGTTACACTTTCTCACAACTGATCCTTGTTACCAAATATTTTAAGGATTCCATTTAGATTTCAAAAATGTTTCTTTAAAAATTACCTGATCATGTGATATTATCTTTATTGTCATTCCATTAAAAGCAATCTTATTTATAGTACTCTTGGTGGAACAGAATTTACTTGTGTAACTACTAGCTATATGTAAGCATGTTTATTATGTAGCTATAACATGCTTATGATAAACCATAAGGCTTAAATAAAAGCTATTTTTGGTGACTTAGAATGAATTTCTGTATCTCTGGATAGCATTTTGATGTTTCAATTAAAAAAGTGTATGTAAATGCATTATGAGCAAATTAAGGGATTTTATATCCTGCCAAAATCTTTTCATGGGAAACTAATAGACAATTCTTAATTATGAGCATAAGAGGTATGTTAGTTCAAAAAAGGGAGAGTCATTTGAGTGGAACTGACCTTAGTTTGTCATAGAAATATTCTTACTTGAAAAAGGGGACATCCATAAATTACTTCAGGAAGGTATTAAATTCCATAGGCAAAGAAATGTTATGAGCATTTACAAGAGCATTTAGTAAGCATTTGATTAAAAAGCATGGTCTACACATTGAACTGTTCATCTATGGTATCATTTTAAGCTACAATTTAAAAGCTTATTTTCCATCTATTATATATGCCTTGTGTGGGCTTCCCTGGTGGCTTAGATAGTAAAGAATCCGCCTGCAATGCGGGAGACCTGGGTTTGATCCTTGAGTTGAGAAGATCCCCTGGAGGAGGGCAACCCATTCCAGTATTCTTGCCTGGAGAATCCCCATGGACAGAAGAGCCTGGCAGGCTATAGTCCATAGGGTCACAAAGAGTCAGACACAACTGAGCAACTAAGCGTACACATATGCCTGTGCACATGTGTGTCATATGTATAAGTTATCATAATGATACAAGGGAACTGTATCTGAACAGTACCAAGAGGTTTTCAGGATACGAGAGCAGTATGACTGATTTTTTTAAAAATAAGTATTTTTAAGTGAATGGAGTTCCAGTCAGGACTGTTATTTCTGGAAAGTAAATGCATATTTCTATTTTTTAAAAGACTTCGGTCATCTTTTAAATATCTTTAATGATGTTAAGTAGAACAATGAATATCTAGAGATGATAGCAAGTCAAACGAGGTTGCGAGACCACCCGTTCTGCCCACCGAGAAGTGTAAGGCTGTGTGTTTGCAGGCAGAGGTCAAGTAGCCTGTGGAGGGTGATAGAGAGTAGTGGAGAGAGAAATGAGAGTTGGAGGTAGGCCAGGGTTACAGAGGTGGGAGGGTAAGACAGAGTGGTTAGGTGTTTCTTCATCTTTCAGATCTTGGCTTTGTGTCATCTCTTTGAAGAGAGACTTTCTTATAATCATTCTTGCTAAAGCAGATCTTCTGTATTATTCTCTAGGACTCTTCCCTTCACAGGACATCACAGTTTGTAAATTTTTCTTTTTGGACTCCATGGTCCGTGAAGATAGGTCCATGAAGATATCTGTTTGCTCTGACATTTTTTTTTTCAGAGGAAAGGTAATGAAGTATATGTCAATTGCAAGACTTCAAATTGAGTAGGATAGGGAATTTGAGAGCATTAATACCTTTTTAACAAGAGCATTTGGTACATACTCCTTAAAATAATCTTATCAGGTAGTTATCAAAACTTCCACTTTATATATGAGAAAATGGAAGCTCAGAGAAGTGAAGTGACTTGCCTGAGATTTCACAGCTAGTAAATTGCTGAGCTAAGAAATTAATTGTATTTTTGTAATTTCAAAATCTAGAGGATTTCATATTACCTTGGCTCTGGGGAACGTATTGTTTTCCTCAGCGTAAAAGACAACCAACATATTTGTAATGGGATTAATGAGCAGGAAGGACTGAGTACTCAGTTATAATTATGTAGCATGCATTTGTAGCAGACCCAGTCTTCAAAGCTCTGCTGTTTTCTCTAGCAGTGTTCCCTAGGATAAGCATAAGTAAGTAAGTAAAGTCACTCAGTCGAGTCCGACTCTTTGTGACCCCATGGACTGCAGCCCACCAGACTCCTCAGTCCATGAGATTCTCCAAGCAAGAATACTGGAGTGGGTTGCCATTTCCTTCTCCAGGGGATCTTCCCGACCCAGGGATCGAACCCGGGTCTCCCACATTGGAGGCAGACTCTTTAACCTCTGAGCATAGGGACAATGAAAATGTATATTACATACGTGTTATTAGTTACATGTACCATTCTTGGGAGAATTGAAAAGATAGTCACTCAGTTTTCTGTGGAGCCTAATTCTCTTGTGGAACCTGGCTGGAGAGGCCAAATTAGGTTATACCACTGTAACAGGCAGACTTCAAATCTTGATAGCTTTTAGCCAACAAAAGTTTATTTCTAACACCACATCCACTGTGTGTCTGTGGGTGACTGATTAGGAAACAACACTCAGTCTTCACTGCTGTGTGTCTCTTTCACTACTTACAGAACATTTTAACTTCTGACACTTTTGGTCACCAAATTTGTGGCCGCCCCCCTCTCCCAACCAAGCAATTCTCATATAATTGTATTCACTTCTGACACTGTCTATGTGGAGATTGCATCAGATCCCACAGGCTAAGGGCTTAGTCCACTAACATTGCCCCACTCCACTTCAGATGCCAGTTCAAAGTTCAGGTTGTCTCCTGTGCTTCTGACGGATTGACTATAAATCAGAAGTTCCCACAACCTACTCTCAGGTTCAATTTATTTACTAGAGAAGCTCACAGAGCTTAAGAAAAGAGTTACTTACATTTTACTATTTATTATATGATAAAAGATACGGATGAACAGTCAGATAGATAAAGAGACATTAAGGTGAAGTGTGGGAGGTTCCATAGTGCAGGAGCTTCTACCCCTGTGGAGTTGAGGTATATCACCCTCCCAGTATGTGAGTGTGTTCACCAAACAGAAAGCTCTTTGAAACCCCATACTTTTGAGGTTTCATCACCATAGGATCAGTCATTACCTTTATTTCTGTCCTCTCTCCCATTTCTGAAGAGGTTAGGGGAGGGTAGAGTTGAAAATTCCAAGCTTCTAATTATGGCCTGGTTTTCCTGGTGACCAGCATCTACCCAGGAGCATCCATCCAGGAATATCCTTGCACTCAGGGTTACCTTATTAGAACAAAAGGTACTCCCAGTGCTTTTGTCACTTAGAAAATAACATGAGATTTTGGAGCTCTGTGCCATCCAGTATTCTTGCCTGGAAAACCTCATAGACAGAGGAACCTAGAGGGCTACAGTTCATGGAGTTGCAAAGATTTGGACACAACTGAGTAACTAAGTACACAGCAAGATATAGACAGGGGCTTCCCACATGGTTCAGTGGAAAGAATCCACCTGCCAATGCAGGAGATATTGATTTAATCCCTGGGTCAGGAAGATCCCCTGGAGAAGGAAATGGTAACCCACTCCAGTATTCTTGCCTGAGAAATCCCGTGGACAGAGGAGCCTGGTGGGTTACAGTCTGTGGGTTGCAAAAGAGCTGGACACAACTTAGGGACTAAACAACAACACAAAGTATATAGATATAGACATTTCTGATTATTTCACAGTGGCTTTACTCATTGTGGTCACATAGGAGCCCAGGCTAACAGTGCAGCCATCATCTCTCAAACATTGCCAATTGTCCTCCCCAAAGAAAAGCAACCTTGTGATGCTGTCTTACCAAAAACAGTTAAAGGCTATAGTTCAGAAGTAATAAATATTTGTAATTCTTGCTCATAAATCTTTGTCCATAGCCACGTAGCCCTCTGCAAGGGGCCAGATAGTACAATCTTGGCATGTACCTGGAGGGAGAGGAGAGCTGGATTATCAGTGAATAGTACTAATGAGAACCACAACTCGCACAGTAGGAACTAAACTGTAGGTAGCCAGTGAGAGTACTTCTACTGTGATTGAATTTGGATGGTTTCAAAGTCTGGTGGCCATCAAATGTGTGTCAATGCACTAGGCAAATTAGGAAGGGTGGTTTCAGTAAATAAAAATGACTGTTAAAATGGTCTGGGGAGCATATTTAGAGATGCTCAACATCATTAGCCATCATGATGGCTCTCTTAAACAGGTTCCTCTGTTCTCTTAATACTTTGCCCAGGTGTTTATTTTCTTCTCCCTTTCTACTAATCATATTTCTTGAAAAAGTTTTTTTTTCTAATTATATAATACCTCAGCAAGAACTTTTTAGTGCTAAAGTAGGTATTATCATTTGAACTTGAGAAGTCCCCATCTCCTTAAAGAAGCATGTAATAATAAGGAGCATGGCTTATAAACCATTCGAGAATGTTCCAAAAAGTGTCTTTATTTGTTGACATTCTGAAAGATAGCAGGCAAAGAATGGACTATCCATGGTCAAAGTTAGTCTGAGAAATGCTTAAGTAAACAAAGTTAAACAGAACTTCTTAGAGCTTTTAAAATAGTACTACACTTTGGAATTCCCCATGAGAATAATAGACAGCATTTCTTAAACTTATGTGACTTTGACTTTTTTTTTTTTTTTTTAATCTTGGTTAGTGTCTTGAGGGACCAGGGTCAGGAAGACCCATTTTTTTTGAGAAATGTTTTGGGAGTCATTTATCAGAGCATAGTGTCTGGCTGTCTGGTATCTCCTAGATTATAGAGGACACAGCTAAGAGAGATAGGAGACATCATTTGTTCTAAACTTCCTGTTTAAAAATGGGTAAATTGATTGTCAGAGAAGTTCAGTGACTTAGCTGTGCTCATTTAACTAGTTTTTCCTTTCATTTTGTCCAATTGCACATACATGACAATAATATTAATACTTGTACTATTCTGAGTGTTTATGTGTTCATCCAGTTGTTGTTGTTGCTGAGTTAGTTGCAAAGTTGTGTCTGATTCTTTGCCACCTCATGGACTGTAACCCACCAGGCTCCACTCTCCATGGGATTTCCCAGGCAAGAATACTGGAGTGGATTTCCATTTCCTTCTCCAGGGAAGCTTCCTAACCCCAGGATCAATCTGCATTGGCAGGTGGATTCTTTACCACTGAGCCACGAGGGAAGCCCAGATGTCCATCCATATGAACTGGCTGACTTGGGGCCATGCCAGGATTTGAACTCAGACCCTTCAGTTCTGGACCCTCTTCATGGTAGAAAAGTCCTTAGAGTCGATTTCATCATTGCAAAGTGATTTTCTGTAAGGCCAGATGGCTCAAGAAAACTTAGCAGTTTCAGTTCCTTTTATAACAAAAGGTCTTATTTCCTGGACAGTGAGTCAGGAGCAGTCACTGATATTTGAATGTGCTCTTACATTAGGCCTAAGCCATGTATCTTTGTGAAAAGAAATTCAATAATCCAAGAGAAAATAATTGTGTTTCTTAGGGAATTTCTCCAATATCTTTATAACTGTATTTGTTCTAAATTATAGATTGTAGCCTTATCTGCAATGCTTCATTAGATAGATGAAAATATAAGCTTCTTTCCATAATAATTCCTGTTTAGTATGATTTATAAAATTATTATTACTGTGTTTAAATGGTAGTCTAGATGTTTCTGGCTTCTTAAATGAGCACAGACTCCGTTCCTATAGCCCTTAAGGGACTTTCAGTAATAAGGAAGAACTGATCTGATTTTTATTTTTTTGCATAGCATTTCCCTTTATAAAAGATCCCAAAGCACCAAATAAATGGTAAGATGATGTCACCTGTCTGGAGCAGTAGATGTTTTGTCAGATACACTGTAAAATAGCTAAGGATTAGAAAAGATAAAGGTCAGGGAGGGAGGTGGGTTCAGGATGGGGGACACGTGTATACCTGTGGCGGATTCATGTTGATGTATGGCAAAACCAATACAATATTATAAAGTAATTAGCCTCCAATTAAAATAAATAAATTTATAATAAAAAAAGAAAAGATAAAGGTTATCTAGTTTTACCTATAGCAGAATGTATGAAACTGTCATTAGATGGTGATCTGTTTCCGTAAGTGGTTCACATGAGACCTCTGTGCATCATGTTGTTAGGTTAAGTTTAGAGAATATGTCACAAGTATGTTATAGGTTTCCTTGACTTGTTTGCTTAATTGTCCCTGTTTTTTTTTTTCCAAAAAGAAAATACCTTTCTTTCTTTCTGATTATAACATATTTTTGCTTAATGTTAAGATATTAAAACAACAGTAAAAATTATAAAGAGAAAAAGCAACAGTTACCTAAAATCCCACTATTCAGAGGTAACCACTCATCCAAATAGGGCTTAAATAGTTACATATATGTATGGCTTTTAAAAATGAGTTCAATATGCTATTGTTGTATAGCTAGCATCTTTTACTGAATAATATCTTGTAGACATCTTTTCATGTAAGCCAGTGTAGCTCTCTCTACATCATTGTATTTATTTGGCTGCATAATGTTATTTGTGGCCCTTTTCATCAGTTTTATCATGTGCTGTACATTTGCTTTAATCATAAATTATCTTTTTAGTTGTTTTATACCTTTGAGGTGGGGCGTAGTTTAAAATGTCATTGTCCTGAATTAGAAATTAAATTTATTCATTCTGTAATTATTTTATTGAGTACTTACTAAGTCCTATCACTGTTCGAGGAACTTAGACTAGATCTGCTGCCCTTGTGGAGTTTATAGTATAGTGAAATGGAAAGTAACATTTTCGAATCGGTTAAGATAGGTGAACAAAAACTTCTCTCTGTATAATTGCAAGAGAGAGACCAAAGAAGAAATCGTCGTGGATATTTTACTAGAGAATGAGTTAAGGGCCAGAGGCCTCTATATTTGTCTAAGGAGATTTACAGATATATCACTTTTAGCCTCCCTATTTTGTTTCCAGTTAATAGAGCCATACTTTGTTATAAAACATGGATGGTATTTGCAACTTTGCTTTACGGTAGCACAGTATTTCTACTTTACTTAAGAATTATAAAAATCTCAAAAATGTCAGCTACTACTTTTCTTGAAAATGTTTATATTCTTGCTTGACAGTACCCAAAACTGTACTTTGGTGATCTTCATATTGAACCTAAATACTTAATTTTCTGACATTGATTAGGCCACTTAATCTTTTGTCTTACTTGCTTTTTCCCTATAATAACTTATCCATACAGAGGTGACTTGATTTTTATGGTTATATTTGATAAACACAAGATATACCACCTACCTGTAATTATAAAGCAGTTATAGTGGCAAATCTAGAATCCTGTGATATCCTTTATTGAGATCTCATAATTTTCCTTAGTAAGCATTTCACAAAAATATCACTGTGAAAGAATTTTAAATTAATCTCAAGAAATGTAGTTGAACAATCATACAAATGATGAGTTGTCATCTTAGGTTAAAATGTCTAAGACCTTTCACCCAAGAGTTGTCCTTGGTCCTACCTGAAGTAGTTTTGTTTTTTTCATTGATTATTTGAATAAAAAAGTCAAAGACGTGAGTAATATATTTTCAGTATATACGTTGCTGCAGGAAATAGCTTTTCAATAGTAAAACTAAGACTAAAAACAAACCAAAATTTAATAGGTTATAATATTGGGGCCCAGTCAACTGTAATAATGACAATGATTGCTAATATTTTATACATGCTTCCCATGTCCCAGGCTTATGCCAGGCACTTTGTATTGGCACAGTTTCTTTTTTGGTCTCTCTCTTGCAATTATACAGAGAGAAGTTTTTGTTCACCTATCTTAACTGATTCTATAATGTTACTTCCCATTTCACTACACTATAAACTCCACAAGGGCAGCAGATCTAGTCTAAGTTCCTCGAACAATGATTAGGACTTAGTAAGTACTCAATAAAATAATACAATTTTCTTATTTTCACAAGAACTCCATGAGTTAGGTACTGCTATTATACCCATTTTACAAAGAAAACTAAAGCTAGAGATATTACATTGATTTTATTAAATTTCAAATCTAAGGTCATGCATTTACATTTAAAAAAGAGATAGTGTTCCATTTCTTTCCATGTGGTAGATAGAATGTGCAGAGAAACTTCATCTATTGGAATACTTAAAACGCTGGCTAGAAATAGCTTCATTTCTGAAGCGTGACAGAACTGGTAGTGCAGTAAGAAATAGTGCAAGGAAGAAGGACAGGGAGAATGACTCCATAGCTGCAGGGACTGGTGGTGGTTGTGTTGGAGTGTGTGAGGTGTCTGTCAGTATTGGTGGCCTAGAGTGCAGGTCTTTTTGAGCTTTTAAGTTTGTATTGGATTATAGCTGATAAACATTACGTTGTGATAGTTTCAGGTGAACAGTGGAGGGACTCATCCACACATGTACATGTATCCATTCTCCCCCAAAGCCCCCTCCCATCCAGGCTGCCACATAGCGTTGAGCAGAGTTCCATGTGCTATATACATAGGTCCTTGTTGGTGATCTGCTTTAAATATAGCAGTGTGTCCATGTTGATCCCTCACTCCGTATATACCCCTTCCCCCGGCCTCCGTAAGTTTGTTCTCCAAGTCTGTGAGTCTGTTTCGGTTTTGTAAGTAAGTTCATTTGTATCATTTCTTTTTTTCAGATTCCACATACAAGAGATGTCATACAGTATTTTTCTTCCTCTGACTTACTTCATAGAGTATAGGTTTTAAAGGACCCTGTGCAGCCTAAGAGACAAATTAGAGATCTTCATATAAAGCCAAAACTCTTAAAAGGGGTCAGCTTGTTCTTGGCTTTAGATAGGAAAGGCCTGAGAATTCCTAATCATAGCCTACATTCAGTTGATCTGAGGATGAAATTCACATTGCCTGCAGGTCTCAAAAAAGTTCATGCTGAAGATTTAGTTTGAAATTAGTTACTACTACTCCTGGCATCTATAAAATGTGCATCTTTCTTGGAAGAAAGCACTTTACACGTAGGTGTCACAGAATTCACAAAGACAGGTTTTAGCAGGGACCTTGGTTCACAAAGTAAAAGAAAAAAAGAGATACCTGAGTAAAACAGCCGCTATGATTATGAATTAGCAGAAGCATGAAAATGCAGAATCAGTTTCCTAAAGACTGAAAATATTAGTATGATTACAGCAAATAAAATAACTGTGTTTAGTGAAGTTAAAGATTGAAAGAAAACAAGACACTATTAAAATTAACAAGACAGATGTGAAAAACAAAGAAAATTCTTAGACATGGCTTAGGGACGGAATTAGTGAAATAATAGGATAGAAATGGAGAAACTACTCAGAATGCAGCACACACTCAAAAAAAGGAATAGAAAATATAAAAAAGGGGTTAAGAGGATAAGAGAGCCCAATAAACATTCAATCTATATAGTTCCAGGAGTGAAAAATACAAAAATTGGAGAAGAAGCAATATTCAAACAACGATTTAGCTAACAATGTGTCAAATTGATGAAATGTGTATGTTCAGATTCAGGTAGCCCAGTGAATTCAGGTAGTCCATTCTAAGTGTGGTAAATGGAAGGACATCATCAGTAACACATACCACAATAAAACTGCAGAACCGCAAAGATTAAAAAAAAAAAGAAATTAATTGGAGAAAAATGGAACAATGAATAAACACAGCAAACTCCATAAAAGAAAACAATTGAAGCCAGAAGAGGGGAAGATAACTTCACAGGGCTGAGAACAAATAGCTAGAATTGTCTGCCCATTGAAAATATCTTGAGCATGGGCAAAATTAAGTGTTTTCAGACATAAATTGAAAGTGTTCACCATCAATATAGTTCTACCAAAGGATTTGCTAAAGGCTCTATTTTAAGAAGAAGAAGAAGAAAAAATAAATCTCTAGAAGGGATGTCTGAGAAGCAAGAACTGTGGGAAAGGAAAGTGAACATTTAGGGATAATTATAAAAAGTATTGACTGTTCAAAATAATAATATGTAATTTGTGGGGATTAAAAAAAATCAAGATAGTTTAAATTGGATGTAACTTGAGAGTCTGTGATCAGAGTTAAAGCAGTGTGAGGTTTGGACAAGGATAAAGATTTTGATTAGCAAGGAAATACAAATTAAAACCACATTGAAGTATTGTTTATATACCCCACCAGATTGGTGAAAATTAAAGTCTTAACATACCAAATTTTGGTGAAGATGTGGAGCAGCAAGAACTTTTATTCACTGGTAGTATGTATATTGGCATAATCAGCTTACAAAAAGTTTGTTGTTACTCAATAAACTTGCAGTTGTGTATACGTACCATACTGCTGCTGCTGCTAAGTTGCTTCAGTCATGTCCGACTCTGTGCGGCCCCATAGACGGCCCCATGAGGCTCCCCCATCCCTGGGATTCTCCAGGCAAGAACACTGGAGTGGGTTGCCATTTCCTTCTCCAGTGCATGAAAGTGAAAAGTGAAAGTGAAGTCGCTCAGTCGTGTCCGACTCTTCGCGACCCCATGGACTGCAGCCTACCAGGCTCCTCCGTCCATGGGATTTTCCAGGCAAGAATAGTGGAGTGGGGTGCCACACGTACCCTACAACCTAGCAATTCCACTTCTAGATATAAAATCTTAAATACATGTATACCAGAGACCTTTATAGGATGGTTTAAAGCATAAAGCAGGATTGTAAACAAGTGCCAGAAACTGGAAACAACTCAAATGTTCATCAGTAATAAAGTTGGTGAATAAATTGGGGTTTATGCTCATGACAGAATACCACACAGCAATAAACATGTGCAAACTATTGTTACCTTCAAGATGTAACACATATTGTCATGTGTTACATGATAGTCACAGATGACTATCACACATATAATGTTGAATAAAAGAAGCAAGACATAAAGAAAACATATAGTATAATTTTTTTATATAAAAATTCAAAAACAGCAAAAATGGAGCTATATTGCTAGGACTGCACAGATGATAATATTATTTTATAAAATACTAAGACTACTGAAAGAGCAAGTAAGGAACAGCTTATCATAGAAGTCAGGATAGAGATTAGCTCTAGTACAGAGCTTCAGGAAGGTGGCCCCTGGCCACATTGGTCAAATGGAATACTTTAAAAGTGACTACTCTGAATTGAGATGTGCTGTATGTGTAAAATATATATAGGATTCCAAAGACTAAGTACTATAAAATATCTCATTAATACATTTTATATTGATTATATGTTATAACATTATTTTAGATATATTGAGTTAAATAAAATATATTAACATTAATTTTACCTGTTTTGTTTTCATTTTAAAAAGTGTAGCTACTAGAAAATTTAAAATCATCTATGTGGCTCTCATTACATGTCTGTCACACAGAGCTGCTCTAGAGGTTGAGTGTGGAGTTGAGTTTGGTATGAGTCACTACGTTGTTTTTTAAAAAGATGTCAAAGGTATATTTCTTGGCCTCAGTGGTGGTTATATGGTTGTTGCCGGATAATTATTCATTTGCCTATATATCTGTCTCTATATATGTGTCTCTCTGTGTGCAAGAACGCTTCTTTTTGTGTTTATGTTGCCAAACCTACTTTCTGTTCACCCATGTTGAATAGAAATGAGGAGACATAGAGTTTTGGGTGAAGTAGAAAAGAGTAGCTTACTTTGCCAGACAGAGGGGGCCAAGGCAGGTTGAATGCACTTAAGACTGTGTAACCCACCCTGGAATAGGTAGTGAAGAGTCTTATAGTGTTCAAGGAACAAGGCTTGATCAGCTCGTGGAAATTCTTCCGACTGGTTGGTGGTGAGGTAACTGGGAGTTAGCATCATCAACTTTTTGGTTCCAACCAGTCTGAGGTTGTGTGCTTGTGGGCTGCTGCTGCTGCTGCTGCTGCTAAGTTGCTTCAGTCGTGTCTGACACAGTGCAACCCCATAGATGGCAGCCCACCAGCCTCCCCCATCCCTGGGATTCTGCAGGCAAGAACAGTGGAGTGGGTTGCCATGTCCTTCTCCAATGCATGAAAGTGAAAAGTGAAAGTGAAGTCGCTCAGTCGCGTTTGACTCTTCGCGAGCCCATGGACTGCAGCCCACCAGGCTCCTCCGTCCATGGGATTTTCCAGGCAAGAGTACTGGAGTGGGGTGCCATTGCTTGTGGGCAGCATACACTTAACTTCTTCCACCTGGTGGGGGTTTTAGTATCTGCAAAACAGCTCAAAGGACATGGTTTGGAATATTATTTATAGCCATTGAGAAGGAACTAAAGGTCCTTGACTTTGTTTAATGACTCAAGTATTATTATTTTATCTTGTTATCTTTTTTATCTGTTTTTCTTTCTGTCTGCATTTTCTCACTTCTCTGATTAAACTTATTTTTTGACTTAAGTTTTTCTACAGGCAAAAAGTGGGCAGGCAACATGTTCACTCGCTCAGTTGTGTCTGACTATTTGCAACCCCATGGACTACACAGCACACCAGACTTCTTGTCCTTCACTGTCTCCCTGGAGATGGGAGTTTGAGACCTTGCTCAAACTCATGTCCATCGAGTCGGTGATGCCATCCAACCATCTTGTCCTCTGTTGGGCCCTTTTCCTCCTGCCTTCAGTCTTTCCCAGCATCAGGGTCTTTTCCAATAGGTTGGCTCTTCACATCAGGTGGCCAAAGTATTGGAGCTTCAGCATCAGTCCTTCCAATGAATATTCAGGGTTGATTTCCTTTAGGATTGACTAGTTTGATCTCCCTGCAGTCCTGGGGAGTCTCAATAGTCTTCTCCACAGTTCAAAAGCATCAATTCTTTGATGCTCAGCCTTCTTTATGGTCCAGCTTTCACATTCATACATGACTACTGGAAAAACCATAGCTTTGACTATACGGACTTTTGTCGGAAAGTGATATCTCTGCTTTTTTTAATATGCTGTCTAGGTTTGTCATAGGTTTTCTTCCAAGAAACAACTGTCTTTTAATTTCATGGCTGCAGCCACCATCTGCAGTGATTTTGGAGCCCAAGAAAATAAAGTCTGTCACTGTTTTCATTGTTTCCCATCTATTTGCCATGAAGTGATGGGACCATATGCATGATCTTAGTATTCTGAATGTTGAAGTTTAAGCCAGTTTTTTTCACTCTGCTCTTTCACATTCATCAAGAGGCTCCTCTCCATTTTCTGCCATAAGGGTGGTGTCATCTGCATATCTGAGGTTATTGATATTTCTCCCGGCTTCCCCTGGTGGCTCAGATGGTAAAGAATCTGCCTGCAATGTAGGAGACCTGGGTTCGATCCCTAGGTTGGAAAGATCCCCTGGAGGAGGGAACAGCTATCCACTCCAGTATTCTGGCTTGGAGAATTCCATGGGATGGCAAAGTCGGACACGACAAAGAGACTTTCACTTCACTTCAATCTTGATTCCAGCTTGTGCTTCATCCAGCATGGCATTTTTTATGTTGTACTCTGCATATAAGTTAAATAACAAGCACAATGATATATAGCCTTGACATACTCCTTTCCCAATTTTGAACCAGAGGACATGTGTGGGGTTCTATTTTGGGTAGGCCTCATAGGGTCCTGGTTGGTTATATATTTACCTTAACAATTTTTAAATGTTTCTAAAATATTGATATTAATGAACTTTATAAAATAATCATTATCAAAATTGACGTAGATCGTATAACTTCTAGACTAATAAAGGAAGAATAATGAAATGGAAGAAGCAAAAAAAAAAGAAGATACAGTTCATCCAGTCTAAAAGAAGGCATGTTGTTGTCCATGGGGTCGCAAAGAGTCAGTAAGGACTTAATGACTGAACAACAAAAGAAGGCAAGAGAGGAGGAAAATAGAAGTAGCACTATGAGAAATGATAAAATGAGTTAAGACATAACTCCGAATATCTTATAATACATGTAAAAGGACTTCAAATACTAAAAGATTATCAGAGAGTACTAAACAAGGAAAACACCTGACAACCTATTTATTTACAATTGAAAAGACACACCTAATACACAGGGACATAGAGAAGCTAAAG
The DNA here is from genome assembly GCA_006408695.1 of Aepyceros melampus. NCBI lineage: Eukaryota > Metazoa > Chordata > Mammalia > Artiodactyla > Bovidae > Aepyceros > Aepyceros melampus. The sequence goes on from SJXQ01005741.1 coordinate 80,938, forward strand.
GACTGAAAAGGTAAAACATGGAAAAAAAATATACTTAACAACTATTAACAGAACGGAAGCTAAAATAACTATATAATAAAGAAGACCTGAAGATAAAGGGAAAAACCATTTCTAGAGATAAAGAGGGTCACTATATATTAGTAAATGGTTCAATTTGCTAGGAAATTTTTAACAATTTTAAAATTATAAACACTTAAAAGCATAACTTAAAAATATAAAGTAAAAATTGTCAGAACCTCAAGGAGAAATAAATTCATAGTCGTTGTAAGGAGATTTTAACATATCCCTACTGGGTAGTGACAATACAGGCAAAAGAATTCTGTAAATATATAGAAAAGCTTAATAATAAAATTAACAAACTTTACTCACTGGACATGTAGATAATATATCACCAGCAACTTCAGAATACACATTCTTTTCAAGCATACATCAGTTCAGTTAAGTCGCGCAGTCGTGTCTGACTCTTTGCGACCCCATGAATCGCAGCACACCAGGCCTCCCTGTCCATCACCAGCTCCTGGAGTTCACTCAGACTCACGTCCATTGAGTCCATGATGCCATCCAGCCATCTCATCCTCGGTCGTCCCTTTCTTCTCCTGCCCCCATTCCCTCCCAGCATCAGGGTCTTTTCTAATGAGTCAACTCTTCACATGAGGTGGCCAAAGTACTGGAGCTTCAGTTTTAGCATCATTCCTTTCAAAGAAATCCCAGGGTTGATCTCCCTCAGAATGGACTGGTTGGATCTCCTTGCAGTCCAAGGGACTCTCAAGAGTCTTCTCCAACACCACAGTTCAAAAGCATCAATTCTTCTGCGCTCAGCCTTCTTCACAGTCCAACTCTCACATCCATACATGACCACAGGAAAAACCATAGCCTTGACTAGACAGACCTTAGTCGGCAAAGTAATGTCTCGCTTTTGAATATACTATCTAGGTTGGTCATAACTTTTCTTCCAAGGAGTAAGCGCCTTTTAATTTCATGGCTGCAGTCACCATCTGCAGTGATTTTGGAGCCCCCCAAAATAAAGTCTGACACTGTTTCCACTGTTTCCCCATCTATTTCCCATGAAGTGATGGGGCCAGATACCATGATCTTCGTTGATTGTTTTAAATGAACACTCACAAGTGCCCTGAAGACATCTGAGGGCCCTGATCTAGTCTGTGTCATCAGGTAAAATTTCTGTGCTCAAGTGTGATTTGAATGAAGAGAATCTGAATAAAGAGCAAGAAGAGAAGACGTGGGTGAGGCAGAGAGAAGGTCACTGCACGCAGAGAAACATGTGTGAAGCCCCTGAACTGGTGTGCTTGTGGCTTGAGAGAAGACCATCATGAGGTCTGCGGGGCACAAACAGCTCACTAAAGAAGAAGAGACAGGTAGAGGTCAGTCTAACAGGGGCTTACAAATCATGTTAAGAGCAATGGAAATCAATGAAGAATTCTAAATTGGGAATGTCATGATCAGATTCTCATGTCCTAAAGATCCTTCTGGCACTTAAGTATACAATAGGCTTGGGTGAAAAAGCCTACAAGCAATAAATGCTGGAGAGGGTGTGGAGAAAAGGGAACCCTCTTACATTGTTAGTGGGAACACAAACTAGTACAGCCACTATGGAGAACAGTGTGGAGATTCCTTAAAAAAACTGCAAAAAGAACTGCCATATGACCCAGCAATCCCACTGCTGGGCATACACACCTAGGAAACCAGAATTGAAAGAGACACATGTACCTCAGTGTTCATCACAGCATTGTTTATAATAGCCAGGACATGGAAACATCCTAGATGTCCATCAGCAGATGAATGGATAAGAAAGCTGTGGTACATATACACAATGGAGTATTACTTAGTGATTAAAAAGAATACATTAGAATCAGTTCTTATGAGGTGGATGAAACGAGCCTATTATACAGAGTGAAGTAAGCCAAAAAGAAAAACACCAATACAGTATACTAACGCATATATATGGAATTTAGAAAGATGGTAATGATTAAGAGACACATGTACCTCAGTGTTCATCACAGCATTGTTTATAATAGCCAGGACATGGAAACATCCTAGATGTCCATCAGCAGATGAATGGATAAGAAAGCTGTGGTACATATACACAATGGAGTATTACTTAGTGATTAAAAAGAATACATTAGAATCAGTTCTTATGAGGTGGATGAAACGAGCCTATTATACAGAGTGAAGTAAGCCAAAAAGAAAAACACCAATACAGTATACTAACGCATATATATGGAATTTAGAAAGATGGTAATGATAACCCTGTATGCGAGACAGCAAAAGAGACACAGATGTATAGAACAGTTTTTGGACTCTGTGGGAGAAGACGAGGGTGGGATGCTTTGGGAGAATGGCATTGGAACATGTATATCGCCATATGTGAAACAGATCGCCAGTCCAGGTTTGATGCATGAGATAGCGTGCTCAGGGCTGATACAGTGGGATGACCCAAGGGATGGGATGGGAAGGGAGCTGGGAGGGGGGCTCAGGATGGGGAACACATGTACACCCGTGGCTGATTGATGTCAATGTATGGCAAAACCCACTACAATATTGTAAAGTAATTAGCCTCCAATTAAAATAAATAAATTTAAAAAAATTTTTTTAAATAAAATAAATAAATAAATAAAAAAGGCTTGGGTAAGAGAGAATAGGGCAACTGTAGTATGGGTGTTGGAGGTTCTTAAAGGGTGTCCCAGGTGGCACTAGTGGTAAAGACCCCGCCTGCCAATGCAGCAGACATGAGAGATGAGGGTTCGATCCCTGGGTTGGACAGATCCCCTGGAAGAGGAAACGGTAACCCACTCCAACATGCTTGCCTGGAGAATCCCACAGGCAGAGGAGCCTGGTGGGCTACAGTCCATAGGGTTGCAAAGAGTCAGACACGACTGAAGCCACTTAGCAGCATGCATGGCAGTTCTTACATTGCCAGGACTTGTGGCCCGGTCTTACGTAGATATTTTATATACACCTTAAATTAAGAAAGCCAAAGGAGAGAGTGGAGTGGAATGCTGGTGGTGGGGGTGTAGAGAAGTACTTAAGATTATAGATGTAGATAGATAATTTTGTTTAAAATAATCCAGAGTTGGTGGTTCAGTTCAGTTCAGTTCAGTCGCGCAGTCGTGTCCTACTCTTTGCGACCCCATGAATCGCAGTACGCCAGGCCTCCCTGTCCATCACCAACTCCCGGAGTTCACTCAGACTCACATCCATTGAGTCCATGATGCCATCCAGCCATCTGATCCTCAGTCGTCCCTTTCTCCTCCTGCCCCCAATCCCTCCCAGCATCAGGGTCTTTTCCAATGAGTCAACTCTTCGCATAAGGTGGCCAAAGTACTGGAGCTTCAGTTTTAGCATCATTCCTTCCAAAGAAATCCCAGGGTTGATCTCCTTCAGAATGGACTGGTTGGATCTCCTTGCAGTCCAAGGGACTCTCAAGAGTCTTCTCCAACACCACAGTTCAAAAGCATCAATTCTTTGGTGCTC
>SJXQ01005742.1:0-43123 GCA_006408695.1 Aepyceros melampus
CTTGGGCTCCACAGTCTGCAGATGTTGACTACAGCCATAAAATTAGAAGAAATTTTCTTGTCCTGGAAGAAAAGCTATTGCAAACCTAGACAGCATGTAAAAAACCTTGAGATCTTACTTTACCAACAGAGGTCCCTCTAGTCAAAGCAATGGTTTTTCCAGTAGTCATGTATGGATGAGTTGGACCATAAGGAAAATGAGTGCTGAAGAACTGATGCTTTTGAATTGTGGTGCTGGAGAAGATTCTAGTGAGTCCCTTGAAATAGCAAGGAGATTAAACCAGTCAATCTTAAAGAAATCAACCCTGAATATTCATTGGAAGGACTGATGTTAAAATTGAAACTCCAATACTTTGGCCACATGATGTGAAGTACTAACTCATTAGAAAAGACCCCGTTGGTGGGAAAGATTGAAGGGAGGAGAGAAGGGAACAATGGAGGATGAGATGGTTGGATGCCATCACTGATTTGATGAACATGAATTTGAGCAAGCTCTGGAATTGGTGACGGACAAGGAAGCTTTGCGTTCTGCAGTCCATGGAGTCACAAGAGTTGGACAAGACTGAGCAAGTGAACTGAGCTAATGAGGTGGATGAATCTAGAGCCTTTTATACAGAGTGAAGTAAGTCAGAAAGAGAAATGTAAATATCATATACTCATGCATATTTATGGAATCTAAAAAGATGGTACTGATGAATTTAATTGCAAAGGCAGCAATGGAGAAACAGATATAGAGAACAGACTTAAGGACACAGGGGAAGGGGAGGAGGGAGAAGAGGATGGGAGGAAGGAGAGGGTGAGATGTATGGAGAGAATAACATGGAAATTTACAATACCATATGTAAACCAGATAGCCAATTAGAATTAACTGTATGTGTCAGGGAACTCAAACAGGGGCTCTGTAACAATCTAAAAGGGTGGGAATGGAGGTTCAGGAGGGAGGAGACATGAGTGTACCTATGGCTGATTCTTGTTGATGTTTGACAGAAAAAAAAATTCTGTAAGAAATTATCTTTCAATTAGAAATAAATTTAGAAACTTAAATGTCATTTATCACTGATGAATATAGATGCAAAAATCCTCAGTAAAATATTAAGAAACCTAATTTAACAATATAGAAAAATAATTATACACTATAACCAAGTAGAATTTATCCCAAGAATGAAAGGATTTTTTAATATAAATTTATTTATTTTAATTGGAGGCTAATTACTTTACAATATTATATTGGCTTTGCCATACATTGACATGAATCCACCACAGATGTACATGTGTTCCCCATCCTGAACCCCCTTCCCACTTCCATTCCCATACCATCCCTCTGGGTCATCCCAGTGCACCAGCCTTGAGCATCCAGTATCATGCATCAAACCTGGACTGGTGATTCGTTTCATATATAGAATATAGATGCAAAAATCCTCAGTAAAATATTAAGAAACCTAATTAACAATATAGAAAAATAATTATACACTATAACCAAGTAGAATTTATCCCAAGAATGAAAGGATTTTTTAATATAAATTTATTTATTTTAATTGGAGGCTAATTACTTTACAATATTATATTGGCTTTGCCATACATTGACATGAATCCACCACAGATGTACATGTGTTCCCCATCCTGAACCCCCTTCCCACTTCCATTCCCATACCATCCCTCTGGGTCATCCCAGTGCACCAGCCTTGAGCATCCAGTATCATGCATCAAACCTGGACTGGTGATTCGTTTCATATATGATAATATACATGTTTCAATGCCATTCTCCCAAATCATCCCACCCTCGCCCTCTCCCACAGAGTCCAAATGACTGTTCTATACATCTGTGTCTCTTTTGCTGTCTCTCATACAGGGTAATGGTTACCATCTTTCTAAATTCCATATATATGCATTAGTATACTGTATTGGTGTTTTTCTTTCTGGCTTACTTCACTCGGTATAATAGGCTCCAGTTTCATCCACCTCATTAGAACTGATTCAAATGTATTCTTTTTAATGGCTGAGTAGACTTCCCTGATGGCTCAGAGGTTAAAGCGTCTGCCTCCAATGCAGGAGACCTGGGTTTGATCCCTGGGTCGGGAAGATCCCCTGGAGAAGGAAATGGTAACCCACTCCAGTATTCTTGCCTGGAGAATCCCATGGATGGAGAAGCCTAGTAGGCTACATACAGTTCATGGGGTTGCAAAGAGTCGGACACGACTGAGCAACTTCACTTCACTAGACTTCGAGAGGGCGGTCCTAAGGTGGTGGAGGAATAGGACGGGGAGACCACTTCCTTCCCCACAAATTCATCAAAAGAACATTTGAAAACTGAGTAAATTCCACAAAACAACTTCTGAATGCCAGCAGAGGACATCAGGCACCCAAAAAAGCAGCCCCTTGTCTTCGAAACAAAATGGAGAAGTCTTGAGGCTAATGTAAAAATAATACTGAAAACCAGAAGCAGGAGGCTTAAGTCCAAATCCTGAGACATCAGAGAACTCCTGACTCCAGGGAACATTAATTGACAGGAGCTCATCAAACGCCTCCATACCTACACTGAAACCAAGCACCATCCAAGGGCCAACAAGTTCCAGAGCAAGACATACCACTCAAATTCTCCAGCAACAAAGAAACATAAACCTGAACTTCCATATACAGGCTGCCCAAAGTCACTCCAAAACCACTGACAACTCATAACTCATTACCGGACACTTCATGGCACTCCAGAAAGAAGAAATCCAGCTCCACCCAGCAGAGCACCGACACAAGCTTCCCTAACCAGGAAACCTTGACAAGCCACCCATACAACCCCACCCATAGTGACAAAACTCCACAATAAAGAGAACTGCACAAACTGCCAGAATACAGAAAGGCCACCCCAAACGCAGCAATATAACTAAGATGAAGAGACAAAGGAATATTCAGCAGGTATAAATGCCCACCAAACCAAACAAAAGAGGAAGAGATCAGGAATCTACTTGATAAAGAATTTTGAATAATGATAATGAAAATGATCCAAAATCTTGATAACAAAATGGAATCAGATAAATAGCCTGGAGACAGGATTGAGAAGATGCAAGAAAGGTTTAACAAGGACCTAGAAGAAATTTAAAAAAGTAAATATGTAATGAATAATGCAATAAACGATATAAAAAACACTCTGGAGGGAACCAACAGTAGAATAATGGAGGCAGAAGATAGGATTAGTGAGGTAAAAGATGGAATGGTAGAAATAATTGAATCAGAGAGGGAAAAAAAGAAAAACTAATTAAAAGAAATGAAGACAATCTCAGAGACATCTGGTACAATGTTAAATGCCTCAGCATTCAAATCATAGGAGTCCCAGAAGAAGAAGGCAAAAAGAAAGACCATTAGAAAATACTTGAGGAGATAATAGTTGGAAACTTCCTTAAAGTGAGGAAGGGAAATAGTTACACAAGCCCAAGAAACCCAAAGAGTCCCAAACAGGAAAAACCCAAGGCAAAATACCCCAAGACACATACTAATCAATTAACAAAGTTCAAACACAAAGAACAAATATTAAAAGCAGCAAGGAAAAAACAACAAATAACACACAAGGGGATTCCCATTAGGCTAACAGCTGATCTTTCAATAGAAACTCTTCAGGCCAGGAGGGAATGTCAAGACATACTTAAAACGATGAAAGAAAATAACCTACAGCCCAGATTATTGTACCCAGCAAGGATCTCATTCAAGTATGAAGGGGAAATCAAAAGCTTTACAGACAAGAAAAAGCTGAGAGAATTCAGTACCACCAAATCAGCTATCCAACAATGGCTAAAGGATCTTCTCTAGACAGGAAACACAAAAAGGGTGTACAAACTTGAACCCAAAACAATAAAGTAAATGGCAATGGGATAATACTTATCAATAATTACCTTAAACGTAAATGGGTTGAATGTCCCAACCAAAAGACAAAGACTGGCTGAATGGATACAAAAACAAGAACCCTATATATGTTGTCTACAAGAGACTGACCTCAAAACAAGGGACACATACAGACTGAAAGTGAAGGGCTGGAAAAAGATATTCCACAAAAATAGAGACCAAAAGTAATCAGGAGTAGTAATACTCATATCAGATAAAATCGACTTTAAAACAAAGTCTGTGAAAAGAGACAAAGAAGGACACTACATAATGAGCAAAAGATAAATCCAAGAAGAAGATAAAACAATTATAAGTATATATGCACCCAACATAAGAGCACCACAATATGTAAGACAAATGCTAACAAGTATGAAAGGGGAAGTTAACAATAACACAATAATAGTGGGAGACTTTAATACCCCACTCACATCTATGGACAGATCAACTAAACAGAAAATTAACAAGGAAACACAAACTTTAAATGATACAATAGACCACTTAGACCTAATTGATATCTATAGGACATTTCACCTCAAAACAATGAACTTCATCTTTTGCTCAAGCACACACGGAACCTTCTCCAGGATAGATCACGTCCTGGGCCATAAATCTAGCCTTGGTAAATTAAAAAAAAAAAAATGAATCATTCCAAGCCTCTTTTCTGACCACAATACTTTAAGATTAGATCTCAATTACAGTAGAAAAACTATTAATGGCCAAGTAATATTTTATTGTGTATATGTACCACAGCTTTCTTATCCATTCGTCTGTTGAATGACATTTAGGTTGCTTTCATGTCCTGGATATTATAAACAGTTCTGCGATGGACATTGGGGTACACATGTCTCTTTCAATTCTGGTTTCCTTGGTGTGGGAAACTATAAGCAAGGTGAAAAGACAGCCTTCAGAATGGGAGAAAATAATATCAATTAAAGCAACTGACAAAGAATTAATCTCAAAAATATACAAACAACTCCTGCAGCTCAATTCCAGAAAAATAAATGACCGAATCAAAAAATGGGCCAAAAAGCTAAACAGACATTTCTACAAAGACATACAGATAGCTAACAAACACGTGAAAAGATGCTCAACATCACTCATTATCAGAGAAATGCAAATAAAAACCATAATGCAAGGATGCTTTAATGTTTCCAATCAATGTGATCCTCAAACCAAGAAAAAAAATCTAGGAATAAAAATTACATGTAATTACAATAGATATACAGATAAGCATCTGATAAAATTCAATGTCATTTATAATTTTAAAAATGCTAAATAAATTTGGTACAGAGGGAACATATCCCAAAATCATAAAGGCCATTTTGGTAAAAGTCACACCTAACATAAATCTCAAGAGTGAAAAATTGAAGTTGTTGTTCAGTGCAATCCATGGACTGCAAAACACCAAGATTTCCTGTCCCTCACAAGAGTGAGACATTTCCTCTAAAATTAAGAACAAAATGTGGGTTCTCACTCTCACTATTTTTATTTAACATAGCATTGGTAGTTAGAGTCAAAGAATTCAAACTGGGAAAAGAAATGAAAGGCATCCAATTTGAAAAAGAAGTATTAAAACTACCACTCTTTATAGATCACATGATACTATACAGCTGCTGCTGCTGCTAAGTGGCTTCAGTTGTGTCCGACTCCTTGCAACCCCATAGAGGAAGCCCACAAGGCTCCCTCATCCCTGGGATTCTCCAGGCAAGAACACTGCAGTGGGTTGCCATTTCTTTCTTCAGTGCATGAAAGTGAAAAGTGAAAGGGAAGTCGCTCAGTCGTGTCCGACTCCTAGCTACCCCATGGACTGCAACCTACCAGGCTCCTCCATCCATGGGATTTTCCAGGCAAGAGTACTGGAGTGGGGTGCCATTGCCTCCTCTGTGATACTATATAGAGAAAACTGTAAATTCACTATAAAAAATACTAGAACTCATAAATGAATTCAGAAAGTTTCAAGTTAAAATATTAAAATATATAAATATGCTTTTTTGATACACTGATAATGAACTATCAGAAAGAGAAATCAGTAAGTCTATCCCATTTACAATCAAATATTGTTGTTGTTTAGCTGTCAGTGGTGTCTGACTTTTTGCGACCCCATGAACTGCAGCATGCCAGGCTTCCCTGTCCTTCACTATCTCCTGGAGCTTGCTCAAACTCATGTCTACTCAGTCAGCGATGTAATCCAACCATTTTGTCCTCTGTCATCCCCTTCTTCTCTTGCCTTAAATCTCCCAGCATCAAGGTCTTTTTTAATGAGTCAGCTCGTCACATCTGGTGGCCAAAGTATCAGAGCTTCAACTTCTGCATCAGTCCTTCCAATGAATATTCAGGACTGATTTCCTTTAGGATTGACTGATTTGAGCTCCTTGCAGTTAGAGGGACCCTCAAGAGTCTTCTCCAACACCACAGTTCAAAAACATCTATTCTTCAGTGCTCAGTCTTCTTTATGGTCCAACTCTCACATGAATACATGACCATTGGAAAAATCATAGCTTTGACTAGATGGACCTTTGTTGGCAAAGTAATGCCTCTGCTTTTTAATACACTGTCTAGGTTGGTCATAGCTTTTATTCCAAGGAGAAAGCATCTTTTAATTTCATGGCTATAGTCACCATCTACAGTGATTGTGGAGCCCAAGAAAATAAAGTCTGTCACTGTTTCCATTGTTTTATCATCTACCTCCATGAAATGATGGTACCAGGTGCCATGATCTGTGTTTTTTGAATGTTGAGTTTTAAGCCAACTTTTTCACTCTTCTCTTTCACCTTCATCAAGAGGCTCTTTAGTTCCTGTTCACTTTGAAACAATTGAATATAAACATATTTAAAACTAAAGACCTCTAACCTGAAAACTATATGGAATCCTAAAATTTGTATGAAACAAAAAGAGCACAAGTAGCCAAAGCAATCTTAAGGGGGAAAAAAAAAAGCTGGAGGCATAACCATTTCTGATTCAGACTCTAATATAGATCTATAGTTACCAAAACAATATGATTCCAGCACAAAAACAAACACATAGATTGATCTCGTTAAAAATGGTGTTGGGAAACTGGACATATAACAGAATGAAATGGGAATATCTCACACTAAACACAAAAATATAATCAAAATGGATTAAAGACCTTAATGTAAATCTAGAAACCATATAACTCTTAGTAGAAAACATAGACAATATGTTTTGGCATACCTCTTAGGAATATATATTTTTAAAATTTTCTCTTCAAGTAAGAGAAAGAAAAGCAAAAATATACAAAGGAATCTAAGTAAACTTAAAAAGTTTCACATAGCAAAAGAAACCCCTAAAAGAAACCATCAACATAATGAAAAAACAACCTAATGAATGGGAGAAGATGTTTGCAAATGCATTAATACTCAACGTATATCAACACAATTTTTGAAATGTTGGCAGGAGATGCGAGTAGATATTTGTTTTTCTGAAGAAGACATAGAGGTGGACAACAGACACATGAAAAGATGTTCAACATTGCTCATCATTAAAGAAGTGTAAATTAAAATAAAATGAGATATCAGTTTAGATTTGTCAGAAAAAAATATCATGAAACAACAACAAATAATAAATATCTTTGAGGATGTGGAGAAAAAAAAACCTTTGTGGAAATGTAAATTGTTATAGACTTTACAAAAAATAATATGTAAATTTTTCAAAAAACTGAAAAGAGCACTATTATGTGATTCGGTAAATCATTTTGGGGTGTATATCCAAAGAAAATAGAAAGACTAATTTGAAAAGACATATGCACCTCAATTGGGCTTCCCTGGTGGCTCAGTGGTAAAGAAACTGCCTGCAATGCAGGAAACATTTATTTGATCTTAGTTGGGAAGATCCCCTGGAGGAGAGCATGGAAACCCACTCCAGTATACTCCTGCCTGGAGAATTTCATGGACAGAGGAGCCTGGTGGGCTGCAGTCCATAGGCTCAGAGTCAGACAGTTTGAAGTGACTAAGCAGCAGCAGCAGTATGCACCTCATTGTTTTAGCAGCATTATTTATCATAGCCAAGATATGGAAGTTACTTAAATTTTCATCATAGATAAATGAATATGAAGATGTAATGTAGGTGTATTTATACATTAGAATATTACTCAGCCATAAAAAAAGAATGAAATTATTCCTTTTGCAACAACATTGATAAAGTTGGACAAACATTATTAGTGGAATATTTCAGAGAAAGACACTGTATGTTTTCACTTAGAGTGGAACATAAAAATTTAAAACAAATAAATGAATAGAACTAAATATGAGAGGACTGAATTGGTGGGCCCTCTCCTTGGTAGTTAGTGGGGCATCTGAGTCCTGGGATCCTGCCCGCATGGCACAGGCTCTCTTGCCTGCTTGGAAATCTTCTGAGTCAGATGGAAGAGCTAGAGCAAGTAGACTCTACTTGCAAGGAGTGTGTCCATGCTGACTTGCTGACAATCAGGGTTGAGACAACTTAACACTGGTGGCTGCTGCCTTACTGCACTTCATAATCCAAAAGACTGAACACTCTGACCCCAATCACTCCACATCAAGTCTGGAGCAAAATCCCTGCAGATATTGTCTCACTGCACAGAGACAGTCCAGGGCTCCAGGTATGTGATCCAGATGGAGCTGCAGAGGCTATTGTCAGTTGGCTGCACAGAGCAGTGGGTATAGAAACAGGAGATATAAAGATATATATTGAGGGGTTCCCACAAGAGCTGCAGAGTCTAAGCACTAAATCCTGACATACAGGCCCTGACAGAGGACTTGCCTAGCTAACTAGAGACAGCCTGATAGTCTATAGCGTAGCCCAGGTGATGTGGTGAAGTCCAGTGTCCTTATGTGCAGAAATACACAGCAATTCCTTTCTTAGCGAAAATGTCTTAGCTCCTCCCACTCCACAGTGCAACTTAGTGCTGAATATGGGTCAAACAGGTCCTAAGAAAAATTTGCCACAGAGGCATCTAAGAAATCAGGTAGCAATGCAGCCACCTCAATTCCTGCATTTACAAAGCCTTGATACTCACCCCCACCCCTCCCCACACAAGTCCCAGTCAACTCCACACTACAGCCAAACTCTAGACCTGGGACAAAAAAGAAACACAGAAAAAAACACAAGTTCAGGCTGCTTTTGAGCAGAACTGAAGATGTCTACAAAGAAGATACATAGATTAAAAATAAAATGATAAAATCAGTTATAGCTACAATTAACAGTTAAAGAATGAGCAAGAAGATGTAAAATGGGACCTAAAATCACAAAATGTAAAGTAGAAGCATATAAAATGTATATATTAATATTTTAGAATAATTTGAACGTTAATGACTATCAGCTTAAATCAAATAGATGTAGTTATGGGTCAACATATTTGAACTCTTTGGTAATGTGGTTACCAATAAACAATATACAATAGACTCAAAAAAGCTGAAAAGAAAGGAACTCAAGAATACTGCAAGAGAGAATAATCCAACAACAAAAGGACATTAAAAAAAAAGGAATGAACAGAGAAGAACTACAAAAACAACTTGAAGACAAGGATTAAAATGACAATAATTACATACCAATCAATAGCTACTTTAAATGTCTGTGGACTAGATGCTCAAATCAAAAGACATAGAGTTGCAAAGACATCCCTTGCATCCCTATACAGTAACAATGAAAAATCAGAAAGAATAATTATAGAAACAATCTCATTTGCCATTAAAACACAAAGAATAGCATACTTAGGAATAAACTTACCTAAAGAGACAAAAGACCTGTATGCAGAAACTATAAGACACTGATGAAAGGAATTAAAGACAACACAAGCAGATGTAGAGATATACCACATTCTTGGATTGAAGAACCAATATTGTGAAAATGATTATACTACCCAAAGCAATCTATAGATTAAATGTAATCCATATCATACTACCAATAGCATCTTTAACAGAACTAGAACAAATAACTTCACACAAAATGGAAACACAAAAAACCTGAATAGACAAAGCACTCTTGAAAAAGAAGAGCTGGAGGAATCAACCTTCCTGATTTCATACTTTACTAAAAATCTACAGTCATCCAGGGAGTATGGTACTGGCACAAAAATAGAAATTAATACAATGTGAAGTAAGTTAGAAAGAGGAAGGCAAATATCATATATTAACCCATATATTTGGAAACTAGAAAGATGATACTGATGATCCTATCTGCAAGGAAGCAGTGGAGATACAGACATAGAAAACAGAGTTTTGGACACAGTGATGGAGGGACTGGGTTGGATGATTTGAGAGAATAGCATCAAAACATGTTTATAGCCATATGTAAAATAGATAGCCAGTGGGAATTTTTTGTATGACGCAGGGAACCCGAAGTCAGTGCTCTGTTACAACATAGAGGTGTGGGATGGGGAAGGAGGTGGGAGGGAGGCTTAAGAGGGTGGAGACACATGTATACCAATGGTTGTTTCATGTTGATGTATAGCAAAAGCCATCACACTCTTGTAAGATAATTATCATCCAGTTAGAAATAAATGAAAAATTTTAAAGATAAAAAATAAAAACAACATTATCAAAGGGAAAAAAAAGTCATAGAGTTGTATATTGGATAAGAAACAAGAACCTACAGTATGTTGACTCACTTCAGGTTGAAAGACACATACAGACTGAATATGAGTGAAAGGAAAATTTTTTCATGCAAATGGAAATGACAAAAAAAGCAGTGGTAGCAAAGCTCACATCAGGCAAAATAGACTTTAATAAAAAAGCCAGGGACTTCCCTCATGGTCTAGTGGTTAAGAATCTGCCTGCCATGCAGGGAACACAGGTTTGATACCTGGTCATGGAAGATCCCACAGGCCTGGAGCAAAGCCTATGTGCCACAATTACTGAGTTTTAATTCTGCAACAAGTGAAGCCATTACAGTGAAACCTGTACACCTCAATGAAGAGCAGCCCAGCTTGCTGCAGCAACAAAGACCCAACATAGCCAAAATAAACAAATGACTAAAATTTAAAATAAAAAAAAGCCATAAGGAAGACAAAGAAAGGCATTATATAAACATAAAGTGATCAATAGAGAAAGAGAATATTACATTCATTAACATATATGCAGTGAAAGTAGGAGAACATAAATATAGAAACAAATACTAACAGACAAAAAGGGGAACACTGACAAAGTACAATAATTGTAAGGAAATTTAACACTTCATTGACAGCAAAGCACAGATCATCCAAACAGAAAATCAATGTCATCTGAGGTCCTGAATGACACAATAATCCAGTTGGATGCAATTGATATCTACAGGACACTACATTTAAAAAAAAATGAAGAATAAAAATTCTTTTCAAGCAGAGAATGTTCTCTAAGGTAGACCATATATTAGATTATAAAGAGATTCTCAACAAATCTAAGAGGATACAAATTATCTCAAGCATCTTTTCTGCTTACAACACTATAAAACTAGAAATTATTCATAGGAAAAAAATGATGAAAGAACAAACACATGGAGGTTAAACAACATGCTATGAAAAATATACCAATAATTTTGTTTTATGTACAGTTTCACAATTTCATTTGTATTATACAACCTCAATGAAGCCCTTTAGTTTACTTTCATCATTTCCTTTTTTATAATAAAATCTCACTGAAACCTTTGATCACTAAAAAAAGGGGGTCAACAATAAAATCAAGGAAGAAATCAGAAAATATCTTGAGAAAAATGAAAGCACACAGATCACAAAATCTATGAGAGACAGCTAAAGAAGTTCTGAGAGAAGTTCTGAAAAATCAAGCATTCCTCAAAATGAAAGAAAAATTTAAATAAACAACCTATCCAACACCTAGAGAAAAAAGAACAAAACCCAAATCCAACACAAGGAAGGAAGTAATAAAAAATAAGAGAAGAAATACATAAAAGAAGAAAGAGAAATGATTGGTAAAACTAAGAGAAATGCAAATCAAAACCACAATGAGGTACCATTTCACACCAGTCAGAATGGCTGTGATCCAAAAGTCAACAAGCAATAAATGCTGGAGAGGGTGTGGAGAAAAGGGAACCCTCTTAGACTGTTGGTGGGAATGCAAATTAGTACAGCCACTATGGAGAACAGTGTGGAGATTCCTTTAAAAATTGCAAATAGAAGTGCCTTATGACCCAGCAATCCAACTGCTGGGCATACACACTGAGGAAACCAGAATTGAAAGAGACACGTGTACCCCAATGTTCATCGCAGCACTATTTATAATAGCCAGGACATGGAAGCAACCTAGATGTCCATCAGCAGATGAATGGATAAGAAAGCTGTGGTACATATACACAATGGAGTATTACTCAGCCATTAAAAAGAATACATTTGAATCAGTTCTAATGAGGTGGATGAAGCTGGAGCCAATTATACAGAGTGAAGTAAGCCAGAAAGGAAAAACACCAATACAGTATTCTAAGGCATATATATGGGATTTAGAAAGATGGTAATGATAACCTTGTATGCGAGACAGCAAAAGAGACACAGATGTAGAGAACAGCCTTTTGGACTCTGTGGGAGAGAGAGAGGTGGGATGATTTGGGAGAGTGACAAAGTAACAAGTATGATATCATAAGTGAAATGAATCATCAGTCTAGGTTCGATGCAGGATGCAGGATGCTTGGGAATGATGCACGGGGATAATCCAGAGAGATGGTATGGGGCGGGAGGGGGAAGTGGGGATTGGGATTGGGAGTTCATGTACACTCGTGGCTGATTCATGTCAATGTATAGCAAAACAAATACAGTATTGTAAAGCAAACAAACTAAAAAATAAAAGTCAATTAAAAAATAAATCTAAAAAAAGAAATTGAATAGATTTGTTGTTGTTAGTCAGTAGGTCATGTCTGCCTCTTTGTGACCCCATGGACTGCAGCATGCCATGCTTCCCCGTCCTTCACTATCTCCAGGAATTTGCTTTGAATAGATTTAGATTTATATAGGATTTATTATGTTATACTTATTTCTCTTATTGCTTCTTAGACCAGTGAAAAATTTCTTACCTACTGACCCCAGTTAGGAGACTTGCTTTGCAGATAGGGCGTCCTGGGTAGCTCAGATGGTAAAGAATCTGTCTGCAATGCAGGAGTCCCAGGCTTGGTCATACTGCTCCAATCTGAAAGAGTTAGTCTAAAGGATCTACAGCTTCAGGTTATGAACAGAGATCGTGCTCTGTGTCCTTCATCCTATGATTGCAAAAAAATTAACATTAAAAAATTCTTAAGGGAGGTGGGAAAGGGGTTCAGCATGGGGAACACATGTACACCTGTGGCGAGTTCATGTCAATGTATGGCAAAACCAGTACAATATTGTAAAGTAATTAGCCTCCAATTAAAATAAATAAATTTATATTAAAAATAAAAAATTAAAAAATAAAAATAATTTAAAAAAAGATTTTAAAAATTGAAAAACCTCTAGTCAGGCACACCAAGGAAAAAAGAAAGAAACCACAAATAAATAAAGCATGACATATTGGAGTGTGAAGTCAAGTGGGCCTTAGGAAGCATTACTATGAACAAAGCTAATGGAGGTGACAGAATTCCAGTGAGCTATTTCAAATCATAAAAGTTAATGTTTTTAAAGTGTTGCACTCAATATGTCAGCAAATTGGTAAAAATCAGCATTGGCCACAGGACTAGAAAAGGTCACTTTCATTACAATGTTAAAGAAGGGTAATGCCAAAAAATGCAAACTATCATACAATTGCACTCATTTCACATGCTAGCAAGGTTATGCTCACAATCTTTCAAGTTAGGATTCAGCAGTAAGTAAACTGAGAAATTTCAGATGTACACACTGAGTTTCATAGAGCCAGAGAAACCAGAGATCCAATTATCAACATTTGTTGGATCAAGAGAAAGCAAGGGAGTTTCAGAAAAACATCTACGTCTGCTTCATTGACTATGTTAAGTCCTTTGACTGCGTGTATCATAACAAACTGTGGAAAATACTTAGAGTTGTATATAACAGACCATCTTACCTGTCTCCTGAGAAACTTGTATGTGAGATGAGAAGCAGCAATTACAACTGGATATGGAACAATAGACTGGTTCAAAATAAGGAAAAGAGTACTTCAATCCTATATATTTTCACTCTGCTTATTTAACTTATATTCAGAGTACATCATGCAATGTTGGCAATTTCATCTCTGGTTCCTTGCCATTTCTAAATCCAGCTTGAATATCTGGAAGTTCATTGTTCACATACCGTTGAAGCCTGGATTGGAGAATTTTGAGTATTACCTTGCTAGCATGTGAGATGAGTGCAATTGTGAGGTAGTTTGAACATTCTTTTGTATTGCCTTTCTTTGAGATTGGAATGAAAACTGACCTTTTCCAGCCCTGTGGCCACTGATGCGTTTTCTAGATTACCTGGCATATTTAGTACAGCACTTTCACAGCATCATCTTTTAGAATTTGAAATAGCTCAGCTGGAATTTCATTACCTCCACTAGCTTTGTTCTTGTGATGCTTGACTTCGCATTCTAGGATGTCTGGCTCTAGGTGAGTGATCACACCATCATGGTTATTTGGGTCATTAAGATATATTTTTGGTACAGCTTTTCTCTGTATCCTTTCCACCTCTTCTTAATATCTTCTGTTTCCATTAGGTCCATAACATTTTTGTCCTTTATTGTGCTAATCTTTGCATGAAGTGTTCCCTTTGTATCTCTAATTTTCTTGAAGAAATCTTTAGTCTTTCCCATTCTACTGTTTTCCTCTATTTCTTTGCGTTGCTCACTTTGGAAGGCTTTCTTACCTTTCCTTGCTATTCTTTGGAACTCTGCATTAAAATGGGTATATCTTTCCTTTTTTTTTTTTTTCTTTGCCTTTAGCTTCTCTTCTTTCCTCAGCTATTTGTAAGGCCTCTTCAGAAACCATTTTGTCTTTTTGCATTTCTTTCTCTTGGGGATAGTCTTGATCTCTGACTCCTATACAATGTAACACACCTCTGCTCATCGTTATTCAAGCACTCTGTCTATCAGGTCTAATCCTTTGAATCTATGTGTCACTTCAACTATATAATTGTAAGGGACATGATTTATTTCATACCTGAATGGTCTAGTGGTTTTCCCTACTTCCTTAAATTTAAGTCTGAATTTTGCAACAAGGAGTTGATGATGTGAGCCACAGTCAGCACCAAATCTTGTTTTTGCTGACTATATAGAGCTTTTCCATCTCTGGCTGCAAAGAACATAATCAATCTGATTTCAGTATTGACCATCTGGTAGTGTCATGTGTAGAGTCTTCTCTTGTGTTTTTGGTAGAAGGTGTTTCCTATGACCAGTGCGTCCTCTTGGCAAAACTCTGTTAGCCTTTGCCCCAATTAATTTTGTACTCCAAGGCCAAATTTGCCTGTTACTCCAGCTATCTCTGGACTTTCTACTTTTGCTTTCCACTCCCCTATAATGAAGAGGCCATCTTTTTTGGATGTTACTTCTAGAAAGTCTTGTAAGTCATTATAGAACCATTCAACTTCAGCTTCTTCAGCGTTCAATTACTGGTCAAGGCATATATTTGGATTACTGTGATATTGAATGGTTTGCCTTGAAAATGAATAGGGATCATTCTGTCGTTTTTGAGATTGCATCCAAGTACTGCTTTTTGAGCTCTTTTGTTCACCATGATGGCTACTCCATTTCTTCTAAGGGATTTTGCCCACAGTAGTAGATAGAATGGTCATCTAAATGAAATTCATCTATTCCAGTCCATTTTAGTTTAGAGATTCCTAAAATGTCAATGTTCACTTTTGTCATCTCCTGTTTGACCACTTCCAATTTGCCTTGATTAATGGATATAACATTCCAGATTCTTATCCAAAACTGCTCTTTACAGCATCAGACTTTACTTCCATCACCCATCACATCCATAACTTGCCAACATCAGCTGAATCATCAAAAAGCAAGAGAGTTCCAGAAAAAAACATCTTCTTTTGCTTTATTGATTATGCCAAATCTTTTGACTCTGTGGAAAATTCTTAAAGAGATGGGATTATCAGACCACCTGACCTACCTCCTGAGAAATCTGTATGTAAGTCAAGATGCAACAGTTAGAATTGGACATGGAACAACAGACTGGTTCCAAATTGGGAAATGAGTATGTCAATGCTGTATATTGCCACCTTGCTTATTTAACTTATATGCAGAGTACATCATGCAAAATGCTGGGCTGGATGAAGCATGAGCTGGAATCAAGATTGCTGGGAGAAATATCAATAACGTCAGATATGCAGACGACACTGCCCTTATGGCAGAAAATGTAGAAGATCTAGAGATGCTTGAGGAAAGTGAAACAGGAGAGTGAAAAAGTTGGCTTAAAGATCAACTTTAAGAAAACTAAGATCATAGCATCTGGTCCCATCACTTCATGGTAAATAGATGGGGAAACAATGGAAACAGTAACAGTCTTTATTTTGGGGGGCTCCAAAATCACTGCACATGGTGACTCCAGCCATGAAATTAAAAGACACTTGCTCTTTGGAAGAAAAACTATGACCAAACTAGACAGCATATTAAAAAGCAGAGACATTAATTTACCAACAAAAGTCAGTCTAGTCAAGCTATGATTTTTGCAATATTCATGTATGGATGTGAGAGTTGGACTATAAAGAAAGCTGAGCACTGAAGAATCGATGTTTTTGAACTTTAGTGTTGGAGAAGACTCTTGAGAGTTCCTTGGACTGCAAGGAGATCCATCCAGTCAATCTTAAAGGAAGTCAGTCTTGAATGCTCATTGGAAGGACTGAGGCTGAAGCTGAAACCCCAATACTGTGTCCACCTGATGCAAAGAATTGGCTCATTGGAAATGAACCTGATGCTGAGAAAGACTGAAGGCGGGAGAAGAAGGGGATGATATAGGATGAGATGTTTGGATGGTATCACGGATGCAATGTACATGAATCTGAGTAGGCTCTAGGAGTGATGATGGACGGGGAGACCTGGCCTGCTTCAGTCCATGGGGTTGCAAAAAGTCAGACACGACTGAGCAACTAAACGGAACATTATGGGAAATCCTGACTGGATGAATCACAAGCTGGAATAATTGCAGTTGGAACCAAAAACCTCAATTATGCAGATGATACCACTCTAATGGCAGAAAGTGAAGAGGGACTAAAGAGCCTCTTGATGAAGATGGAAAAGCGGAGTGAAAAAGATTGCTTGAAACTCAATGTTCAAAAAATTAAGATCATGACATCTGATTCCATCACTTTATGGCAAATATAAAGGGGAAAAGTGGAAGCAGTCACAGATTTCACTTTCTTGGGCTCCAATATCACTGCAGATGGTACCACACCCGTGAAATTTGGAAGTAAAGCCATGACAAACGTAGACAGTGTGTATTGAAAAGCAGAAACAACACACCTTGCTGACAATGGTCCATCTAGTCACAGCTATGATTTTTTCAGAGGTCATGTATGGTTGTGAAAGTTGGACCACAGGGAAGTCTTAGCACCTTCTTTATGCTTTTGAATTGTTGTGTTGGGGAAGACTCTTAAGAGTGCCTTAAACTACAAGGAGATCAAACCACTCAATCCTAAAGGACATCAACTCTGAATATTCTTTGGAAGTACTGTTGCTAAACCTGAAGCTCCAATACTTTGGCTTCCTGATATGAAGAACTGACTCATTGATAAAGACCTTGGAGCTGGGAAAGACTGAAGGCAAAAAGGGAAGAGGATGGCAGAGGATGAGATGGTTAGATAGCATCACAAGTTCAATGGATATGAATTTGAACAAGCTCTTGGAGACAGAGGACAGAAGAGCTTGATGTGCTGCAGTCTATGGGTTGCAAAGAGTGACACAACTTAGCTACTGAATGACAACAACAACAACAAAATCACTACACAAAAACTGTTAAAATTTTAAAAAATGGTCAAAGTTAAGATTAATTTACAACAATCTGTTGCATTTCTTTGCACTAATAAGGAAATAACAATCTCATTAAAATCACATCAAAGAGAACCCAGGAATAAACTTAACAAAAAAGGTGAAAGATCTATATGCTGAAAATTATAATACATTGATAGGAAAGTTAAATATAATTCAAATAAATGAAAATGCTCCTGAATTGGAAGAATTAATATTGTTAAAATGGCCATACTACACAAAAAATCTATGTATATAATATAATCCTTATTAAATTACCAATGACTTTTTTTTTTCACAGAAGCAAAACAAATAATCCTAAAATTTATATGGAAGCACCAAAAATCAAGAATTGCCAAGCCATCCTGGGTAAAAAAGAACAAAACTGTAGACATAACCCTCTCAGACTTAAGACTCTACTACAAAGCTGCAATAATCAAATCAACATGGTATTTTCATAAAAATAAATATATAAAGTAATGGAACAGAGTGTAAAGCCTATAAATAAATGCACATACCTGTGGCCAATTAATTTTAGACAAAGGAAGCAAGAATATACAATGGATAAGTCTCTTCAACAAGTTGTGTTGGGGAAACTGGACAGCCTCATTTTGCTGTTGTTCTTGTTATTGTTGTTTGTTTTGGTTGCACAGCACAGAATGTGAGACCTTATTTCGCAGGCCAGGGATCAAAGCCTTGCCCCCTGCAGTAGAAGAATGGAGAGTTAACCACTGGGCCTCCAGGAAAGTCCCATGGACTGCTACATGCAAATCAATGAAATTAAAATGCTCCCTCACATCTTAGACAAAAATAAACTCAAAATCGTTTAAAGACCTAAATATAAGACATAATATAATAAAACTCCCAGAAGAGAACATAGACAAAACATTTTCTGGTATAAATCATATTAATAACAGTATTTTCTTAGGTCAATCTCCCAAGGCAAAAGAAACAAAAGAAAAAATAAACAAATGTGATCTAATGAAGCTTAAAGGCTTTTGCACAGCTAAGTAAACCATCATCAACACAAAAGACAACCTACAGCCTAGGAGAAAATATTGACAAACAATGCAACCAATAAGGGGTTAATACCCCAAAATACAATCAGCTCATATAATTCAATCAGAACTCAGCAGAAGACCTCAACAGACATTGTGCCAAAGAAGACATACAGATGCCCAACAGGCACATGAAAAATGTTCAATATCTCTAATTATTAGAGGACATACAAATCAAAACCACTCTAAAGTATTACCTCACACTGGTGCTAATGGTCATCATCAAAATGTCTACAAATTATAAATGCTATGGAAGGTGTGGAAAAAAGGAACCCTTGTACACTTTGGTGGGAATGTAAATTAGTGCAGATACTATGATAGAAAACAGAAAGGAAGTTCCTTAGTAAACTAAAAATAGAGGTACCATATGAGCCAGCTATCCCACTCCTGGGTATGTATTCAGAAAAATGGAAAATTCTATTTTCAAAAGATAAATGCACCCCAATTTCATAATGGCACTACTTAACCTAACTAAGATATGGAAGCAACCCAAGTGTCCATCAAAAGATGATTGATTGGCTTAAGAAAATGATTGGGTAATATATAGATATTGCCCAACTATAATGAAATAATGAAACATTATCGATTGTAGCAACATGGATGGATCTAGATAATTTTACACTTAGTGAAGAGATTCAGAGAAAGAAAATATGATATGATGTCATTTACATGTGGAGTCTAAGAATAATTCAAATTAATTTGTATATAAAAAAGAAACAGACTCACAGACCTAGAAGGTAAACATGATTACCATAAGGAAGAGGGAGAGAGGGACAAATTAAGGGCATGATATTAACAAATATAAAGTACTATTCATGAAATAAATAAAAAAACAGAGATTTACTATACAGCACTGGGAATTATATTCAATATCCTATAATAATCTATAATGGAATATAGTATGAATGAAATAACTGAATCACTTTGCTGTAAACATGAAATGAACACAATATTGTAAATCAGCTATATTCCAATAAAAAAGAAAGCTTGTAAATAATCTCACACATGTATAGTCAACCAATCTTTGACAAGGGTTTCAAGAATACACAAAGGGGAAAAGTTACCTTTTCAACAAATGGTATTGGGAAAACTGGATAACAACGTGCAAAAAAGAAAAAAAATAATGGCCTGCTACTTTCCATCATACACAGAATACGAACTCAAAATTAATAAAAGACTGAACTATGAGACTGGAAACTAAAATTTCTAGAAGTAAACAAAGGAAGAAAGTTTCTTGCTATTGATTTCAGCAAGGATTTCTTTCTTATGATATCAAACCACAGGAAACAAATTCAAAAATAGAGAAGTGGGACTACATCAAACTAAGAAGTTCCTGCACAGCAAAAGAAACAATCAACAGAATGAGAAGGCAATCTCCAGAATGTGAAATTTCAAAGTACATATCTGAAAAGAGGTTAATTTCCAAATTATACAAAGAACTCCAATAATTCAATATCAAAAAACTCTCAAATAACTCCAATAAAAATAAGCAAAAGACTTGAACAGACATTTTTTCCGAAGAAGACATCCTATTGGTTAATTTATATGTATGAAAGGAGTTCAACATTAATTATCAGGGAAATGAAAATCATTGAAGTTCTCTGAATGTATAGTCATATGTTCATTGTACTTGAAGAGTGTGGTGGATGCTAATGTGTCTGTAGAGCTGGGTTCTTCTTTTCAGGATATTTGCAGACAAGATCATCAAAATTTTAGTATTATATAGATCACTAATTCATAAATATTGATGGAGCATTGACTTAGTGTCAAAACACCATGTTGGGTATTGGAGATACAATGTTTAACAACACTGGGTCCCTACTCTCAAAGAAATCATAATCTAGTAATTAGAGAGACAAAGAAACAGAAAAGAAGTGTGGCAAGAACTATGAGAGAGGTCAATCTGAGTCCTTATGTATAGTCCATTTTAACATATTATCTTTGCTCAGTGACTGTGCAAAATTTTTAAAAACTCCAAAGATTTTTATCTCACTACCTTTCTAGGCACAAGCCTCTATACAGCTGCACACTAGCTCTCAAAGTTCTAGCAATACAGAAAATATTTCATAGCAGCTAAGGGCTGATGAACTTCAAAGAAAGAAAGAAAGCCAAAAGAGTAGCTCTGTACAATAGAATGAGCTCTGAAATTTCACCAGAGAGAAGGTATAAAGAGTCGAAAAACAGCAATTCTGGAGATTATTATAGAGCTTTTAAAAATAACAAAGCAATTTTATGTACACACTGATCTGAAAAGAGATTTAAAATATATGGTTAAGTGAACAAATCATGTTATAGAAAAATACGCACACTCTTGGGACTAGGGTGCAGTTATGCAATCCATTTTTGGACTCTTTGAACACCTTGCTCTGGGTTCCAGTCTGGATTTACAGGGTCCATTTTGATTTTGGCCATATTTCCCACTGCCTCCTTCTGAGTCAAGATGCTCAGAGGAGCTCAGCTATCATCTTAAACCCTGTCCTTCATGTCTCCTACTATATCACATTTCACCTGAATGTACTCAGAGGATAAAGAAGGGAGATAACAAGACAAGGAATTAGAAAACCTGATTCAGGAGGTTAATACTACTACTGACTAACCATATAACTCTGAAAAAATCTTTTCTTTCCCTCTGTGGTCTGTTTCTCATCTTGTATAATTAAGTGGTTGGGTAAAAGCAGTGTTTTGAAACTTTTTTGTACAATAGATGTCTTTATTCAAAGTTTACCAAAAAATAACTGTATAAAAAATGAATGATATAGGTCCTTGCATTGTAGGCAATTTCTTTACTGTCTGAGACACCAGGGAAGTCATTGATTTAATATATTCTTATAGATGAAAATGTGGTGTTTACATACCAATTCAATAATGAAGTCATGGATTTTCTGGATGATCAGAAGCATTTTAAATCAGGGTTTGCTGATATCAGTTGTATATTAAACTACATAACCAATGTATCCTTGCAATGTGTTTTGTTTACCTTATCCAGTGGCGCACAACTTATGTGACAGGCACTCTACTAGATACAGGGAATATAGTGGAACACAAAGCAGATCTGGCCCATATACAAATGAAATTTACCATCCAGTAGAGAAGGCATTCTCACACAAAAAAATGATAAGAAGGTAGATTTTATGTTGTGCTCTAATCACAAAACAATTATGATAAATGAAGAAAGAGGGAAACACTTGAAGGTGATGAGTATATTCATAGCATAGATTGGGTGGTGATTTAACCGATATATAATTATCATCAAAATCACCAAGTTGTATATGTTAAAAAATAACAACGTTTTGTATACTCATCACAACTAAAGTTTTGTTTTGTTTTGTTTTGTTTTTTGAAAAGTACTCAAAATTTATTAAATATAAAAAATAGATATAGTCATTTATATAGATCTGAGCATATTTGGGAAAATTGTGCTCATCTTATGCAGAGTGTAAACACTAAGCCTTCACAACATGAAATAATCTATATTAAATATATGTGTCCAAATGTTTAAAAACCAAAGCAAGACGATGGAACAGGGAAATTACATGAGCCAATATCTGCATTTTTCTTGTTTTATGTTTGTTTGCTTGCTTGCTTGTTTTGCTGTGCTGAATGATTGCAGGATATCAGTTCCCTGACCAGGTATCAAACTTGTGCCTCCTATAGTGGAAACACAGAGTTCTAACCACTGGACCACCAAGTAATCCCATGAGCCAATGTCTGAAAGAAAAGTCAACCAAGTAAGAACCTGGAGAAGAGTATTAAAAGAAAGAAAGGAATTATACTGAAGTTCAGAAAATGAGGAGTTATCAGACTGAGATGAATCTGGAGAGGGAAACAGGAGCCAGGGATGAGGACAGAATAAGAATTTTGTTTTCCTGCAAACAACCTTTGGACTTGCTGTCCTTTAAGCCTGGAATGTTCTTCCCCTAGATATTTTCAGGCTTTGCTCTTCCGTTCCGTAAGATCTTTGCTTAAATGTCATATTTTTAAGTGAGAACTTTCTTGATCATCCTATTTATAATATAAATGATATGTTTGCCAGGCATTCCCAGTTCTTCTCTTCTGCATTATTTTTTTCTATACTATTTATCACCATCTGGGATACTACATATTTCTTATTCACTTGCATACTGTCTATCCATTGTGCTAGAATACAAAATCCTTGAAAGTCATGATTTTTGGGTATGTTGTTCAACGTGGTAGTCCCAATGTTGAAATGCCTAATAAAATTGATATTTGTGGAAGAGAAAATTCTAAAATGGCCTACAAAGATTACTGTCTTTTGGTGGTGGTGCTGTTCAGTTGCCAAACCATGTCTGACTTTTTCTGACTCCATGGACTGTAGCATGCCAGGCTTCCCTGTCCTTCAATATCTCCCAGACTTTGCTCAAATTCATGTCCATTGAGTTGGTGATGTTATCCAATCATCTCATCTTCTGTTGTTCCCTTCTCCTCCTGCCCTCAATCTTTCACAGCATCAAGGTCTTTTCCAATGAGCCAACTCTTCACATCAGGCAGCCAAAATACAGGAGCTTCAGCCTCAGCATCAGTCCTTCCAATAAATATTCAGGAATGATTTTGTTTAGGATTGACTGGTTTGATTTCCTTGCCATCCAAGGGGCTCTCAAGAGTCTTTACCAGCACCACAGTTTAAAAGCATCAATTCCTCAATGCCCAGCCTTCTTTATGGTTTAACTTTCACATCTGTACATGACTTTTGGAAAAAAAAAATAGCTTTGACTATGCAGACCTTTGTCGGCAAAGTGATGTCTCTACTTCTTAGCACACTGTCTAGGTTTGTCATAGCTTTTCTTAGAAGGAGAAAGCATCTTTTAATTTCATTTAAAGTCACCATCCACAGTGATTTTGGAGCCCCCAAAAATAAAATCTGTCAACAGAAGAGTCCGAAATGTATTACTTAGGTGCAATCTCAAAAATGACAGAATGATCTCAGTTCACTTCCAAGGCAAACCACTCAACACCACAGTAATTCAAGTCTATGCCTTAACTAATACTCAAGAAGCTGAAGTTTTATGAAGATATTTTATAACAAACACCAAACAACACTTTCTAGAACCAACACCAAAGAAAGATATCTTTTCATCATAGGGGATTGGAATGCAAAATAGGAAGCCTGGAGATAACTAGAGTATCAGGCAGTTTGGCCTTGGAGGACAAAATGAAGCAGGGTAAAGGTTAACAGAGCTCTGTCAAGAGAACACAGCAGGCGGTAATAGCAAAGACCCTCTTCCAAAAATAGAAGAGACAACTGTACATAAGGACATCACCAGATGGTCAATATTAAAATCAGATTGAATTTATTCTTTGCAGCTGAAGATGGAGAAACTCTATACAGTCAGCAAAAACAAGAGCTGGATCTAACTGTGGTTTAAATGATTAGCTCCTTATTGAATAATTCACCCTTAAATTGAAGAAAGTAGGGAAAACCACTAGGTCATTCAGTTCAGTTCAGTCGCTCAGTCGTGTCTGACTATTTGTGACCCCATGGACTGTAGCATGCCATGCTTCCCTGTCCATCACCAACTCCTAGAGCTTGTTCAAACTCATGTCCATCGAGTCAGTGATGCCACCCAACCATCTCATGCTCTGCCTTCCCTTTCTCCTCCCACTTCCAATCTTTTCCAGCTAAGGATCTTTTCCAATGAGTCAGTTCTTTGCATCAAGTGGCCAAAGTATAGCTTCAGCCTCAGAGTCAGCCCTTCCAATGAATATTCAGGAATATTTTCCTTTAGGATGGACTGGTTGGATCTCCTTGCTGTCCAATGGACTCTCAAGAGTCTTCTCCAACACCACAGTTCCAAAGCATCAATTCTTCAATGCTCAGCTTTCTTTATGTTTCACCCCTCACATCTGTACAGATATGAGCTAAATCAAACCCTTTATGTTTATACAGATGATGAATAGATTCAAGGGATTAAATATGGTAGAGAGAGTGCCTGAAAAACTGTGGAGAGAGGTTTGTAACATTGTATAGGAGGCTGTACATCCCCCCTCCCAAAAAAAGAAATGAAAGAAGGAAAAGTTGTTGTCTGGAGACCTTACAAATAGGTGAGTAAAGAAGAGAAGTGAAAAGCAAGGGTAAAATGGAAAGATATGCTCAACTGAATGCAGAGTTCAAAAGAAAAGCAAGGAGAGATAAGAAAGCCTTCCTAAGTGAAAAGCAAGAAAAACAGTAGTATGGGAAAGACTAGAGATCTCTTCAAGAAAATTGGAGATACCAAGGGAATATTTCATGCAAAGATGGGCACTAGAGGGATGGTATGGGGAGGGAGGTTGGAGGGGGGTTCGGATGGGGAACATGTGTACACTCATGGTGGATTCATGTTGATGTATGGCAAAACCAATAAAATATTATAAAGTAATTAACCTCCAATTAAAATAAATAAATTTATATATTTTTAAAAAAGGACAGTAATGGTAAGGACTTAACAGAAGCAGAATACATTAAGAAGAGGTGGCAAGAATACACAGAAGAACTGTACAAGAAAAGGTCTTAATGACCCAAATAACCACGATGGTGCAGTCATTCACCTAGAGCCAGATATTCTGAAGTGTGAAGTCAAGTGGGCCTTAAGAAGTGTTACTATGAGCAAAGCTGATAGAGGTAATAGAATTCCAGTTGAGCTATTTAAATTCCTTTTGGTGTATTCAATAAACCACTAACTTAGGTCATACTGAGAAGGAATTTTATTGTTAGTTGCTTTCCTAAATTAGTTTACATTAAGGTAGGGAGATTATCCAGGCAGACATGACATGAATCTTTGAAACCAGATTTTTCTTCGACTAGTGGTAGAAAAGAAAGAAAACTTTTAAAGTCACAATTTATTTGATGTGTTCTTGCTGGCATAAAATGGACAAAGCTGAGACTGGCCCCTGGTTAACAGCAGGGAATAAAATAGTCCTTCAACAGTCTTATGATAATAATAAATTGAATTATTCTAAATATGAAAATGAACTTGGAAGATAATCTTTCCCTAGAGCCTCCAGATGAAAACTTAGCCCAGCTTCCACTTCTAGTTTGATGATACTCTGAGCAGAGAACCCTGCTGTAGAATTACCATACTTCTTAGCTGAAGAATGGTGAGCTAATAAATGGATGTGGTTTTAGTTCTTTAGGTTTGTGGTTCTTTATTATATAGAAACAAGAAGAATATAAATACTCTGTTCAGAAGATATCTTTCCGCTTGGCCTAATGGTTCTGCCAGGAAAGGTGCAGTGGCATAGTGATATCTTGTAAAGGCCATTATTTCGAGGAAATATTATGGGAAAGCTTAAAGCTAAAGGTTTTTCAGAAACAGAGCTTATGTACTGATAATGTTGTTCAGGACCTTTGGGGTCCTGAGATTGAAATATCCTTCTCCTTGAGTCAAAATAGCAATCTAGAGGAGACATGCAAAATACCTTATCAAATTGGAGATCTTCGGACACAAGAAGACACCTGCAGACCAATATTCTTTAAAAAGCATGGGTGATATCAGCAAAAGTCTAATCAGGGTTATTTCCACAGAGGGCAAATGGAAGAACTATATACCTTTTCTGTCTACAATGTAACTCAGGTTTTCAATGCAAAGATAATTTTGCAAATGCATGTTTCACTTGCAAATATGTTTTCCTCCCCTACAAGATTCTGCATTAGGGAATATGTATTACTTCTCTCTGGATGTCTCCATTCTTTTTCTCTGTGCCTGCCCTAGTGCCAACAAAGATATGCCAGATATGTTTCATCTAGAACCAGAACAAAAATAGTCACATTCCTTGAGATTTGTTTTGACAGATAGAGGAAGCTTTTCTTTCCTCCTATATCAGCTTTGGACCCACAGGCTTAGGCCATAGACTTAAGTACTTTTGTGTCATAAAGACTCCTCAGAAAATAGGAATCTCGGGTTCTCTGACCTTTATCACCTTAATTGTCTCTGGAACCTTTTAAATCTACACAAAATCTTCAGTAGGCTTAAATACATCTTTGAGGGTGTCATGGGAAGTAGAACTTGAAATCATCACAACAAGGACTATCAGTAGACTGGAAAAAGCAGTAGAGAGAGCAAGAAAAGACAAACTTTGAGTAGAGTAGTGGTCTGGAGTGAGAACGTTGGCTGAGGCTATCAGAAGAAAAATACCAGAATATACCTGTATAATATGTGCTCTTTCCTAAGCAAATGCCAGAAATAACCTGGGGAGGAAACTCTGGTAAGAGATGTGACTTCTGTGGCAATTGATGTAAAGGGTGTTTGAACTTTAAAAAAAATGAAATTGCTGAAGAAGATCAAAGAAGTTGAGCCCATTGAAGGCATGTCTCCATTACCTGCTGACAGCAACCCATGTAGTAGGCAATGACCACACAGTTCAGAGTGTTCACTAACTTGCCTAAGGCCACAAGCTGTGTGACACAGAAGATGAGGCTGTGATTTGAACCCAGATTGGCTTAGTTCCAAAGCACAGTTTCATTGCTTCACTATAGTATATATAGTAGCCAAAAATATATGTAAAAATTTAAGATTGTGGCAGAGGAGTATAGATCAATTTGGAAACTGATCAGTCTTGGAGTCTGAAGTGGCAGTAACTTCCTTTCTTGTTGTTGCCACCATCTGGATTGGGGTATTTTTTATACACTACTGACCCAATGATTTCTATCTCCCTGCTGTCTTATTATTATATCCTGAAAGTGTACTTTCAAGGTTCATATTGGACTTATTCTAGATTCAGCTACATTGAAAAATAAGACCATATTTTAAAAAAATTAGACATCTTGAAAGATAATATTTGTAAGAAGAGATCCTGTTTTTCTTCAGAATGAAACTTCAGACTATAGTATATTTCCACAGTCTCCCTCACCTAACCCCAGTATGTGCCCCAATTGAAGATAATTTACTATTTATAAGGAAAGGGGGAAAATAACCAAGAAGACTTATTTGAAAAATTCAAACCCTTCCTGGATTCAAGCACATTCTTATAAGAGACCATCTCAAATTATTTAAATGAAGATGAATTGAACAGCATTCAGGCTGCAATTGCCTTAAAGTACCCAGGCATGTATTTCCCTCCCCTCAACCTCAGAGTAAAGGACTTGGGGCAAAATAGAAGGACTAACATTGAACCCCAAACATGTGGAAAAATAGGTTGGGATGCTCTCCAAACACCAGAGCTGGCCTGAGGTGTCTGTTCATTATTAATTAATAATATTGTAATAATATTCATAATGTTGTAATACTTATTAATGATAACCATACAATATATTGCTGTGGGACTTTCATCTTGGAAGGCTTGAAGCCCTTAAGAGAAATCTCTATAAGTACTTATGTTCCTTTTCTTTAGTTTGGATTCCTCCAGCTCCTAGGATCCAAGGAAGTTTTTGAGACTATCACAGGACTCAGGCTACCAGCCCTTAGTTTGCAGTCCAGCTGAAATTCCATAGACCCATGTGAGGATCAGGAGAAATCTTGGCTCCCTCAAGCATGAGAAGAACTCTGTTAAGTCTGAGTTCTGAGGCAGAAGTATTACAAGTATCTCTTTAAGACTCTGGCTGACCACTATTATTTTCTTGCCAGGAGGTATGAAAACAGCTTTTTATTATCAGCTTCCTCCCACTAGAATATAAGTAGAGAAAGAAAGCATCTGCCTTATTTAGGGCTCTATATTCAGTTTCAAGAACACTGGTTGGCGGATAATAGCAACATTTACTGTATGACTATTAGAACATATATTAGATCTATTTTTGCATGTAAGGACCTTAGAAGTCTCCACTCTGCCCTAATGGGTAAAAAACTGAACACACTGAAAAATCAGCTCTTCTTGAATCTGTAAGAGGGGAGGACACAGAGAAAACTGTCGCCAACACAATAAGAGAGAAAGGCAAATATAGAGAATCATAGCTTACTAAAGCAGAGCTTCACAACACAACTGACAGGAATCATTGCCAACATAAGAAAATTGGAACTGTTATTAACAAGTTGCTGAAAGCTCTGTGTAGACAACTTTTACAGTTAAACACTTCAGAAGGATTTGGGAACGGGGTAAATGATTTTGTGAAATTTAGTCAACCAGGTTCTCACAGTAAATAATGGGAAAAAAAATTTTTCCTAACTAAACAGAATTGAAATCCTAGGAATAAACTCACACATATATGGAAACTGAGATTTGACAAGAGAGCCAAAAATACTCAATGGAAAAGGATAATCTCTTCAATAAATAAATGACATTGGGAAAATTGAATATCTCCTTGCAAAAGAATGAAATTTGGCCCAATCTTACCCACTCACAAAAAATTTGACTTGGATTAAGGACTTAGCATAAGATTTAAACCTTTAAAATTTCTAGAAGAAAAAAGTGGAGAAAGTTCTTGACATTCATTTTAGCAATGCTTTCTTGGATATGATACCAAAATCATAACATAAAAGCAAAAATTAACAAGTGGGACTACATCAAACTAAATTTCTGCTCAAGAAAAGACACAGTCAACAAAATGAAAAGGCAACCTATGGAATGAAAGAAAAAAATCGCAAATCATATGTCTCATAAGCTGTTTCTATTCAAACTTAATAAACAACTCATACAATTCAATAGCAAAATAGCAAACAACTTGATTTTCTAAAAGGGCAGAAGACTTGAACAGACATTTTTTCAAAGAAGACATACAAATTGCCAACAAGTACATGAAAAAGAGCTCAATATCACTAATCAGAAGAATGCAAATCAAAATCACAAATGGTATACTATCTCATAACTGTTAAAAAGGATATTATCAAAAAGAAAAGACAAAAATACACTCGAGACGGATTCATGTCAATGTATGGCAAAACCAATACAGTATTGTAAAGTAAAATAAAGTAAAAATAAAAATTTAAAAAATATAAAATAAAATAAAAGCATAGTAAAAATCTAAAAAAAAAGAAATAATAAGTTCTAGTAAAGATATGGGAAAAAAAGGAACATTTGTGAACTCACTGTTATTTGGAACGTGAATTGAAGAGATTTCTTTAAAAATTAAAAATAGAATTGTCATAAGATCTGACAATCTCACTTCTGGGTGTAAATCTGAAGAAGATGAAATCACTATCTCAAAGAGCTATCTGCACTTCTTTGTTTATTGCAGCATTATTCACAATAGCCAAGACATGAAATGACTTGTGTCCATTAACAAATAAATGGAGAAATAAAATATGTATGTGCGTGTATATAGTATGTGTGTGTATATATATATACACATATAAACACATGTATACATACACATCCATACATATATACATATACATGCATATATATACATATATACCATTTCTGGAACTCTCTTGCTTTTTCCATGATCCAGCGGATGTTGGCAATTTGATCTCTGGTTCCTCTGCCTTTTCTAAAACCAGCTTGAACATCAGGGAGTTCACGGTTCACGTATTGCTGAAGTCTGGCTTGGAGAATTTTGAGCATTACTTTACTAGCATATATATTATTATTTAATTTACTCTTTGTAGCTGTGTGATATTGAGAAGGAAATGGAAATCCTCTTCAGTATTCTTGCCTGTGAAATCCCATGGACAGAGGAGCCTGGTGGGCTATATAGTTCATGGTGTCACAAAAGAGTCAGACATGACTTAGCAACTAAACAATAACAATGCCTGTGACATAGGGATTATTCTATACCTTCTATTATGGAATTGAAGCATTCGATATGACTCACTTTAAATTATCTAGCTAGATATTGGGAGGATTGGAATTTAAACCCAATTCTAAATTGCATCTCTTCCTCAACACATACACACACACACACACACACACACACTCACATCACTGTTTTTGTCAATGTTTAACTTAGAGTTGTCTTTAGGAAAAATAATGAGGCAAAAATTTCACTTGATTTCATGCAATATTTATTGAGCTCCATTATGTGCTATGTACTGTTCTAGATGCTTAGGATAAAACAGTGAACAAAAGAAACAAAAATCTCTGCTTCCTGAAATGTATATTCCAGTGGGTAAAGATAGATAGCAAAAATAAATGCAATAAAGAGATGATAATTTATGTAGGAGAGTATTCTGCCTATGTTTTCCTCTAAGAGTTCTATAGTTTCTGGCCTTCTATTAGGTCTTTAATACATTTTGAGTTTATTTTTGTGTACAGTGTTAGAAAGTGTTCTAGTTTCATTCTTTAACATGTAGTTGACCAGTTTTTCCAGCACCAGTTGTTGAAAAGAGTATCTTTTCTCCATTGTATATTTTTGCCTCGTTTGTCAAAGATAAGGTGTCCGTAGGTGCATGGATTTATCTTCAGACGTTCTATTTTGTTTCATTGATCTATACTTTTGTCTTTGTGCCAGCATCATATTCTTTTGATGACTGTGGCTTTGTAGTATAGTCTGAAGTTAGGAAGGTTGATTCCTTCTGTTCCATTCTTCTTTCTCAAGGTTTATTTGGCTATTCAGGGTGTTTTGTGTTTCCATATAAATTGTGAAATTATTTGTTATAGTTCTGCTAAAAATGCCATTGGTAATTTGATAGAGGTTGCATTGAATCTATAGAGTGCTTTGGGTAGTATACTCATTTTCACTATATTTCTCCATCTATATGTCTCATTCTTAATTTCTTTCATCAGTGTTTTATAGTTTTCTGTGTACAGGTCTTTCATCTCTTTAGGTGAATTTATTCCTAAGTACTTTATTCTTTTTGTTACAGTGGTGAATGATGTTGTTTCCTTAATTTCTCTTTCTGAATTTTCATTGTTAGTGTATAGGAATGTAAGGGATTTCTGTGTATTAACTTTATATCCTGTGACTTTACTATATTAATCAATTAGTTCTAGCAATTTTCTGATGGCATCTTTAGGGATTCTTGTGTAGAGGATCATGTCATCTGCAAACAGTGAGAGCTTTACTTCTTTTCCAATCTGTATTCGTTGTCTCTTTTCCTTCTCTGATTTCTGTGGCTAGGACTTCTAATACTATGTTGAGTAATAGCGGTGAGAGTGGACACCCTTGTCTTGTTCATGATTTTAGAGGAAAGGCTTTCAATTTTTTTGCCATTGAAGATAATGTTTGCTGTGCGTTTGTTGTATATAACTTTTATTACATTGAGATATGCTCCTTTTACACCTATTTTCTGGAGAGTTTTTTTTTTATCATAAATGGGAGCTGGATTTTGTCAAAGGCTTTCTCTGTATCTATTGAAATACTAATTTAGTTTTTATCTTTCAATTTGTTAATGCGGTGTGTCACACTGATTGATCTATGAATATTGAATCCTTGCATCCCTGAAATA
Organism: Aepyceros melampus; assembly: GCA_006408695.1. Lineage (NCBI taxonomy): Eukaryota > Metazoa > Chordata > Mammalia > Artiodactyla > Bovidae > Aepyceros > Aepyceros melampus. The sequence goes on from SJXQ01005742.1 coordinate 32,031, forward strand.
AAGCCCACTTTATTATATATGATATATGATCTTTTTAATATGTTATCAGATTCTGTTTGCTAGAATTTTGTTGAGGATTTTTGCATCTATGTTCATCGATAATATCGGCCTGTAATTATCTTTTTTTATGGCATCTTTGTCTGATTTTGGTATCAGGGTGATGATGGCCTTTTAGAATGAGTTTGGGAGTTTTCCTTCCTCTGTAATTTTCTGAAAGAGTTTGAATAGGATAGGTGTTAGCTCTTCTCTGAATTTTTGGTAAAATTCACCTGTAAAGTCATCTGGTCCTGGGCTTTTGTTTGTTGGAAGATTTTTGATTACATTTTTGATTTTCATAATTATGATTGGTCTGTTCAAATTTCTATTTCTTCCTGGTTCAGTTTTGGAAGGTTATACTTTTCGAAGAATCTGTTCATTTCTTCCAAGTTGTTCATTTTATTGGCATATAGTCACTCACAGTGGTCTCTTATGATTGTATTTCTGTATTTTCTGATGTAATTTCTTGATTTTAACTTCTAATTTTAATTATTTGAATGTTCCTTTTATCTTGATGAGTCTGGCTTGATGGTTTGTCTGTTTATCTTCTCCAATATGGCAAAACCTATCACAATATTTTAAACTAATTATCTTATAATTAAAATAAATTAATTAGCTAAAAATTAAAATAAATTTAAAAAAGAAAATTGTAAATTATGCTAGGAGATAGCAAGTGCAGTGGAGTAAAGGAAAGGTAAATTTAGATTAAGGTTAAGGGAATTAGGATCATCAGGGTAGGGCAGTTTTCAGTGTTAAGTAGAAAGGTCAAGGTAGGACACTTTAAGGAGAGATTTAGGATATGGCTTGAAGGATGTGAATATGTGGAAAAATAATCTTCAGACACAGGAAACATCTACAGCCTGGTTGTAAAGTACAAAAATGCCTGACAAACTTGAAGAAAAGCAGGGTGCCTGGATCAGTGTACACAAGAGAGAAGGCAGATGAGGTCAGAGGTAACAGAAGACATAAAGAGACACAGAGATCACTACATTATGAGGACTTTAATATTCTTCTAAGTAAGATGTAGTACCAAAGTAGACAAGACTATTTGAGAAAAAAATTATAAAGGTTTCCTTGATCTAGCAAAATCAAGATATGCTATATATCCATATTAATTTAAATAGCATAAAATTGGTACAAAAATAGCCAAAATTGGTTTACACAAAAGAATAATAATAATAATAAAAGATGGAGCACCATGGGATGGTTTTGCATAGAGAAGTGACGGAGTATGATTTATGCTTAAAGGGTTATCCTGGCTGCTCTACTGGGAAGAGTAACAGTCAGGGAGATGGGCTAGGAGACTACTATTGCAGTGCATTGATTTCCTAGAGCTAGTGTAACAAAGTACCACAAATGAAATGGTTTTAAACAGAAATATATTCTCTCACAGTTCCAGAGACTAGAGGTCTGAAAGCAAGACTTTGTAGCCTCAAGAATAGGATCCAGGATCCTTCTTTTGTATCTTACAGCTTCTAGTAGCTCTGTGTGCTCCTTGGCTTATGGCAGCATAACTCCAGTCTCTGATGGTCATCACATGACCATTCTCTCTATATGTATCTCTACATCATCTCCCTTCTGTGTGCGTCAGTCTCTGTGTCCAAATTTGCCCTTCTTGATGAGAATGTCAGTCATATTGAATTAACGTCCCATTCAAATGACCTTAATTTGATTACAGTTGCAAGGAGCTTATTTCCAAATAAGGTCATGTTCTGTGGTACAGGGGTTAAGACTTTAATTTTTTTTTTCAGAGTGGGGACAAAATTCAACCTATAATATGCATTGATCTTTGTAAAAAGTGATGGAGGGTTAGACTACAGGGGCTGGTGAGGAATGGTTGGAGTCTGGGTGCATTTTGAGAAGAATCAGCAGAAATTTGGAGATTAACTTTGACATTAAAAACACTACCATGGGTGAAATAACATGCTACTAGGAAGCTGTTGTATGGCACAGGAATCTCAGCTCACTATACTGTGATGACCTAGATGGGTGAGATGGGGATAAGGTGGGAGGGAGCTCTAAGAGGGAGGCGATATATGTATACATATATCTGATTCACTTCGCTTTAAAATGGAAACTAACAAAACATTGTAAAGCAATTATACTCCAATTTAAAAAAGGAAAAAGAGGGGTAACAAGTGAGGTAGGAGAAAAAAGACTGGGGGATCCTCGAAGCCAAGTGAAGAAAGTGGAGCCAAGTAGGGGACAGTGATCAATTGTTTTAAAAACTTCAGATGGATTACGTGAAATGGAGACTGAGGATTGACCATTAGGTTTAGAAACATGCGTTTTCATGACCTTGACAAGAATTGCCATGGAGTGCTGATGCAGAAAGCCTTTTTAGAACAGATTAAAGAGAAAATGGAGGAGGATGCAGAGATAGCAAGTATAGGTAATGAAATAGTAGCACATGGGGACAGTGGGGTCAAAAGAGGTTTTCTTTCTTCTTTTCTTTTTTAATAGGTGGAAATATAGCACCATCTTTATCTACTGATGCAATGATCAGAAGAAGTTTATCCCATCTCCTTTTCTGATTATCTCTTTGCTATCCTGATGCTTCCACATCTCCTTACTGAGGCACCCTTGCTCTATCATTATTTCTTAGATTGGCTATCTGGATAAATGGCACATGCTTTAGACTACCTCTTCCCGTTATTGGTTTTTTCAGTTTCTTCTGAGCATTCTCTCTAAATTAGCATCATTAGATAATTTCTCTGCCTATCTCAAAAAGCTTAAGAATGACTGACATCAAATTTTTTCCAAACCAAACTTGGGTCCACTCACCCCAATGTGCAGTAAAGCTGGCTTACTGATGTTTAGTTTTGATGAAGGAAAGCACAGTATTTACTGCAGAATCCAGAAAGGAGAACGGGTGGTTTATTTCAGAAGACCTGTTCTCCTCAATAGCTTTCAGGGAATGGGTTTTAAAGGCAACATTTGGGGTGAGGGCTGCAGGATGTACGACTTTCTTCTGATTGGTTGGTGGTGAGGTAACAAGGTGATGTTTTAGGACTCTTAATCGTCAGTCTCCTGATTCCAACCAGCCTGGGTCTAGTTCTTGTACTCAGCACATAGTCATTATCCTCCACTTGGCTAAAGGATCTTAGTTCCTGCAGAACAAGTCAAAGATGTGCCAGTTGTTATACATAACTTCTGAGGAGGAAGTAGGTTGCTGAACTATAATTCCTTGATATTTCCCTTTGTTTCTGCATTCTCTCAATTCCCTAATTAGTGACTACTTGAGCCTGCTCTTTGGAACTCTGAGAAGGCTTAGCAGACTAAAGGCTTTTTCCACAAAAAAAGAAACAGGAGACCCAGAGGAGTTTTGTATCTGGAAGGACCCTTCAGGGTCTTGTTTGGCTTCACAATCATGAAGGTGAAGTGCTTTGTAAACTTTGAAACCATATTTACATTTAGTTCATTTTAAAAATATGATTAAAAAAGAAAATCTATCCAAAGAATCCAGTGTCTATGGCAGACAGCTCTCTCCTTTTATCCCCATGGCCTTTGTCCTGGTTCAGCCTTCATCTCCTCACATCCAGTCTATTGGAGTAATTTTCTGAATAGACATCCCTCAGATGCTAACTTCTTCTAACCCACTTCCCTCCCACACTACCATCAGAATCCCCTTTCTAAAACCTAGAGCTGACCTCCTGCCTTCTTCTGCTTAGGAGTCTTTGTTGGCTGAAGCGATTGTAGAGTGCTCATTATCTTCCAAGTATGTATTTTTGCATTTTTTGTCTTTGTTCATACTTTTCCTTTGTTTGATCTGCTTTCCCCCTTGTTCTTCTGCACCTGGAATGAGTTTGCCTTGTTCTTCTGTGCCTAGAACTCAATGCCATGTTCCAGTGACCCTTTATTGGTGAAGACTTTCTGACTTCTCCATCCAACCCCATATAGAAATGATGGCTCTTGGCTGTGTACTCCCAGAGCATTTTATAAATAACATTAAAATAATTTTTGGAAATATATATCTAATTTTTCCCTTAGACCATGCCACCTATGAAGATAGAGGCTGTGACCAATTGTTTTTGCTTTCACACTCCCTACTACAGTTTCCCTTGGACTGCAAGGAGATCAAATGAGTCAGTCCTAAAGGAAATCAACCCAGAATATTCATTGGAAGGTCTGATGCTGAAGCTCCAGTTCTTTAGCCACCTGATGGAAAGAGCTGTCTCATTAGAAAAGACCCTGACACTGTTAAATATTGAAGGCAAAAAGAGAAGGGGATGGCAGAGGATGAAATGGTTAGATAGCATCACCGATTCGATGGACATGAATTTGAACAAACTCCGGGAGATAATGAAAGACAGATAAGCCTGGCGTGCTGTAGTCCATGGGGATGCAAAGAGTCAGTCATGAGGTAGCAACTGAACAACAACAACTACAGTTTCTGCCATACAAGGTGGGGTTTAACAAAATGTGTTAAATGGATTCTTATCATGGCCTGAGTTGGCTTTCCTCAGGGCTACTTATTTTGCTGTCCTGGTGGTGACTGTTGTGGATACTTCCCTTCTGTTCATTGTATGTTCCCTCCCTGGAGAGTCTCTTTATCTGGAGGTATCTTCGTATATATAAGTTCTTTCCTTCTAGTAGAGACTTTCCCACTACTAACATTCTGGCTTCTTATGTTGCAGCAGCCCCATCAAAATGCTTGAAGGTCATTGTTGTCCTTGCATCCATAGGGAAATGTTTTCAAAGGTCACAAAGACCAGAGGTAGAATGCCAGTCACTAATGTGAAGGTAAGGAAGATACTTTTAGTGGGATAGCCTGCCTGCCCCTTTGCAGGGCAGTAGAGACTCATTTATCCTTTCTGCAATTAAGAAAGAGGTTTTCTTTGTCTTGAAAAGGTCAGCAGATGAAACATCCTTGTCAGAGCTCAGACAGCAACACATAGAGAGTCTCTCTCTATTAGTAAACATGCATTTCCAAATACAATTCATTATTTGAGCTTGAGTTATTTTTACTATAGTGCCCTTGTTACATTACAGATAATGGGACTGACTGCTCTGGGTGACCTTTAAGACAACGCTGACAATTAGCAAAGTCATAGACCCAGCAACCAACGTAGAAAGCTTTAGACCCCCAGAATGCCTGCTATCCTGGGAATATCTAAAACTAGGCCTCTTATTTCTGTATTTGAGTTCTTATAGATCCCTGGTGCCTCAGTCATTCAGCCATTTAATGTGGACCATTTTAAAAGTCTTTATTGAATTTGTTACAATATTGCTTCGGCTGTTTGTGTTTTGCTTTTCGGCCATGAGGCATGTGGGATCTTAGCTCCCTGGCCAGGGATCAAACCCTCACCCCCTGCACTGGAAGGTGAAGGCTTCGGCACTGGACCATCAGGGAAGTCCCTCTGCCCTTTTCTTAATGAATGACTCAAACAAATTACTTAAATGCCATGAAATTCCATTTCCTCTTCTTTAAGTGGTGAATGACATGTTTGCCCTTCACAAAAATTTGTTTTAAGGATCAAATGCTTCCCTCTTTGGGGTTGTGAAGCACTCTTCTCTCCTAATTGTCATGCTTTTTCTGGTGCAATATCCTCTGTCCATATGAGGTAGCAAGGCCTTGGGCATTACTGTGCCCATCGAATGATAAAGCTTGAGTCACTGATCAGAGAGGCCACCCTGGGGTTAGTCTTTCCTTCTGAACATCATATCATTCTGCTTCCTAATTCATCCAGGGGTGCATGAGGGTAGAATGAATTAACCAACACCACTTTCTATGATTTTTTTTTTTTTTTTGTAGGAATCAGCATTAGTTTGTTTTGAAATGGTACTTGTCCTTGGGGATGGGATCCATAAGGTCTGAGACACAAATAGTAAAAGCGCACGAAACACTGAGGCCATAAATTTGCAGCATAGCCTGAGCAGAAAGGCATGGAGTAAAGTACTGAGAAAGCCTTCACCTGAGAGGTGGACTTCAGGCTAAGTTTGAAAAAGGTTGTTGTAACTCATAAGCTATGTGACCTGGGGCAAATTACTCAACTTCTCTGAGCACTGAGTTCTTCATATGAAAAATTAAAAGTTGAATATATTCTGATCAGTGTTATCATGAGGTTTAAAGAGGATAATATTGGTAACATACTTGGTAAGGAGCATGTACTTAAAGCACAAGTGCACAAATAACATCTACACACAAATTAAGTAGTACAAATAAAATATTAAATTAAGAAGCATAATGTATGGGAGCCCTTATAATGAGCATCAAACAGCCTAAGTACACTGGGGTAGGTGATAGTGTGCAGGTTAAACAGGAACTTGGTGCCTGGGAGATGAGTCTACAGAAAGCAGATCTTTAGGTATCAGCTGAAATTGAGGATTAGGGAAAAATGAGGGGTGGCAAAACTTTGTAAGCAGGATGATTCAGCCAGCTCTAAGAGCAAGGACCAAGACAAATGATCAATTCTAGGGACGGGGTCAATATGACAGATAAGAAGGTGGGATGTGTGGGCAGACCCACCAGCCCAGATCAGAGCGTGCACTTCTGGGATTTATGTGGGGAGGGAGGAGTGGGATAGAGCTGTTTAATTACTGTCTGCCTCACTCTGAGGATCTTCCCTTCTGGTGTGGAGCTAAGTGGGCCCAACTGAAGAGAGAGACTGAGGCAAGGAAGTGGGCCTGGTAGGGAGATATTTGTAGCTGGAAGGAATGGTAAGAACAAAGGGGAGTGTTGCAGTGAGCCATGTAGGAGGGAGGAACAAATCAGTTAGCTTGACTGGAGAGGAGAAGTGTATCTCAAGGTGGAGAAGTTTGGATTTTATTAAACTGAATTGGGCAACATTGTAGTCATAGAGAAAATAAGAAGAGAGGGAGACAACGAAAAACCAGGCTTCATGAAAACTATTTTAATGATTATAAGATGGGTTAGAATTGTAGAGATGATGAACAATGAGAGACTGCAAGCAGTAAGATAAGGGAAAATACTGCTATCAGTTCTACAGTATGAAAATAAAGCATCCAAACCCTGGCTGGATTTGGGGCAGGACTGGTCACTGGGAGTTCGATTGAGATTCCTTACTGGCCTATGCTGATTTTTATTCCATTCCATGAATATTGTGCAAACAGAGGTTTCCAGAAAGGTCTCCTTTGTATCTGTCAACCAATCTGAGATTTGCAGAACTAGGTAAGCAACATAATGAAGAATCAGAATGCAAGCTCCAGGGATCCTTCGTGGCTCAAGAGGAGAGAGGCCTGAATCAAGCGTGAACACTTCAAATGCTTTGGAATAGGCAGGGCTCTCTTAATCAGGATTTCTTCTTAGTAAGATGCTCAAAAATGCAATGGGAGAAAAGGGAAAATTTGGAAAGAAAATGGTATATACAAAGGGGCAACAGTTAGACAGTGAGGAGAATAACTGTGGAAAAGGAATGGAAATATACTTTGGAGTGAAAGATAACAAGGATCACAGCCTCTCTCAGATCATAGGCATCTTGGAAAACTTCTGAAATGCTCTCAACTCTCACACATGACTATTTGCTTTTCCCTGGATGTGGGGCAGCTGAAAGCAAGTCAATAATAAATTCTACATGCTCATCACATAGACAAATTCTGTTGAAGCAGAATATGATGAAATGTCAGATTCTCAGTGAAGTTAGTTAGCTTAGTGTAATAGAAAAGGCAGACAATAATGACTTGAAAATTACTTGAGTTCTAATTTCACTTGTGTCCTTGGTCATGTCACATCACCTTTCTGAATACTGGCCTTCACTTGATCTGTAAATTTAAGTTGGAAGATTTCTAATTTTAACATTCTATAATTCTGAGACTTATAATATTATAGAAGGAAAATATAATGCATTGATATTTTGCTTTCAACATAAAAAAATGATGACTTTGTCTTGTTTTACTGAAAAAAAAAAAAAGGTTTGAAACTCATCACAAGTCCATTAAATGAAACAATTTTATCCTATGTCTTTGGGCTCTGGGGTAATATTTTCTCGTGACTCACAAGAATATTAAATGAGCCAAAGAAATAGGGTAATTAATTATTTTCTTGTTTTCAATTTTTAACTCTCTCTTCTTTATGGAGATATATCTTGATTTAATTTGATTCCAAACTATCCTCAAGAATCTTGGTCAAGTCTAAAGTAGCTGTGGTTCCAGTCTAATTATTTCCAAATTGATTTCTTTTCTTTTTAGCTGCTATGACCCAAGTTCAAGTTATTGGCCTTGATGTTACCATGGTAATGAGAGATGATATCACTGAATCCAGTCTCTGGCAATAGCCCCTGTACTAAGAGTTGGAGGGTATTCAAAGAAGATGTGAGCTTTGGGACTAAACACTAGAAGATAAATGTTTTTCCTCTACAATTTTCTACTTTAAAATCAAATGTATTAAATCTATTGCCATGACATCTTTCTTTAAGCAATGTGTTTTACAGAAACTTAATCTTAGTTCTTGCCTTTATCAGAGGGAAGCTGTCTCTGTTTTTTGTTTGTTTGTTTGTTTGTTTTTAACATTTAAAGCTATTGACTTGAGAGCCAGAACCTGTACACAGTGCCTAGATAACATGGATTATTTTATTTAATCCTTACAACAGCCCTAGAAGATAGGTTGTTTTAAAAAGTCATTCTTATTTGCAGATAAAAAATTAAAGTACAGATATTTTAGGTAATGTGTCCAAAGTCATATCTAGTAACTTGTGATCCTGGAATTTCAAACCAGGCATTTTGTTTCCACTGACCATAACCCATGTGCTTAACTACCTATGGTACTGTCTCTGGTGAAGGGAGATGCCCAGCAAGATGGTCTTCAATTCAGCTGTGATTCACCAAGAACTCATACTCCGTGGCACCTTCTAGCTATGTGATATAGTATAAGAGTGACTTAGCAATAGAGAACAATTTTTAAATGCATTCAGAAATCTTCTGAAGAATTCAAAGAACCCAGTAATTTGTGTTTTGTGTATGAATCAATGCTTTCCCCAATCAGAAAGCTCTTACCCTAAAAGTCTTTTCAGGACAGAAAATAATGCAGTCTTCATGGTGTGAGTGTGTGTGAATGGTGAATGTGTGTGTGTGTGTGTGTGTGTGTGTGTGTGTGTAATGTTGTATGACGAGTTGCAACATGAAGAGGGAAGAGAGACTGAGTCTCTTTGGGGGAAGTTGAATGCCAGTCACATTTAGAATAGCCCAATGTGCTTCTCTTCCTCATTCATCAGACAGGAAAAGAGGAGTATAGAATATACGTGCAGACAGAATGCTGGTATGGACTTCTAGAGGCCTAAGTACAATTCTCAGCTCTGCTATAAGTTGTGTACATAACCAAGGTTAATTCTCTTTGAACCTCAGTAGAGGATGGAATTAGCTGGAATGCAAGTTCCTTTTTATGACTAACACTCTCCATTTTCCTTCTAGACACCCTCTCCTTTACAACAAAAATGACGGGGTGCTTAATCTTGAGTGAGGATAGGATTGAAAAACTGAGCCTTTTAACCAGCTTCCCTCCTGGCCTCTTTTTCTATATTTTTTAAATATAAATTTATTTATTTTAATTGGAGGTTAATTACTTTACAATATTGTATTGGTTTTGCCATACATCAACATGAATCTGCGAAGGTGTACACGTGTTCCCCACCCTGAACCTCCTGGCCTCTTTTAAAGTATCTCCCTGGTACTTTGCAGGTCAGGCTGATTCATCTGCTGGCTGATGTTGGTGTGGACCTATTTGCTTTTCAAATTTTCGATAAAGAGAACAGTGAACTAAAAAGAGAATTTTGGTTCCAATTTCTAAGTTTGAGTAAGTCCCTTCCTATAATAAGGCTTTTTCCTCTCAACTATACATAAGAAGCTTGACCACATGCTACTGTGAACTCTAAAGTTTCTCTTGTGATAACTGAATCTGTATTAACAGTACAGGGAGGTGCATGAGATGTATCATTACAAATCTTCCCTTTAGAAATGTTGAAGAGATGGGTTCTGATACTTTAGTTAACCATCCCAATACTTGGATGTGGGGTGTCAGTGATCTATTACCTAAGGGTACATTTCAGAAAAAAAATGTATAATGACTCATTCTAGAGCCTCTTATCTTGTATGTGGCCAGTTTGTTTAGGCTACTCACTTATCTTCTTGCCTTTAACTCTTTCCAACTTGTGTTCACCCTCTACATTGCCACCAGCCCTCCCTCTGTAAACACTAGTCTGATCAAGTTACTTTCATTATTAAAATCTTTCAGTAATTCTCCCTTATCTATAAGGTGCACTTCCCTAGTGGCTCAGTCTGTAAAGAATCTGCCTGCAATGCAAGAGACTGCCTGAAATGCAGGAGACTCAGATTCAGTCCCTGGGTCAAGAAGATCCCTTGGAGGCAGAAATGACAAACTACTTCAGTATTCTTGCCTGGAAATTCCATGGACATAGGAGACTGGTGGGCTACACTCCACGGGGATACGAGTTGGACACAACTTTAGTGGCTAAACCACTATCACTATAATGTAGATGTATTCATTTTCTTGGGCTACCATAGCAAAATACCATAGACTGGGTGGCTTAAGGAATAGAAATTTGTTTTCTCACAGTTCTGGATACTGGGAGTCCTAGGTCAGGATGCCAGCATGGTCAGCTTCTGCTGAGGGCCCTCTTCTTGGCTTGCAGATAGATGGTTTTCTTGTTGTATACTCCTCATGGCCTTCCTTGGTGCATGCCAGGAGTCAGATCTCTCTCTCTCTTTTCTTATAAGGCCAACAATCCTATCAGATTAGTATCCTCCTTCATGACCTCATTTAACCTAAACTACCCACTAAAAGGGCTTCCAAGATGGCTCTCCTGCCAATCTAAGAGACACAGGAGACACAGGTTTGACTTCTGAAGATCCCCTGGAGGAGGAAATGGCAATTCCCTTCGGTATTCTTGCCTGGAGGGCTACAGTCCATGGAGTCACAAAGAGATGGTCATAACTGAGTGACTGGCCACAGAACAGCATCCCCTAAAAACCTTATGGTCACAACAGGCACATTCCAGGAGAGAGCTTTAGCTTTAGCATACAAATTTTGGGGAGACACAATTCAGTCCACAGCAGTAGGGTTCAAATTCTTCTTTTTTTTTTTT
>SJXQ01005742.1:48154-229680 GCA_006408695.1 Aepyceros melampus
CCCACTGCCACCCCCCGCCCCCTATCCCGGCTTTCCCTTGAACAGTACAAAACCAAGAAACACACCTCAAGAGGCAAGCCTGATGCTAAGGGAAAAGCTGATGGTGTTATCAAGGCCTCTAGATGGAGGAGGAGGAAAAATGAAAGTCGCTCAGTCGTGTCTAACTCTTTATGACCCCATGGACTATACGATCCATGGAATTCTCCAGGCCAGAATACTGGAGTGGGTAGTCTTCCCCTTCTTCAGGGCATCTTCCCAACCCAGGCATTGAAACCAGGTCTCCCACACTGCAGGCAGATTCTTTACCATCTGAGCCACAAGGGAAGCCCAAGTATACCAGAGTGGGTAGACTTTCCCTTCTCCAGCAGATCTTCCTGACCCAGGAATCAAACCAGGGTCTCCTGCATTGCAGGAGGATTCTTTACCAAGTGAGCTATCAGGGGAGGAGGGAAATGAGAAAGCAAAGCCCCCAAGAGCCACTAATATTTGTGCTAGAGCCCTCCCTCTCCTCACTTGGATATTTATTGCCTGGCATGCACCAATCCTTTCATAACAATAATCACTGCTAGAGCTCACAGGGAATGGAAAACTTAAAGATGAAGCCCATCTTCTATTGCACAAAATTGGCATGGACCAATTTGGTATATCATTTCTATATTCATAGTGACCCCTTCTTCATTTCCAACCCTGAAGAGGCGCCAGTTTACCTTGTGTTCAGAGAATCATTTTTACAGGGTACTCCCGTAATCACAGAGAATCCCTAGTACATTTTATTAGGACTGCCAAAACCACCCCAAAAGCACTAAAACTCCTAAGAGAAAACTTACATTTTTTTTCTCAGTTCCTTGACAATGTAAATCTTATCAGGTCTTTGAGATGTAAAAACCCCAGGAGGTAATTAAAAATCCCTTGAAATTGAAGGGGAAAAAAGAGGGAAAGAGGTCTTTTAAAATACAAACTGCTAAAAGGGCTCTCATGCCCAAATCCTAAACCACAGTCTCCTTAAGATTGGTCAAGAACAGATAACAAATCTTAAAAGTCTTTTCCATTAACAGGACACCATTGAAAGCATTGATTATATTACCAAGGCTTGTGTGAAATTGTCCTTTCTCAGAGAGACGTGCGTAGACCAAGATATGACAAGACAGCTTTTAGGATCTAAGGTTGACTTCATCAAGTCATAAAGCCCCTTGGAAAAACAGCCTGGTTCATTGCTTACAGGGTTCCCAGCAGCCTTACCAGGTGAATGAGAAAGGTCACTTCCTGGCAGGTGCAAGAAACTCAGGGTATTTGGGGGACCCTGAAAATAGAGAAATTTATCTGGGTATTGTGGATGAGTCTGATAGCAATCCTTATACTGGCTTTCTAGTCTCAAGAGGCATTTAAAAGTCTAACCTGAAAAATTTCAACAAAGCAGAATAAAAAAGCCTATACGGTCAAAAGCCATTCTTGCTGTTCAGTTCAGTTCACTTCAGTTCAGTTGCTCAGTCATGTCCAACTCTTTGCGACCCCATGGACTGCAGCACGCCAGGCCTCCCTGTCCATCACCAACTCCCAGAGTTTACTCAAACTCATGTCCATTGAGTTGGTGATGCCATCCAACCATCTCATCCTCTGTCGTCCCCTTCTCCTCCCGCCTTCAATCTTTCCCAGCATCAGGATCTTTTCCAATGAGTCATTTCTTTGCATCAGGTGGCCAAAGTATTGAAGTTTCAGCTTGCTGTACTTATGTAAATAAACAGGCCAATTTTATTGGAAGATAGACTTACTTTGCAAACAAAGTAGTCCTACTGTGGCTGTCTTTGATAGAAATACATTAAGAAACAAAACTTATGTTTCAGTAGAAACTATAGGGCACATTTGTGGACATCAGATTCTACTTCTATTGTCTTAAGGTTTTGTTGTCTACCTATAAATGAGACTGGATCTTGAATTCTTCTAGTTCCCTCCAATATTTCACTACCACTCTCCAAACTAACTTTTCTCATTTTTTCCCCAGCCTTTTAACTTGGAATTATTAAAAAGCTAAAACTGTCTTTTCTCCAGAGTCATGCAAGGTAAACTTGAACAATGTGATATAAACTTCAGAGCATCCTCTACAATAGCTCATCTGTAACAATATTTATGGCTGTTGCTATGTGGACCTCTCCGAAAAATCACCAAAGACATTCAAACTGCAAATCAGAAAAATCTATCAAACTGTCACTGCCTGTCCTCACTCCATCTGAAAATTCTTCAACTCAGACATTTAAAAATCTTGACTCCCTGCCTTCAGAACTCAGAAGCTGGGATTATGGTCTGCTCCAATCATCTAACCATTGTTTTCCTTTTATTTCCATAGTAACCCCTCTTATTAAATAACCTGAAGCCAGGACTTCCCTGGTGATACAGTGGCTAAGACTCTGAGCTCCCAATGCAGGGAACTTGGGTTCAGTCCCTGGTCAGGGAACTAGATCCCACATGCCACATTCAAGAGTTCGCATGCCTCAACTAAAGATCTCGCATGCAGGGAGCGAGGAAGATTGAAGATCCTGTGTGTTGCAGCTAAGACCTGGCACAACCAAATAAATGAGTATTTAAAAATAACCTGAAGCAAATACTTCATATGTTAATTTGGGGAGGCCACCTGCATCACTGCCTCCTGAAATGAGATGCAACCTTAAGGAAACTACTTATTCTTGGAACTAAGAGACTGGTTCAGTGAAATAAGGAGTCATCCACCAACTCAGGACTGGTTCAGACCTACTTACACCAGAAGACCCAAGATGTTAAAATAGTCCACAATGTTACTCAAATCTTTGATTAGATTCCCTGGGCCCCTAAAATCACTAAGTTAGTGTTCATGGCTGAGTATTTTCAAGTTTGGAACAGACTGGATTTCAGGCTATTGCGTGTATAACCATTATAGAATTTGCTATTGTAATCTATTGAGATGTGTATTTTCTGAGTTATAGCATACCTTACTCTTCTTGACTTTCAACATATCAACTACCCAGGCAGTTAGTGTCCTCATCATTGACCCTGATGTTTTGGCATCACAGGGTGAATTGTAGTTTAAGTCCTAACAGGTGTGTGTGCATGCGTGTGTAAAGTGCCTGATTAAGCTTTAACTGCATAGGCATTCATTTCAAAAAGGTTAAATTCACTTAAAAAAATAAAAAGGCTATTTCAAATAAACACTTTGCCAGCCACTGATTTTTTTTTTAAGAAATCTTGATTGATTTCATTAACTGTTTAAACTACTTGTTTTTTCTCGTCTCATGCTTTAATTTCCAACTTTCATGTTTTAAATTCACCAATAAAAAGTGAGCTGGATCCTATTGTAGTTCTATTTCTAATGTTTTGAGTAACTTCCATATTGCCTTCTTTAGTAGCTGCAGCAGGTTACATCCCACCAACAGTGTACTTGGGCTCACTTTTCTCCACATCCTCACCAGCATTGTTAACTGTGGTCTTTTTGGTGATAGCCATTCTGTCAGATGTGAGATGATACGTCAGTATGGTTTTGATTTACATTTATCAGATGATTAGTAATGCTGACCGTCTTTTCATATACTATTGGCCATCTATATCTCTTTTTTGGAAAACATGTCTATTCAGGTCTTTTGCCCATTTTTTAATTGGATTGTTTGTTTTTCTGTACTGGCTTGTATGAGGTGTTTATATATTTTGGATAGAAACCCTTTCTCAGCCATATTGTTTTCAAATATTTTCTCACATTCAGTAGGCTGCTCTTTCATTTTGTTGATGGCTTCCTTTGCTGCGCAAACCTTTTAATTTTAATTAGGTTCCATTTATGCACTTTTGCTTTTGTTTCCTTTGCCTTAGGCATACATGCTAAGTCACCTCAATCATGTCTGACTCTTTGGACTGTATCCCACAAGGCTCCTCTATCCATGGGATTCCGTAGGTAAGAATATTGGAGTGGATTGCCATGCTCTCCTCCAGATCTTCCTGACCCAGGGATCAAACCTGAGTCTCTTGCCTCTCCTGCTTTAGCAGGCAGGTTCTTTACCACTAGCACCAACTGGGAAGCCCTTAGGAGACAGATCTGAAAAGATTTTGATATGACTTATGTCAAAGAGTGTTGTGCCTATGTTTGCTTCTAGGATGTTTAAGATTTATGGTCTTATGTTCAGATCTTTAATCCATTCTGAGTTATATTTGTATATGACATGAAAAAAATGTTATAATTTTATTATTTAACATGTAGTTATCCAGTTTTCCCAGCACCACTTATTGAAGAGACTATCCTTTCCTGATCCAGCAATTCCACTCCAGAGCATATATCCAAAGAAAACAAAAACTCTAATTTGGAAAGATTTATGTACCCTAATGTTCTTAGCAGCAATATTTACAATAGCAAGTTATATAAGCAACTTGTGTTCATTGACCAGTGATATAGAAATTATAGTAAATGTATACAATGGATTATTGTAAGAGAAAGCGTTAGTCACTCAGTCATGTCTGACTGTTTGCCACCCCATGGACTGTAGCCCATCAGGCTCCTCCATCCATGGAATTCTCTAGGCAAGAATACTGGAGTGGGTAGCCATTCCCTTCTCCAGGGTCTCCTGCATTGCAAGCAGATTCTTTATTATCTGAGATGCCAGGGAAGCCTGATGGATTATTACTCAAAGATAAAAAAGAGTGAAATTTTGCCATTTGCAACTACAAAGACAGATCTGGAGGGTATTATGCTTAGTAAAATAAATAAGACACAGAAAGGCAAATACTGTGTGGTATCACTTATACATGGAAACTGAAAAATAAAACAAGTGAATGACTGTAACGAAACAGAAACAAATTCACAGATATAGAGAATAGACTTGTGGTTACCAAATAGAGAGAAGGGGAAAAGGCATCATAGGGGTAAGAAGTTAAGAGGTACAAGCTACAATATATAAAATAAATAAGCTACAAAAATATATTGTACAGCACAGGAAATATAGTCAACTTTTATAATGATTTTAAATAGAGTAAAATCTGTAATAACACTGAATTGCTATGTTGTGTGCCTGAAACTAATATAATATTGTAAATCAAGTATACTTCAATTATTAATAAAAAAAAAGAATCAATGAAATTCTAGGTCTCCATAGTCAACTCAAATAGAAGTGGAACCCCAAGGTTATGTGCTCTCTCTCTCTCTCTATCTGTGACCTTGTTGTGTATACCCAGTCTTGTAGCAATAAACCTCTATTTTTTTCAATGCTGCCTGATGTTTATCACTTAACAGCATTTTTCAATCATTATCAGAACTGCAAGTGTTGGTCCAACCACAACTCTGGTTATTGATAGGCTGAGACAGTCACTAAAGAGTGAAAAAGATAACAGAGAAGCCTTTAAGAACAGAGATACCTAATCTTCAATTTTAAGCTCTTTGCTTAACTGCACTTTAACTCCTCTTCCACTAATATTGTCCCAAACTTTTAGTGAAGTTTTATATACTCCCAACTTTGAGTCAACAGGATTATGGGAAATGAAAGCACTGGGATGGCAGAAAGGGCAAAGCAATACAGAAAAGAGAAGTACATGAAAAAAGAAAGCAATGGATGGGGAGCAATTCTTTTATTATTTTGTGATAATCATGAAATAATGAATCTAGGCAATGATTATCAATGGCAGCTAAACTTCTTACATAAAGGGTTGGTGAAAATTTTTGTAATGGATGGATCAAGTTCACAACCTCCAAACCCAATGATTTTTCTTAGTTTCACAAAAAGTAGATTCTAGACATTATGAGTTCCCAGGATGATGCAGTCAGACATATACAGCATTATGAAGGAAGTGACCTACACTTTCAAAAAATAATCAGAATCTGATCATGTCTCTGACTCTTTCAACCTACTGGAAACACAGTGGCTAAAAGACCTTGTTAAAACCACTGAGAAGCAATTAGCTTTAGAGATTCCAAAAGCAGAAAACTGTAATGGGACAAATGACCCAGTTATTCAATCAATAAATGTCATTAAAAAGAGAACAAGAGGTAATGGTAACCCCCAAAACAAAAGAGATTTAAGGAAACATTGTCATCAAAAGTGGGGCTTCCTAGGCGGCTCAGTGGCAAAGAATCCACCTGTCAATGCGGGAAATGCAGGAGATGCTGGTTCAGTCCCTGGGTTGGGAGGATCCCCTGGAGGAGGAAATGGCAACCCACTCCAGTATTTTTTTTTTTCCCAAGTTGAAAGCGTACTTATTTTTTTTTAATTGGAGGAAAATAGCTTTACAATGTTGTGATGGTTTCTGCCACACAACAATGCGAATCAGCCATAATTATACATATATTGCCTCCCTCCCCTCCCCCTATTCCACCCCTCTAGATCATCAAAGTGCCAGGCTAGGTTCTCTGTTATATAGCGAATTATCACTAGCTATCTATTTTGCACATGGTTGCATATATATGTCTATGCTACTTTCTCCATTTGTCCCACTCTCTCCTTCCCCTACTATGTCCGCAAGTCCATTCTCTATGTCCGTGTCTCCATTCCTTTTCTGCAAATAGGTTCATCAATATCATTTTTCTAGATTCCATATATATGTGTTGATATACAATGACTTTTTCTCTTTCTGAATTGCTTCACTCTGTATAACAGGCTCTAGTGAGGCGGATGAACCATTCCGGTTTCATTATGTGGAAAGCTCATGGACAGAAGAGCCTGGAGGGCTACAGTCCATGGAGTCACAAAGAGTTGGACACAGCTGAGAGACTGGGTATGCACACACGTACCATCAAAAGTAATGTGTGGGCTATTTAAATCTTGATTGTCATAAACCAACGGTATAAGAAAATTATGATAAGGGAAATTTGGAGAGCATTGAGTACTTAATTACATAATCAAGAAATGTCATTAAGGAATTATCTTTTGATGTGATAATGTTAGTGTGGTATATAAAAGAGAAGTCTTTATCTTTTAGAAGTGCATACTGTTTATTTAACTAATGCTATATAACAAATTATCACACACTTAGAGGCTTATGATCTCAGTTTCTGTGGGTCAAATATGAATACAGCTTTGCTGTGTTCTCTAAAAGGCTACATTGAGGGTGTTCACCAGGGCTAGAGTCTCACTTCAGTCTCTCCAGGGGTAAGGTCTTATTTCCAAGCTTATGTAATTGTTGTCAAAATTCAGTTCCTGGCAAGGAATAAGACTGAGAGTCTTAGAGTCTTACGGGCAGTCAGCTGGAGACCACTTTTGGTTCCTTGCCATACGGCCCTTTCCAAAAAAGGTTCATGACATGGCAGTTTGCTTCTTCAAAGCCAGCAAGGAATCTCCTAGAAAGATGGATATTATAGTCTTAAATTATTTACTCATGTACAGTGTCTCACTGTTGCCATGTTCCATTGATTAGAAGAAAGTCATACGAATCCTGCCCATACTCAAGGGAAGGGCATTGCACGAGGGTGTGAACAGCAGCAAATAGGAATCAAAGGGGCCACCTTAGAGTCTGTTCACACATCCTGAATAAAAGAAGGCGGAAGGAGAAGGGGATGACAGAGGATGAGATGGTTGGATGTCATCACCGACTCAATGGACATGAGTTTGGGTCAACTCGGGAGTTGGTGATGGACAGGGAGGCCTGGCGTGCTGCAGTCCATGGGGTTGCAGAGGCGGACACGATTGAGCAAGTGAACTGAACTGATATATATATATATATGTAATATATTTATATGCATGTATATATTATATGTGCACATAAATAATATTATTTCTAGGAATATTCTTACATCTAGGATTTGCTTTAAAATGACTCAGTTATGGTAGGAATTAGGGGATATTGATTACATCAATTTGATCAACAAATTGGCTATTGTTGAAGCTATTGGCTATTGTTGATTGATCCCTGACGTTATTTTACTCTTTTCTTTTACATATGTTTGCTACTTTTCATGATAAAATGCAAGACAATAGCAAATAAACTATTTGGAAGGAAAAACTCAGAATCAGGAGGGATTAGGAAAAAAATATAAGTATCTCAAGAATTGTTAGAGATACAAAGGATTCTGAATTTCCTGATAGATTTAAGATAGATATGTCATTTTTTCTTAAATGTTAAGACAAGCATTCAGCAAGCTGGAGAACTGAAGGATAATCAGGGGCTGACATTTAGATTTACAGGCTTAGAGAAATCTATGAAAAGTACCTGGCATTTGGGAGGTGATAATAAAGTCACTCTTGTTACAAGATATTCTACAACGCACACAATAAGGGGCACAGCTACAGAAACACACAGATCCTCTTGTTTCGATGGCTGTGTGCTTGTTCTTCTCTCTCTCTCTGTCTGCCAGTCCCCATACAACATGCACCTTTTATACTCCCTAACACCACCAGGATCTACATGATGTTAGACCTATTGTAAAAACTTAGCATTAATTGATTATGTATAAAAATACCAGAAGGAGTACTCTACCACCCCGTAAGTGATATTTAATAGTGTCCTCTCTATCTTTGACCTTCTTACTGAGATGCATAGTATCAGAGTAAAGGGAAAGAATAAACTCTGACCCCCCAACTCTGCCCTCTTGTTCTCTGGAAGAACAACAGAGGGGATCCAGATGACCAATTAGCCCACAGTGGCTTCAGTAAAAAACATCTTTTAATTAATGGCAAAAAGCTGGTAGTGGAGATGGTAATTCCTTCGAAAGTTGGAGTTAGGGAAGGAGAGTAAAGGTAATGGGACCTTGCTTCATCACAGAAACCTCTCTCAAATTGGCAAGAACACAAACATGGATAATTAGAGGAAATGCACACTGGAGTGCTTGTTGTTTTTGCTGTGGCTGTCTCTTAACTTGCTGCACTCATCTCACTAATGGGGCGATGAGAGAGAATACTCTGTCCCAGGGTCCTGCACATCCTGGAACTGATGTGCTCCTGGAAATAAACTGGATGCTGAGAAGGTGATCCAAACACGGAGCAATCTGCCTGTGACCAGAATCACAAGTGTTTTCCCAAGTTGCATCATTACTTAACAGTAAGAGCCATAGAGTCACATGATGGGAAACAGACAGGCTGGGTCCCCATTTTCAGAAACAGACATAAAAGAACTCAAGGGGGGTGGAACTAGAGACTGTCATACAGAGTGAAATTAGTCAGAAAGAGAAAAACAACATTGTAGATTAATGCCTATATGTAGACTCTCTAGAGAAATGGTATAGCTGCTCTTATTCATAAAGAAGAAATAGAGACACAGACATAAAGAACAAATGTATGGATACTGAGGGGGAAAGGGGGATGGAATGAATTAGGAGCCTGGGAGTGATATATATCACTATTGATACTATGTAAAAAAATAGATAACTAATGAGAACCTACTGTATAGCACAAGTAACTCAATGCTCTGTGGTGACCTAAATGGAAAGGAAATCCAAAAAAAGAGAATATATGTAATCATACAGCTGATTCACTTTGCTGTACAGAAAAACCTAATGCAACATTGTTAAGCAATTATATTGCAACTAAAAAAAAAAAAGCCAAGGGATCTGGAAATTATTTAGATCCCAATGAAATCCTCATTTGGGCTTTTAGATTGATTAATCACATGGGGGAAAAGTGGAAAGAATAGAAACAGAAAAAAGTATTTAGTGATTTACTAAAAGAATTGTGTGGTGACTTACTGCTTCTGCCAACTAAATACTTCACCTGGGCATATAAGACAATTTGATGGCATTTCCACATAGTCTCATCCCTCACACACACACATGCACACACACACATGCCGCACACAGGCACACTTTTAAGGGTGAAAAAATGTGCCCCATCAAAATAATGTCTATCACTTATTGTATGCCTGCCATAGATCAAGACGTCACATGTTGGTTCATTTAATCCCTAGATGATACTGCAGAGTAGTAATATCATGATAAATGGTTTCCATTTTACATGAGAAAACAAATATGCTAATTTGGGTACTAGTACCAAGAACAAATGACTGCCCTGGGGGCTCAGACAGCAAAGAATCCGCCTGCAATGCCTGAGACCTGGGTTTGATCCCTGGGTCTGATCCCTGGGCCAGGAAGATCCCCTGGAGAAGGGAAGGGCAACCCACTCGAGTATTCTTGCCTGGAGAATTTCATGGACAGAGGAGCCTGGTGGGTTACAGTCCATCGGGTTCAAAAAATTTGGACATAACTCTTTTCACACTTTTACCAAGTGTTAATAACAATTGTCACTAAGAAAAATGACTTATATTTTAAGTGCTTATAAGAATTAGCTGAAGGAAGCTAATGAGTGAGATCACTCAGCTAACAAGCTGGAAATTCTGGACCTGAATACAGGTCTTAACTTCCTGGCTATAGAAATATCTGAGCATTCATGTACCTAGCAAATACAGCACATAGCCTTTTGGGGTGACACCCTGTGCAGTGACTTGATGGGTTCTTTTTGCTATTGGTAACTGGATTCAGAGAGACATCCAGCTGGGGAAAAGAAGAGTTAGCTAATTTGTAGTAAAATAGAATTGAATTGTCTATAAACAACTTGGCCATCTCCCCCAGACTGCCCTTCTTCCATATCCCAGCTCATATTGCCCTGCAGTGACAAGCGTTTTCCTTTGATGTCCCTGATAATAATTTAACCTGTTTTCACCCTAGGATGAATGTGAATACATGGGACTAGAGAGTTACTTACAGTAAGCTCTGCTCAGTGGTTCTCCCATCCTGTGAGGTTCCTGGGCTTGAACCAGGGAAGACCCGTTGAACCCCTACAGACATTGAAGGATCTGTTTTGACTCAGGTGCTGCTAAGTCACTTCAGTTGTGTCTGACTCTTGGTGACCCTACAGACTGTAGCCTGCTGGCTTCTCTGTCCATGGGATTCTCCAGGCAAGAATTTTGGAGTAGGTAGCCATGCCCTCCTCCAGAGTGTCTTCCTGACCTGAGGACTGAACCCTCATCTCTTATGTCTCCGGCATTGGTAGGCAGGTTCTTTATCACTAGCACCACCAGGGAAGCAAGCCCCACTTATCTTTTTATCTGGCTCTCACTAGGAGGCTCCTCTAGTGGCTAAAACAGTAAAAAAAAAATCTACCTGCAATGCAGGAGACTCAGGCTTGATCCCTGGGTCAGGAAGATCCCCTGGGGAAGGGAATGGCAACCCACTCTAGTATTCTTGCCTGGGAAATCCCATAGATGGAGGAACCTGGCAGGCTACAGTCCATGGGGTCACAAAGAGTCAGGACTGAGTGACTAACACTTAGGCATCCCTCTTTGGTCCCAATTTTATTCCTTCTGAGTCTTGCTTTTTAAGCTGATGGTTAACAGAGACTGAGGTAAAAGTTGATGAGACTTAGCTTCCCCAGAGGTTTGGCATAGAGGATATGAGAACAAAAGGCCTTGAGATCCCAAGGATAAAACTCCAGTGACGAACCAAAAAAAGCATTAAGATGGATATTTGGGGCCAAGATTTCACCCAGCACTTCTTTAAGTTACATCATAAAAATATCTGTTTATTGATAAAATAGTCCTTTTCATGACTGGGAAGAATCTTTCACATAGTCATTTTCAAGCCCAGAGGAAGAAAAGTGTTGATTATATGCTGAATTAGGAGTCAAGATACCTAGGTGTAGTTCAGATTCTACTTCTAACTATCCATTTGCTTTAAATACTGTGAATTAATTTCTGTAAACCTTAGTTTTCTACTTTGTCAAAAGAGTAAATTTCATTACCTGCCTTTAAATTGACCACATTCTCAAATCCTGATTTTCAGAGACAACTGATGAAGATTGTGGAATATGGCTCTTTCTAAATTCATAACTGATACTTTGAAATTGTGTCTGTTCCACCATGCCTCCGTTTTCCCATCTGCAAAGTTTGTGTCAGGCTTCTTTGCCCTGTCTCTTTATCCCTGGACTATTGGAAGGGGGCCTGTAAGATGAAGGCCTACATATCATTGTGAGCTAGCTAACAACTCTGTTAACAAGCAATCATTCAAGTTTGGCAGACTTCCTTGTCCTAGATGCCTATATAAAAGGGTGAAGAGTCCCTGCTTGAATAACTATCTGGCAGAACCTTATTCCCTAAACACAAAGGAACATTTAATAGATATCTAAATGTTCAATTTGACAAAGACCAATCCACTTCCAGATGATTTTGACTACATAGGATTCCTCCCTGTTGCATTAACAAGAGCATGTTCTGCCCAGAAACCCTTTAATATCTACCTGAATTCATCAGATTTCAAATCCAAGCTTGGACCAGAGCTCTGGAAGAGCTAATGGGAGAGACATGTTTTTGCATAAACAGGAGCTTATATTTGGAAGGAATACATTAACCTTTCCCAATGCAAATGATAAATACTTTCAGCAATCTTGTGATAGTCTGAGCCCTTAAAGGGACAGGGACAATAATTGCCCCCAAAGCATACTCTGTGCACCGCAAGATGACCTTAAGCCTGAAAAGTCCCATAATGGGCATGTCACCGGGCCCATTTTGCTCCCTCCTCTTTGTTCATGAAGAGTCCACAAGCCTCTAATAAAACTTTCAGGAGATTTTTAAATTCAAAGACAGGGATTTGTAAGCCCTAGTTTTAGAAAAATAAGAGCAGCTATGCATGCTTATCAAGGAATAAAGAGACCCATCTCTTCCACAGAGTTGGTAATAAAACTGTTTCCAGGTGAACAAGTGTGTTTGTGTTAGACCTAACGGTCTTTGCCCAGGACCCGTCGCCGCAAAGACCACGGAGACCCGAACTCGATGCAATCAGCAAGAGGGTTTATTAGGCTGACGCGCCGGGGTTCAATCTCCACCAGGGGAGACGAACCCTGAACAGTTGTTACAGAACAGTTTATAAGCACAAAAATCATGAACAGGTGCAGTTGAGATGGAGCGTTTTGATTGGTCTGCAAACTTTGGCCTTTCCGGGGATAGGTTCATTTGTTTTCGGGCCTAAATGGCTGACTGACCTGATTTAGTTGAGTGGCCCGAAACAATTAATTTCTAGCTCGACTCCTGGGGACTGTGTTCTTAGGATGTGAGTATAATCCCCCTCTGTGTTGTTCCATTCTCTTAAGACAATAGGCCTGATTTAAGATTAACAAAGGGCCCGTGGGTGAAGGTCTATTCCCTCAGAGCCCCTAGTAAATTTTAACTTTTCCCTTTGTTCCCTGGGATGCCCCTAAAGAGGTCAGAAGGCACTGATCTCATACCTGTGTTTCTAGTGGCGCCTCTCATGGCAGATTGATTATAGGCTGGGGAACAAATCATGATTAGAAACAATTTTTTACAATCTCAGCCTGGTTTCCACATTTGGATGCAATATTTAAGAAAATTTGCTCTTGATATATTTGGTTAAATTATCTTTAAGATCCAAATCAATTCTGATGAAGTCAATCACTTCCTGTCAGAGACAGGCATAAGGTTTACCCTGAACAGTTGTTACAGAACAGTTTATAAGCACAAAAATCATGAACAGGTGCAGTTGAGATGGAGCGTTTTGATTGGTCTGCAAACTTTGGCCTTTCCGGGGATAGGTTCATTTGTTTTCGGGCCTAAATGGCTGACTGACCTGATTTAGTTGAGTGGCCCGAAACAATTAATTTCTAGCTCGACTCCTGGGACTGTGTTCTTAGGATGTGAGTATAATCCCCCTCTGTGTTGTTCCATTCTCTTAAGACAATAGGCCTGATTTAAGATTAACAAAGGGCCCGTGGGTGAAGGTCTATTCCCTCAGAGCCCCTAGTAAATTTTAACTTTTCCCTTTGTTCCCTGGGATGCCCCTAAAGAGGTCAGAAGGCACTGATCTCATACCTGTGTTTCTAGTGGCGCCTCTCATGGCAGATTGATTATAGGCTGGGGAACAAATCATGATTAGAAACAATTTTTTACAATCTCAGCCTGGTTTCCACATTTGGATGCAATATTTAAGAAAATTTGCTCTTGATATATTTGGTTAAATTATCTTTAAGATCCAAATCAATTCTGATGAAGTCAATCACTTCCTGTCAGAGACAGGCATAAGGTTTACATCATTTCCTGATCCTTGAAGATACACTCTATAGGCTTCTGCTTAACTCTCCCATCACAATTTTCTAATAGTAATGAAGAGCGGAGGGTTAATATGGCATTTGACTGCCAGGATTCTCTTCATTTTAGAGAAGAGAGGAATATATAAGGGTGTTATGTTTTTTCAGTTAGGATGGGGAATGAGGTTCCTAACCTCTCTCTTCTGGGTAAAAAGTTCAGAACAGAAATAGATGACATCATACCTTGGATACTACTGAACAGATTGGAAATGGACACTGTAGGCTCATATAAATTTTTATGATCATATATGTCCATAGATTAGACCAGGGTCTCAAAATGTAGTCCCTAGACCACATCAGCAGCATATGCACATCCTATGAACTTACTAAAAATGCAAATCCAGTCTCCACTTGCTGAATCAGACACTTTTGTAGTTTGCTGACCTATAATCTGTTGTTTAACACCCCCTCCCCGCCAAGGAATCCTCATGATTACTAAAGCTTGAGAGCTACTGACTTAGACTATATCAATTCCAAGTCCCTGAGAGAAGACTCCTTATATGGTGGAAGAATTGATATCCTAAAGAGAGGTCTGCATTTTGAATTTCAAGGTCAATGGGATGCATTAGTAACCATTTTCCCACTCCAGTACTCTTGCTTGGAAAATCCCATGGATGGGGGAGCCTGGTAGGCTCCAGTCCATGGGGTCGTGAACAGTTGGACACGACTGAGCGACTTCACTTTCACTTTCCACTTTCCTGCATTGGAGAAGAAAATGGCAACCCACTCCAGTGTTCTTGCCTGGAGATTCCCAGGGATGGGGGAGCCTGGTGGATGGCCATCTCTGGGGTCACACAGAATCAGACGCGACTGAAGTGACTTAGCAGCAGCAGCAGCAGCTCACATTCAAAAGTATGCTGATACCAAATCCAATGAATCTGAGAAGATATGAGATATCTCTTTATTTATCTTCTAGCAGATAAGGACTTTAGGATTTGAATGAGGGTCCAAGGGGGTTAATTCAGAAACCCAATAAGTGGCTAAGGGAATTGGGAGGAGGGGAATCCACTGAAGAAAAAGACTGAAAGACCTAGACACTGTGTTTGGGCCTAGATTACAGAATTGGTTAGGTTTCCAGCCCTATAAGAATTAAAGTGGGAAACAGTGACATAGAAGTTCACTGAGGTGGACACAGCCATGTAGCGAAAGTTAGAGACACGACTGTAAACCGATGTGCGGGAATCTGGAGAATAACCCTGGGATACTAAGGGAGGGCATTTTAGGTGAGGCTTAGAGGACGTGTGGCAAATTTTCTGGGCCACACGCTCAGGGTAGAGGACTGTGAATCTTGGCACTGATGTTTCATCAAGGGCATCTCATAGTCTCACCCATGATTCTTCCATTCCATTTATTACTTACTTCCTCTAAGACTCTAATGCTGGCACCCCTGTCCTACAGTTAATTAAGAAGCTATGTCATTAAATCAAACAAATAGTCATTGAATATGTACCATGGGATGGGCCACACACTACAGTAGACATTAAGGATACTGAATTAGTCAGGATTCCCCAGAGAAACAAAATCAACAGGATGTGAGGATAAAGAGTGAAACAGATAGACATATATTAAAGAATTAGCACCCCGCTCCAGTACTCTTGCCTGGAAAATCCCATGGACGGAGGAGCCTGGTGGGCTGCTGTCCACGGGGTCGCGAAGAGTCGGACACGACTGAGCGACTTCACTTTCATGTTTCACTTTCATGCGTTGGAGAAGGAAATGGCAATCCAATCCAGTGTTCTTGCCTGGAGAATCCCAGGGGTGGCAAAGCCGGTGGGCTGCCATCTCTGGGGTCGCACAGAGTCGTACAAGACTGAAGCAACTCAGCAACAGCAGCAGCAGCAGCAGCAGATAAGCTCAAAATAAAATGGTTAATAAAATGAAAAGGCAAATCTCTGATGTAGATGTGAGGTAGCTGGATGAGTATAATTTTAATAAGTTCCTTGGGTGATTGTGTTGCTCAGTTACTATGGGAACCACTATTCTAGTTCACCCCCACTGGCTTGAAAATTGGGGCAGGTGAGGTGAGGTGACATCTCAAGACCTCATAGCCAAGATGGAGTAGAGAGGGGCTGGGAAGTCAGCTCTGTCCACACACTGTCCCATCTCTGGTTTTTTTTAGGAAGACTGAACTATATTCCACCTGTAAACTTTCAAAGTTATGTCTTCGTGCTCCAAACACCTGGATTCTTCCTTTTCTAGCTTTTCACATTGTCTCTCTTATCCTTTCTCCTCCTCATCACAGAGGCTTATGCCCCAGAGCCTGGGAGAGTGGAAATCAGGAAAGTTGGACTTCAGCACTTGCTAGTTCTTTAACTAATTCTAAATTCTTGAGAAAGATTACGCAAGCCTCAGTTTCCTTATTATAATGCAAAATAGCATTATGATAACATCTGCTCCACTGAACCTGTAGAATCAAATTAGATAAGCATAAAATAAAAAATGAAACCTTTTTACACTGAAAAGAATTATGCAAGTATTCAATAGGAAAGATGCTAGTGGTGGTTGGTGCTACATTTACGTTCTGCTTACATCAAAATCTAGAAAGATTGTTCCAGATTCCTTCATAGGAAACCAACCTACATTGTTCACATAGTATCTTTTTTTTTTAATGACTTTGCTAAGATCTAGGGATTCTGGAATAAGAGATATAACTCTTGTCTGGTAGAATTTCAATACTAGTTAGTGAGATACACTATGAACACAGACAGTGTATTTTCCAAAGGCTCACATCAAGACATAAATATTGAGCAGATGGTATGTGAAATTAGATGTGACTCACTCTGGGAAGGATGTATAGGATTTCCTGTGATGTAGCTGTCTATGAATCATGAGTCCCTTTGAGAATCTGATGTAAATATGGGGTCCTACCTCAGAGAAGTGTACATATGCATCAAGACTCAACATTTGTGTAAAACTATAATTTCTGGATATCAATAGGCTCTCTTGAAATTTATCTATAAAATCTTCTAGTTTTGAAGAAAGTAAGAGAGAATCATTGGCAAAAAGAGGGAAACTGGGTGTTCCCAGGGGGCTTTATGAGAACCCTGTGGTTGGTAGAGTCTGAACTTGCTCTGTGACTCACTTTAATCAACAGAATATGGTGGAAGTAATGCTGTGCCAGTTCAGGACCTGAGCCTTAAAAAGATGTGGTGCTTTAATTTCATGGTTTGGAGAGCCGTGGGTCACCAGGTAAAAAGCCTACTTTTCCAGCAAGAAGAATTGGAGAGGCCAGAGAGTAAGTGGCTAGTTCTACCAACACCCCAGAAAAGTCCAGCTCTCTGTCCACCCTTGCCAAGGCATATAAAATGACCAATCTTGAATGTTCTTACCAGTAAAAATACTATATGTCTACAGATTATATGGTTGTGAGAGTTGGATCATAAAGAAGGCTGAGTGCCAAAGGACTGATGCTTTTGAACTGTGCTTTG
The DNA here is from genome assembly GCA_006408695.1 of Aepyceros melampus. NCBI lineage: Eukaryota > Metazoa > Chordata > Mammalia > Artiodactyla > Bovidae > Aepyceros > Aepyceros melampus. Next base: position 65,601 of record SJXQ01005742.1, read on the forward strand.
GAAAAGACTCTTGAGAGTCCCTTAGCATGGAAATCAAACCAGTCAATAATAAAGGAAATCAACTCTGAATTTCATTGGAGGGACTGATGTTGAAGCTGCAATACTTTGACCACCTGATGCAAAGAGCTGACTCATTTGAAAAGACCCTGATGCTGGGAAAGATTGAAGGAAGGAGGAGAAAGGGATGACAGGTGAAATGGTTGGGTGGCATCACTGACTCAGTGAACATGAGTTTGAGCAAATTCTAGGAGACAGTCAAGGACAGGGAAGCCTGGTGTGCTGTAGTTCATGGGGCCACAAAGACTGAACATGACTTAACAACTGAACAACAGACCTTTCAGACTTGATGTGAAGTGCAAATGCCCAGTTATAAACCCAATGAACCCATAAAATCATGAGACGATAACACCATTCTTGTGTTAAGTCACTAAGTTTTGGGATGATTTTTTATGGATTAATAGGTATCAGAAACCAATGACTAGAAGAAAAGTAGGGAACTGGGAATTAATAAATTGTTTGCAGGGAATAGTAGGATGAATAACCAGGCTAGAAGAGTCAAGGCAGAAACCTGTGCGAGATGGGGCAATAAAAACAAGGAAGCCAAGCTTATGCCAGGCTTTGAGAATTACAGGAAATTATTTTCTCAGGCATCTCTTGTATGCATAAACAGGATACATGTCACTTTCTGATGGGCTTATCTTTGGTTGAGGTGAGTAGGGGTGCTTGGGGAGGGGCGGGAACAGTGACAGTGTGTACCCACCAATGCCCAACTGATTCATACAGGAAACAGGGAAAACCCAGCCCAGGCTGACTCCAGCCTAGCGAGAGCATTTCTTTGTGAGCTCTGAGAAGGCAGAAAGTGTTTGACATCTCTTTATGTGCTTGTCATTTTCACTTGTTTATTCGTATTATTATCTGGAAAAAGCTTTGCTTCCAGCTTTCAGAAAATGAGAGAAGTGTTCCTGTTTGGAGTAATTCACACTGATTTATCAATTGTCTCCTGATACAGGCTTTGAGAGAGGAGAGAAGGGCAAAGACTAGAGGACAGCCTCTCCTTTCAGTGTTAAATTAATTCTTTTAAAGATCTTTTAAAAATGTGGACCATTTTTAAGTCTTTATTGAATTTGTTCCAATATTGTTTTTTTTTATGCTTTGGTTTTTTGGCCATGAGGCATGTGGGATCTTAGCTTCCCAACCATGTATCGAACCCACACTCCTACATTGGAAGGTGAAGTCTTAACCATTGGACTGTAGGGAAGTTCCTCAAATAGGACTTTCACTAGTTATTTTCACAGATCAATGGTTATTGTTATTCAGTTGCTAAGTCATGTCCGACTCTTTGTGACCCCATAAACTGCAGCACACCAGGCTTCCCTGTCCTTCACCATCTCCCAGAGTTTGCTCAAATTCATGTCCATTGAGTCTGTGATACTATCTAATCATCTCAGCCTCTGCTGCTCCCTTCTTTTGTCTTCAATCTTTCCCAGCCTCAGGGTCTTTTCCAATGAGTCGGCTTTTCACAGCAGGTGTCTAAAGTATTGGAGCTTCTGCTTTTGCATCAGTACTCCAATGCATGATTTCCTTTAGGATTGACTGGTTTGATGAAGTACTTCTAAAACGTGTTCAGAGTGGCCAATTTAGGCACATCAGGGCCAGCCACATGTACAAATTTAAGATTGGAAGGGACAGTACCGGGGATGGTATAAAACTAAGGACAAGACCAGAAATTCATAGATGCCACTTCTAACATCCTGCCCTGTCCACAGCCTCTGAGAAGCTTCATAGAGAATTGGCAAAATCTCACTCTTAGAGATATGGGAATTTTGTTCTGGTTCTGTTGCTGGTCCTTAGCAAGGCCTTGAGCAAATTGCTTCTCTCCTAAGGACTTTAGTCTGTTTATCTGTAAAATTAAAAAGTTGGAGCAGACTAATGCTTCTCAGATTTCAATATGCAAGTGAATCACCTAAGAATCTTGTTAAAATGTACACCTTGATTCAGAGAGTCTGGGACAGAGTCTGAGATTCTACAGTTCTAACCTCCTCCCAGGTTATACTAATGCTGCTGGTTCACAGGTCTTTTGTTTTTTTTTTCCAGTATTCATTTTTTAAAAATTTTATTTATTTTCTTAATTGAAGGATAGTTGCTTTACAGAACATGAGCCATTTTTTGAAGAGCAAAGGACCAGTTGATTCCCAAAGGCTATCTTTCAACCTTGTGCTTCTGATTCTGTTGGTTCTTGAGCCCTGTATCCATGGGCACCACTTCCTCCACTAGATCCTCTAAACGATAAGCATTTCATTGAGTAAAGATGCCTGTAGTTGAAGTTTCCAGTGTCTGTCAGTTGCCTATCAAGCACACAAAACCAAGCTAGACACTCTGACCATGTGCAAACCTGTAGCTCCTAGCCTGACCAAGACTGTGAGAATTGTCTGGAGAGAGGTGTGATGTTTGGATCCTCCGGCCTGCCCTATCATAAAGGACTGCAAAAAAGAATTCAAACCAGAAACATCTATGGAAAATTTTTCCTTTTACAGTGCTTAGCAGAGCAACCCTCAACACTGCAAGCTTTCCTCTCAGCAATTTGTATCAGAATGACTTTTGACACCCATTTGCTAACCCCAGCTTAATGCAAACATATGGAAAGATATTGAAGTAGAGAGCTGCCCTTTCAGATGACAGCAATTATTACTGCATTTCCAGGAACGGCTTTCTCTGTTCCCATAGCAACTCAGATCAAATTAGCTTTACCAACACTGAACAGGTTTGGTTTGGAGAGGGAGTGGTGAGACCATCCTCAAGAAAAAATAACAATCTGTTATTTCACCCCTACTCACTTTGTAGGAAATTAATTAGAATTTGTGGAGGTCAAAAATGCTGTTTTCTAGTTCAGGCCATATATATTCTGGTTTTGTAAAAATACATATCTTGTAATCCATAGTCAGTTAAACATGGGTGTGATTGGGTTCACCTTCCTTAATTCCCCTGCTGGATAGGGACTATGAAAGAAAGGAATTTCTATCACACTAAACAGAGAATGAGTGGTGAGCGTGCAACACGTACCTACAGCCATCCACACCCAGGTGGTCTTACCTGCCTACAGTCACACACCTGGAGGAGGGGTAAAGTGGAGATGCGTAGAGACAGACCGACCTGTCCTAGAGAGTTTTGCTGCCATTTCACCAGAACAATAGGAAGCTACTAAATTGCATCAGTGTAGAGAGAATACAAATATCTCTGTCTTATTCTGTCACTAATAGACTCTCATAGTTTTTTACCTAATTTCTTTGGAGCTTGAACTCTCCAAGTCTCTTAGGCTTTCTGGTCTTTGAGAGTCCCTAGTCCTGTTGTAAATGTGCCTGAGAAGATGCTGCCTTAGAGATGGCTCACAAATAGAAGCCTGAAAGATGGTTCTAACTTTTTTTTCTAACTGAGAAGCTGTCTGACCTTCATGGAATCATTCTTTTTTCTAGGCCTCCTGCAAAATAGAAAGATAAGATTTTGCTGGAGTGCCTCCTTACAGGTAGTAATATCCTTTGACTATAAAAGAGCAAATCTTAGCAATTGAGATGATGAGGTCAGAATAGTCCTTCTTATGAATGAAGAAATGAAGGAAAGATTCCACACCATCCCCCATCTCTAGCTTTCCTCTGCTTCTCTTTCTCTAACTAAATTTTCTCCCTCTATTCTAACTATAGAGCAAAAACTCCAAGGTCTACCAACAGAAACAGATGTAACTGAGAAGGAAATGGGTGTGGGGGAGGGGTACCTAAGAGCACATGGACCCCAGCTGAGAATGCCCTGCCGCATTTAGGTATTTGGAAAATCAATTACTCAAATGCTGATGTGGCTTGGGATCTTGAATGGCATGAGTATGGGGTATAGACCTCACCATTTGGGCTTCCTTGGTCACTCATCAAAACTGTAGGTTTCCTGTCTGTTTTATCCCTGGCCGGCATGGATCTAGGAGGAATGGTTTAACTACCCCACCCAGCCCCCCACCCCAATCTTAAGTGGGTTTGTGCTTCCTCTGGAAACTCAGTTCTCCTGTTAGCTTATATGCGCAGTCTATGATTTGAAACTGAAATATGAATTGACATCTTCCCAACGTTACCCACCCAAGCTTAGGTCCACTAATCCAGCGTCCAGCAAAGTCAATCTGCTGACCCTGGGTTGTGGTGAAGGAAAGCAGAGTTTTTATTGCAAGGTGCTCCAAGTGGGACCAAGCAAGGAGAAGAGGCAGCTCATGCTCAAAAGACCCAAACTCCTGCGTGGCTTTCAGGAAGGACTTTTAAGGCAACAGTGGAGGGAGGGTTGTGCCTGATCAGCCCACGGACATTCTTCTCATTGCTTGGCGGTGGGGTAACTGGGTGGCATTTTAGGAGTTAACAGCATCAACTTTCTGATTCCAGCCATTGTGCATTCTGTGTGCTGATGGTCATCAAGCCGTTAACTTCCTCCTCACAGCGGTTCAGGATCGTATCCGTAGCCCTTGAAGAAAAATGAAAAGTCCTTGGCTTTGTTTTATGGCTAAACTATCATTGTTTTGCTTTGTTTGACTGTTTTTCTTTGTTTCTGCATTTAGTCAACTCTCTGACTAAATTTGCTCTTTGGATCTGGAGGAAGGTCTAGGAGACTAAAGCTTTTCTATAAACAGGTGGTGAGGAAAGCCCACTAGAATCCTGTTTAGTTTCACTAATGAGGTACTCAGGGCACATTGAGAACCAAAATTACCTGTTTCATAACAAACTAAACCAGTATAATAACAGGCTTCAGTCGAATCTTCCATATGCACAATTCTTTGTAGTTTTGTGTGTACCACTAGGCTTGGATAGTGACAACCTCTGACCCTTGCCTGCAATGTTGCTCATAGGTATTGGGAAGGCTGTGAAGACAGCTGCCCAGAACTAGATTTCCTGTCTTTATTTGAGCCTCATGGCTGCCTTTCAAGGCTGCATGCTTCTCTTCAGCCTCATGGAAGCTCAGGGTACTCAAAAAACTAGGTCACAAATTGCTTCCATCTCTTTAGAAGAAAGGATTTAAATTACATTGTTGCTCTCCCTGTTCCAGAGATAACAGTGAGTACAGTGCTGCTTCAGAAGAGAAATTACAAATGTGTGAAAATCTACTGTGATTCAATACCAGCGCACATTAGTCAAAAACTCTTTAGTCGAGCTGAGGCTTATGGTCTACCTAAAGCCCCAAACTTCCAGAGCTAGAAACTGAACGGATAATGAAATTTAATCACAGTCATCCTGTGAGTCAGAGGCAAATAAGCTGGCAGCCATAGGAGTGAGCAGAGTACTTTGGTTGGTCTTAGGCAAGGAAAAGAGACCTTTTCAACAGCTGTGGGGTGGAGAATGGCTTCTCCAGCTTCTCTGGCAACGAATTCTCACAAGTACCAGCACCACCCCAATGACAGCGGTCTCTCTCCTGATACTGCAAATGAAGTATCTGCTAACCTTTGATATTTCTGATATATTTTAAGAATATACCACCAGCCCACTTTAGAGTGCTAGTTTGAGAGAAGGTTCCTGTATGAGAGAACTTAAGTGACTTATGTGAGTGAAGAAGGAAAGAGATGATGAAGTGTCTTAACCACCTTCTTTCTTGTACTCCTGCATGACAGAGCGGTACCCAGCTGCTGAGCAGAGAGCCCAAGATACTCCAGATAGTTCACCCCTGGGCCTCAGCCACAGCTCCTACTTATAGCCATCTTTGTGATTAGCTCTGGACAACTGCAATTATCATTCCTGAACTCCTAAAGGAACCCTGGAAAGTCAAGCAGGCTGGAGGAGCCATGTCTTGTGTGTACACGTGTGAGCACACTGAGTTATGATATCTGAAGAGCCAGGTTGCTGTTTGCAAGCAGGAGCAGGGTGTAACAGACTTGGTAGATGACCCAGCCATGGCATTGGGGTTTGGTGAATCAGGCAGGGAGGACAAAGTGCCTTCAGAAAATAGAAGGGAAAAAATGAGCAGGACTCCCAAGCTGCTTGGAAACTATATGGTCTTTAAACAGCTTCACTCCAACTCTCCCAAGATGAGAAGGGAGATAGATTGACCCCTTCCTCGACTCTTATGCGAGATATTTAGGGAAGTGTAGTTTCTGATCCAACACCAACCAGGTGCATGAGGAAGGTTTTAGAGGGCCTTTTCCCAAAATAGAGCATCCCCTCTAAGGGATGAACTTGTAATGACATCTTTCTTTAGCATCAGCAGGGCAGTCCAGTCTGAAGTAGACATAGCAGAGTGTGACAAAGGGACGCAAAATCTGGCTTTGGAAACAAATACTTAAATGGGATAGAATAGGTCCCTTCTCCACATTCTCAAAGCCATCTTACTGTGGAATGCTCTAAGTCAATATGAATTACATTTCTAATGCCAATCTCATAGGATACTGAATCTAAAAGATTTCCTGGCTGGTATAAGGGCAGCTACTATTTACTCAGGAAACTTGGATAATTCATATACTTTTCTGGAACCATTTATAAAGTGTAAAGGTGAAAAATTAGAACAGAGCTAAGACCTTTATCACTTATAATATCCTTTGTACCTTTTGCAACCCCCTACAAACTCCCACTGCCCCCAGAATTCAACTAGGCAGAAGGAATTGGCCCATACTTAATATTCCTTCCTCCTTTGCTGTTTTATCCTGCTCTGCCATGCCAAGTCACTCAGTTGTGTCCATCACTTTGTGACCCCATGGGCTGTAGCCCACCAGGCTCCTCTGTCCTTGAATTTTATAGGCAAGAATACTGGAGTGGGTTGCCATTTCCTATTCCAGAGGATCTCCCCAAGCCAGAGTCTCTAGCACTGGCAGGCAGATTCTTTACCACTGAGCCACCAGGGGAGCCCATTTTTACCTTCAGTTCAGTTCAGTTCAGTCGCTCAGTCATGTCCGACTCTTTGCGATCCCATGAATCGCAGCACGCCAGGCCTCCCTGTCCATCACCAACTCCCGGAGTTCACTCAGACTCACATCCATTGAGTCCGTGATGCCATCCAGCCATCTCATCCTTGGTCGTCCCCTTCTCCTCCTGCCCCCAATCCCTCCCAGCATCGGGGTCTTTTCCATTGAGTCAGCTCTTCACATGAGGTGGTCAAAGTACTGAGTTTCAGCTTTAGCATCATCCCTTCCAAAGAACACCCAGGGCTGATCTCCTTCAGAATGGATTGGTTGGATCTCCTTGCAGTCCAAAGAATCATAAATTATAGAACTTGATGGTTAAAATGGGACCCAGGAGGAAAAATGGTCGTGATAGTGGAGAAGATAACTTTCTATGTAAAGAAAAATTCTTTCCAAATCAAAAAGGTAAGGGAATGGTTAGCATTGCCAGTTTTCAAATGGAAGTTGGAGGATGTTAGAGGAAAGTATGGGCCCTTTGTAACCCTAGGACCACTTACAACACTTTCCTCTGATAACCTCAATCTTTGATTGAGATTTTTGCCTAAATAGTATTTCTTTTTCTCTGGGCTATATTTGCTTGTTCTCTCTCTAAAGTCTGCTTTTCAGTAAAGTCTGCTTTTCAGCTCTCCCTGTACAGATCTTCCCTTCAAACTAAAGTATGTGCTATAAAAGATCACTCCATGCAGCAAGCTTTGGAATTTAATTGTGTTTCAATTAAACTGTAGGAATAGATCTGCAAACTGGGCATGGGCACTTTCACATAAACCCTCCTCAGTCTAGCTAAATCCTTCCCATTTCAGCGATTTTCTCTCCAGTCTTATCTTGCCCTGAGCCATACAACGAAACATGAGTCCAATGTGGGGGATTCTATTAAAGAGATGCAAAGACCACATTGCCTTTTTCAGCAGTTCTCTTAAGCTGAGGGAAAATTCTTGGGCCTCTGGTAAACATTGTTTCTTTGGCACTTTTCATACCCTAAGGAAAATGGATGACTTGGAGGCTCTCTATTTTCCAAAGACTGGAAATGTTCTTCTTTTTAGTATCATTAAATGTGCATTTGAAGAACCTGAGGAATTCACGTCTTTGAAGAAACAGCCCTTGACCCAAATCCAGGCTTGCAAAGTTGTGTGCTCTGCCCACCTTTGTTCCCGTTGTGTGTCATCTCTCAGTGGACTTTTTGGAGCCAAGGTGAGGGCACTCTTTTTGAGCACTTTCCAAGCCTCCCTTCAAGAAAATTGCATCAATGGAAAGTCTGTCAGTAAAGCAAGAAAGGTGACTTCTGGAGAGAATCCAATACAGTTAAGAGGCTGACTTAGGATGGAGCCTCACTGAGTTCCACAGAACAAGCAGCACTTTGCTTTTTTCAGTGCCCCCGGAGGCATTATACTTTTCTCTGAATTAATCTCATGGTCTCACACTCTATGGTAATAAATTTTGAAGCTATATGAGCATCCAAGAAGTGGTCACCATTCTGCCTAAGCCTCATAACCATGCCCTCCAGTATCCTTGCCCATTAATAGTCAGTCATAACTCTTTTGATCTCATCTCATCATCTTATTTTATGAGAGCAGAGTGGAATACATATCAAACTCAAATGTTCATTCATGTTAATACTTATTGGCATGTTTCTCCCAAACTTACAAGACATCGCTCTGGTTCTGCCCCCACTAAAAAAAGCTCACACTCAGTTGGAGAAGGCTGACATTTAAAAAAATGACAAAATAATGTGGTGAGTGCAAATGGAGGTAGGTACTATTATGCGGCATCCAGAAACAAATCAGTCAGCTGCCTGTGTACAAAACTGGAGAGAGAACAGAGTTAGAGGAGGCAGACAGTGTATGCTGGTTAGAGAAAACCATTAGGAAAGTCAGAGTAAGAGTTGAATTTTGAAGGTTAAAAAAGAACTTGTCAGGAAGGAAAGAGCATTCCAGTTGGAGGAAACAGCGTGTGCAAAGAAGTTGAAATAGCATTGCAGATGTTCAGGAAACCACAAAAAGCACAGCATAGCTGGAGGGTAGGGTTTGGCGTGGGATTGGATAGGGTAGTAGGAGACCATCTGCCCAGAAATGCAAAGGTAGGCAGTAACCATACTGGGAAGGAGCGTGTTGCTGTGGTAAGAAGATTTAAATATATCCAGGATCTTATGGGTCTGATGAGCAGGAGAAAGAGAGAGATTTTGAAAGAAGAATTGAGCTGAAATATTTAAGCGCTGTAATAAGTTTCCTCTGAATCAGTGGTTTTCAAGGACTAGTCCCCTAGACCAGCTAAATTAATCATTTGAAAACTTTACTTTTATTGGAGTATAATTGCTTTACAATGTTATGTTAGTTTCTGCTGTACAATGAAGTGAAATAGCTATATGTCTGCATATATCTCTCCCTCTTGGGCATCCTTCCCACCCCACCCCAACCCCACTCATCCAGGTCATCACAGACCACTGAGCTGAGCTCCCTGTGCTAGGCAGCAGCTCCTGCTACTGCACAATGGTAGTGTGTATGTGTCAGAGAAGGCAATGGCAGCCCACTCCAGTTCTCTTGCCTGGAAAATCCCATGGACGGAGGAGCCTGGTGGGCTATAGTCCATGGGGTCGCTAAGAATTGGACATAACTGAGTGACTTCCCTTTCACTTTTCACTCTCATGCATTGGAGAAGGAAATGGCAACCCTCTCCAGTGTTCTTGCCTTGAGAATCCCAGGGACAAGGGAGCCTGGTGGGCTGCAGTCTATGGGGTCGCACAGAGTCGGACACGACTGAAGAGAGTTAGCAGCAGCAGCAGCAGCATTGTGTATGTGTTAGTCCTGATCTTCCAGTTCATCCCACTCCCTTCCTCACCCTGTCCACATGTCCATTCTTTACATATGTGTCTCTATTGCTGCCTGTTTTTAAGATTCCACATATATATTTTAATATGCAATATTCATTTTTCTCTTTCTGGCTTATTTCACTCTGTATAACAGGCTCTAGGTCCATTCATGGCTCTACAAATGGCTCACTTTTGTTTCTTTTTATGGTTGAATAATATTCCATTGTTATGTATGCATCACATCTTCATACCACACATATGTTCCACACATTCATCTCTTGATGAACATTTAGGTTGCTTCCATGTCCTGGCTATTATAAATATCGTGGCAGTGAACATTAGGGTACATGTTTCTTTTTGAACTATGGTTTTTATTTATTCATTTTGTTACTTTCTAAATGTTTTTAATTGGAGGATAATTGCTTTACAATGTTCTGTTCGTTTCTGCTGTACAGCAACAGGAACCAGCTCCTACCCCATCCACCTGCATCCTACCCCTTTAGGTTGTCACAGAGCACCGAGCTGAACTATGGTTTTTAGAAAGGCACATTTTCATGCCCTGCACCAAACTTGCTGAATCAAAAACTCTGGGGTTGGCATACTCTTCAGGTGATTCCAATATGCAGTCAAGTTTGAGAACCACTGGTCCAAATCAGTCATTTCTTCTTAAAGTTTGGATGCAACAGGCAGATAAAGGAGGTATTAGAGAGATCAAGCAGAACACAAACCTTATTCTATTTGCACAGTTAAGGACTGAGTTATAGAATTTCTTCCTTAAGCGATTTAAGAATCAGGTGAAAGGATTTCATGAAGAAAGAGGAAAATGAATAATGTGTACAATTTAGACAGAAAAAGAAGGGGAGTATTTAATAGTATTTAACAAGTCAGTAGGGAAATAAATGTTCAAAAAACCAAAATATCAACACTTAAAAAATAAAAAACTCTATGGAGCCCCTGTCATAAGCAATGTTCTCTCCCAGGTGCAAGAGAAGCTGACAATAAAACCTACCTTGAGGGAAAGAAGCCAGTGAATGGTTACTCATACTCTTGTGATTCTCTCTTGCTAAGACTTATCCAGGGACAGTGGAAAATTTCTGCTTATTGCCCTCATCCTTCTTTAAAATAAAATAGCACAGATTTAGGCCATGGAATCTTTGGGTGCTTGTTCTTTCACCAGGAAATAGAGAGTGTGTGGGGGAACTGGTGAAGGAGATGTGGGCCATTCTCCATGTGAGAGTCCTTGCACGTGTCGATTGCTGGTTGGCACCAGCTGCTGCAAAGAAAATCATTATTTTACAGAAATGGAAACTATTTCCTCCAGGGCTTAACCAAGACAAAAACAGTCTAAATCCCATTAAAATACATTTGATCAAGTCTCCTCTCTGTGTTCTCTGATCACGGGAAGGCAGATTGTCTCAGTCCCTTGCCATCACCTCTTGCTGGATCCATGCCAGTTCTTCTCTGTTTATATTCAGCTATGGGGAAAGTTTTTTTCTCAAAAAATCGGGAGTTGCCAGTTACTTGGTGATCTTGGTGAGAAGATGAGAGTTGGAGTTGAAACTGGTGAAGGAAAAAATATTGCATGGGTGAAATCCTGTGGCCACAGGAGATGATTATAAAAGTAACTATACAGGAAACTATTCCCATAATCCAACAGATGATTCATGTTCTCCTGTTTATTGTTTTTTGCAAGGCATTCTGTAAGATAATTGATCTCTATAAATCTTCTTTTTTTTTCTTGGGCAAATATAATTCAAGTTTGTATAGCACTTACTAAGGCATTGTGGAGGTGCTCTGAGGAACATAAAGTTCAAATAAAACAGAAAGAACCTTGCCTCTATAAAGATTACCATGGAATACAGTGAAGATACTTATAAATATGCTAGACATAAACTGAGGCCGGATGCAATAAATACTTAAGCAGAAGTTTAAAAGCAATGCTACTGGGGCAAAAAGAAATGCATGCCTTGTAATACTGGGAAAATTTAAGGAAGACATCCTGGAAGAGGGCATTTGAGCTGGTTTTTAAAAGGAGAGATGAGGAAATAAAAATGGAGCATAAGAATAAGGAAAGGATTCAAGTGGAAGGGAATGAAAGTTACAAAGTTGTAAAATCTATAGAAATCTATAGAAAGTAAGTAGCAGTAGGATAACACAGTGGGTGGAGGCATGAAAGGGCAGATAGACTCAGCTTCAGGTCAATCTGGAAAGCTATGGGTTTGTACTAAACAGAGCAAGTGTTTGTACTACACTTACAATTTGCTCAAGAGAATATACATGTTGTATGTTTTTTTACACTGATGTCAATAGCTTGGACTCTAGAACAGTACTACGTGGTTCTGCAGAATACCATGCAGTCTTATGTACCCCATTCCAGCTCCAGTGTACCATTCATCTCTGTAATAACAGCTAGCTCTTCTCCCCTTCAAAAAGCTAAGGAGGAAGAAAGCTTAGGCATGGGGGCTTCTGTTTATCATTTTCATTTTCTACTTGCTATAGGAAGAATACTCCTTTTGGCTCACTAATTCACTTCAGAGAAATAGATCGGTCCCCAGCTGTTTCAAAACAAGGGTGTGATTCGTAGAAATGTGACCATTAAAACAAAATTTTATTATATGGAGTTTGGGCAGCATCCGGCCTTCCTCCTCATTTCTGCGAGCTGAGTCTCCAAGCTCCGGGATTCACAGTCTCCATGTGATGCTCCTTGCACGTGTGCACGGTCTGGTTGCTAAGCCACAGGGAGAGACAGCCTAATGCTGTTTTCAAAAGATCAATTATTGTTTATCCAGCCTTGTATCTCTGCCCTTCTAAAATATAATACAAACAAATCCTGGTCTACTGGGATCTGTAGGAGGGCCAATTGCTTCTGACTGCCAAACTCTAGGACAGCTGAGAGTAACTTTAGATGGCAGACCAAGGGGTTGTTTGAACTTACTAGAAAATTTACACTGTGTCTGGATCTAAGTCTAAAAAGATTTGAGGGGTAACGTATGAAACAGGGTGGATATAATATAAAATAAATGGAAGTGGAAATCCTTAGAGATGTTAAAATCAGGAAATACATTACATTGTTCTGCTTTTAAAAATATATCACTGCTTGGTAGTGGTTGTGGTTATGGTGAAGGTAGTGTATGCTTGCGTGTGGCAAATGTCAAAGAGTGCCTATATGGAAACCAGGCTTGGAAATGCCAAGAGTTAATGTAAAAGATTTCAGGAATTTCTTGAGGAGCAGTATAAATCTGGAGAATCTGGATCAATAAGTTGAGGTTCTGGGAAGCTCCTAAAACTGTATTTCTCAAAGTCAGCTGAACATTAGATGTCTGGGAAGTTTTCATGAAGCTTTATGGCCAATTGTACCCTAAAGGGGCAAGTGTAAATTGGTACAACTTCTTTTGAAAAACTTTTGGCAGTTTCTATTGGAGACGTGGGTTCAATTGCTGGGTCAGGAAGATGCCCTGGGGAAGGAAATGGCAACCTCCTCCAATATTCTTGCTTGGAAAATCCCATGGACAGAGGAGCCTGGTGGGCTGCAGTCCATAGAGTCTCAAAGAGTTGAACACAACTGAACGTGCATGCACACATTGGAGCTATGCATACACCTTCTTTACGAATCAGCAGTTCCATTCCTAGGTAGGTACTCAATAGAAATGCACACCGCTACTTACCAAGATGTATAGGAATGTTCATAGCAGCATTATTGTAATAGGTCAAAACTGAAGTCTAATCAGATACCATTGCTGTAATACTAAACAGCAATGAGAATAATTTAAATGATATACGTGGATATGGGTGACTCCTGCAAATGTAATGCTGAGATGCCAGACACACATAAAACTATATACTATATGATTCCTATTTATATAAACCTATGCTATCAGAACTTTATAGGAAAAGAATAGTGCTTTTCCTAGGAAGGTGTAGTAGCTAGAAGGAGGAACTTAAGGAGCTTCTTTTGTTGTTCACTCACTATCGAGTCTGACTCTTTGCAACCTCATGAACTCTTTGCAACCCCAGCATGCCAGGCTTCCCTGAGGGGAAAGGAAAAGAGCTTCTAAGATGCTGTACCAGTGTATTACTCATTGTAATACACAGTTTTTTTGATTTGGGAACAGATTATACAGATGTGTTCATTTAGTGGAAATTCATTGAACTGTGCACTTATGACTTATTTATTCTCAATGTATGGTATACTGGAATTTAAAGTTAAAAATAATCCCCAATTGCATGCTATTGGCAAAAGAATAGACAAAAATCCCAATGGGACAGAATAGAGAGCCCAGACAGAGATCCACACGGGTATATAATTAACAAATTTCCAACAAGTGAGCAAAAACAATTCCATGGAGAAAGGATAATCTTTTTAACAAATGTTGCTGGAACAAATGAAAATCTACAGGTAAAAATAAATGAATGAATTTATACAAACCTTATGCCATTCACAAAAATTAACTCTAATTCATAATTTTTCATTTTCATATAAAGTGCAAAACTCTAAAATTTTTAGTAGATAGCATAGGGAAAAAGATATAAGTCTCTTTGGTCTTGATTATAAAATTTTTGATTCAACACCAAAAGCATGATTCTTGAAAGAAAAAAAGGTTAAGTGGGACTTTATTTAAATTAAAGTATTTTGTTTTGGGAAAGACACTGTTAAGAAGATGAAAACAAAAGCAATACATTGAGATAAAATATTTGCAAAACAGATATCTGATAAAGGACTTGCATCTAAAATATATAATGGACTCTTAAAACTCAACAATAAGGAAGCCAAAACCCTATGGACAAAAGATTGAACAGATATCTCACCTAAGAGCATATGCAGATAACAAGCAGTCATATGAAAAGATGTTCAACATGAGTTTTCATCTGCTGTTGGTCAGTCACTCAGTCATGTCTGACTGTTTGCAACCCAATGAGCTACAGCACGCCAGGCCTCCCTGTCCTTCACTGTATTCCAGAGCCTGCTCAAACTCATGTCCATTGAGTCTGTGATGCCATCCAACCATCTCATCCTCTGTCGTCCCCTTCTCCTCCTGCCTTCATTCCTTCCCAATATTAGGGTCTTTTCCAATGAGTCAGCTCTTCACATCCAGGTAGCCAAGTATTGGAGCTTCAGCATCAGTCCTTCCTATGAATATTCAGGGTTGATTTCCTTTAGGATTGACTGATTTGACTTCCTTGCTGTCCCTTCCAAGGGACTCTCAAGAGTCTTCTCCAAGACCACAGTTCAAAAGCCTCAGTTCTTCAGCACTCAGCCTTCTTTGTGGTCCAACTCTCACATCCATACATGACTATTGGAAAAACTACAGCTTTGACTATACTGGCCTTTGTTGGCAAAGTGATGTCTCTGTTTTTGAATATGCTGCCTAGGTTTGTCACAGCTTTTCTCCCAAGAAGCAAACATTTTTTATTTTCATGGCTGAAGTCATCATCTACAGTGATTTTTGGAGCCCAAGAAAACAAAGTCTGTCACTGTTTCCACTTTTTTCCCCATCTATTTGCCATTAAATGATGGGATCGGATGCCATGATCTCATTTGTTGTTTTTGTTTTTTGTTAAATATAAATTTATTTGTTTTAATTGGAGGTTAATTACTTTACAATATTGTATTGGTTTTGCCATATATCGACATGAATCCCCCACAGGTGCACATGTGTTCTCCATCCTGAACCCCCTCTCCCACCTCCTTTCCCATCCCATCCCTCTGGGTCATCCCAGTGCACCAGCCCCGATCATCCTGTATCATGCATCGAACCTGGACTGGCAATTCATTTCACATATGATAATATACATGTTTCAATGCCATTCTCCCAAATCATCCCACCCTCGCCCTCTCCCACAGAGTCCAAAAGACTGTTCTATACACCTGTGTCTCTTTTGCTGTCTCACATACAGAGTTATTGCTTCCATCTTTCTAAATTCCATATATATGCATTAGTATACTGTATTGGTATTTTTTTTTCTGACTTACTTCACTCTGTATAATAGGCTCCAGCTTCATCCACCTCATTAGAACTGATTCAAATGTATTCTTTTTAATGGCTGAGTAATACTCCATTGTGTAAATGTACCACAGCTTTCTTATCTATTCATCTGCTGATGGACATCTAGGTTGCTTCCATGTCCTGGCTATTATAAACAGTGCTGTGATGAACATTGGGGTACACGTGTCTCTTTCAATTCTGGTTTCCTCGGTGTGTATGCCCAGCAGTGGGATTGCTGGTTTTTTCTTTCTGACTTACTTCACTCTGTATAATAGGCTCCAGCTTCATCCACCTCATTAGAACTGATTCAAATGTATTCTTTTTAATGGCTGAGTAATACTCCATTGTGTAAATGTACCACAGCTTTCTTATCTATTCATCTGCTGATGGACATCTAGGTTGCTTCCATGTCCTGGCTATTATAAACAGTGCTGTGATGAACATTGGGGTATGCGTGTCTCTTTCAGTTCTGGTTTCCTCGGTGTGTATGCCCAGCAGTGGGATTGCTGGGTCGTATGGCAGTTCTATTTCCAGTTTTTTAAGGAATCTCCACACTGTTCTCCATAGTGGCTATATTTTTTGAATGTTGAGTTTTAAGCCAGCTTTTTTGCTCTCCTCTTTCACCTTCATCAAAAGGTCTTTAGGCTCTTCACTTTCTACCATTAGGTGGTGTCATCTTTGTATCTGAGGTTATTGATATTTCTCCAAGTGATCTTGATTCCAGCTGAGTCATCCAGCCCGGCATTTCACATGATGTTCTCTGCATAGAACTTAAATAAGGAAGGTGACAATATACAGCCTTGACATACTCCTTGTCCAGTTTTGAGCCAGTCATTTTTCCTTGTCTGGTTCTAACCTTTGTTTCTTGACTTGCATACCGATTTCTCAGGAGGCAGGTAAGGTGATCTGGTATTCTTGTCTCTTTATGAATTTTCCATTATTTGTGGTGATCCACATAGTCAAAGACTTTAGCGTAGTCAATGAAGAAGAAGTAGATGTTTTCCTTGAATTCTCTTGCCTTTTCTATGATCCAGTGAATGTTGGTAGCTTGATCTCTGGTTCCTCTGCCTTTTCTAAATCCAGCTTGTACATCATGTTCTCAGTTCATGTACTGCGGAAGCCTAGCTTGAAGGATTTTGATCATTACCTTGCTAGCACGTGAAATGAGTGCAATTTTGCAGTAGTTCACACATTCTTTGACATTGTCCTTCATTGGGATTGGAATAAAAAGTGACCTTTTCCACTTGTGTAGCTGCTGCTGAGTTTTCCAAATTTGCTGGCATATTGAGTGCAGCATTCAACAGCATCATCTTTTAGGAGTTTAAGTAGCTCGGCCAGAATTCCATCACCCTCACTAGCTTTGTTCATGGTAATGGTTCCTAAGGCCCACTTAACTTCACACTCCAAGACATCTAGCTCCAGGTGGGTGACCACACCATTGTCTTCATCTAGGTCATTAAGACTTTTTTGTATAGTTCTTCTGTGTATTCTTGCCACATATTCCTAATCTCTGCTACTTTTGTTAGGTTCTTACCATTTCTGTCCTTTATTTTGCCCATCTTTGCATGAAACGTTCTGTTTGTATCTCTAATTTTCTTGAAGAGATCTCTAGTCTTTCGCATTCTATTACTTTCCTATATTTCTTTGCACCATTCACTTAAGAAGGCTTTCTTATCAAACATAGATATATATGTTTGAGATAAAATTAGTAGAACTCGGTATTCCTAAATGAACATGTCATTTACTGAGAGGGAAAGCATTAGAAGATAATCAAGCTTCGGGATATAAGTAAACACAACTTTCTTATAATTACTAATATTTACTTGAGGAATTTTAACCAAGGATGCCTTTTATTTACAACTATTAAACAAACAAGAGTGGGTACTAGCATACCACCAGCTTGAATAAAAGCTTGAGCTTATTTTTCTCATTACTTTGTGAAAGTCATTCTAGTAAATTACTTTTTAATATGTATTTTGAAATCAGTTAATATAAATAGCTTAGACTAATTTAATTAATTGTTGACTTTGTATGATGAGCTAGAGTCTTGTGTTATATAACTGATTCAACCAAATGATCCTATTCAAAGGATTCTATAAAAGATGATAATATGACTGGAAAATACCGTCATAAGGTTCCAGGGCAATAAACCTCAAATATGATCATTAATGCCAGATCTTTACAATGAATTGTTCTCAGCTGTTTCCATGACAGCCATTGAAACATTTATAAGAAAATGCTTTAAGGTAGTTATGTGTCATAAATCATATCTATTACTTAAGAGGTTGGTAGAAAAATAGAAATGTGAAAAGTGCTAAAAGAGAAGAAATAAAATTTCATAAATCACATGCACTATCCAAGTGCTTTCCTTGGAAAAGCTACGTGACTTCTTTTTTTCCTTTTTTAGGGACTTTAAGAGATGTTATCTATTCAATAGAAATGGAATCATTCTTCCTAGTTTAAATCCTGCTAATAATACATGCTTTCCACTGACATATTTTCATAAATATTCAACTTTAAGATCTTCAAGTAAATTATGCATCTCCATTTTTAGAAAGTGAACACCCAAGAGAAGTTTTCATGCATAAAAATTAAAGAAAGGATAGATAAGTGGGTAGATTTCAGTGCAATGTGGGTGGGGAAACTGCCTGGCAGTTGAGTAGCAGGCAACTAGCTCTTAATGTTCTATTTTAAAGAGGTTGGAAGTCATAATTGAAAACAATAAATACATATTTATATATGCAACTTGCAGAATGTCTTACTCTGAAATTTTTGAAATCCAAAGTATTTTCAACAGCATATAAAGCCACACCAGGATGAATTGAGTTTGGATAAAGAAGAAGCTTCCTAGCTCTTCTTTCTTGTCCTAAGTGTCTGCAGCAGTCATGGTGAAATGTCACTCCAATCTGTTTTTGAGGCAGGGCCTGTTAAATAAAGGGCAGTCAGAAGTTGACAGCAAATTGCTGCATTGCCTTCTGGATCCAATGAAGCACTGGAGCCAAAAACACTCTTCCTATATAGCGCTAGCCAGCGCCTAAGTGTGGTGGAGGTTAAGGGTCTGCATTTCTGTGGAAATCTGCTAATAGTAATAGCTATTATTTGCTCTGGGTCTCCATGTTAGATTGACTGAGATACCAGAGCTGCACTTTAGTCTGGGATCCTCCTGCCTGGTGTTCTTTCCTACTATCTGTTTTCACAAGCATTTAACTTGCTTTGTGATCTAAACATTTCCCTGCCTGCTTCCGCTCTTTCTCTCCTATCTTTTACAGGCATTGTCCCTCCAGTTCATCTACTGTGCATTTACCTTGTTTTGACATCTGTTTTCCAGAGGGCCCCATCTGGAGCAGTCCAAATTCCCT
Organism: Aepyceros melampus; assembly: GCA_006408695.1. Taxonomy (NCBI): domain Eukaryota; kingdom Metazoa; phylum Chordata; class Mammalia; order Artiodactyla; family Bovidae; genus Aepyceros; species Aepyceros melampus. The sequence continues at coordinate 84,654 of SJXQ01005742.1, forward strand.
CGTGTTAATTATTGTTATTTTTTAAGACCTGCCTTAAGCCTGCCCTTGTTTGAGTTTGATTCATTTTAAAAGCATATGAGTGGCAGCTATGGGCTTCCCATGTGGCTCAGTGGTAGAGAATCTGCCTACCAAGGCAGGAGACAAGAGATACAAGTCCGATCCCTGGAGAAGGAAATGACAGCTCATTCCAGTACTCTTGCCTGAGAAATCCCAAGGACAGAGGAGCCTGGCAGGCTACAGTCCATAGGGTCGCAGAAAGTCAGACACAACTTAGTGACTGAGCATGCACACACAAGTGGCAACTGTAATCAGACACAATGCTAGACATTGTAGAGGTACCAAGATGAGTAAGACACCGTATTCACTTGTAAAAAGTTGTGATGGGTTGAAGGGAGGGTAGGACTAAAGGGATGAATAGGTGAAGCACAGGGAATTTGAGGGGTAGTGAAAATTTTTAATATGAAACTGTGATGATGGATTTAGGTTATTATGCTTCCATCAAAATCCAAAAAAATATTTAACACAGAAGTGAACCTTAATATAAGTGATGGGCTATAGTTAGCAATATTGTGCCAATATGTTTTCATTAATGATAAAGATTACAAATGTCAGGCATTATTCTAACACAAGATATTGGTAATAAGGGAAACTATGCTGAGGTGAGGGGTGAATGTATGGAACTCTGCTCAATCATTCTTAAAGTCTAAAACTATACTGAAGCAATAAATTCTATTGTTGTTGTTGAGTCACTAAGTTGTGTCTGACTCTTTGCAGACTGATGGACTGTAGCCCACCAGGCTCCTCTGTCCATGGGATTTCCCAGGCATGAATACTAGAGTGGGTCGCCATTTCCTTCTTTGGGGAATCTACCTAACCCACATATTAAATCTGTCTCTCCTGCATTGGCAGGTTGGATTCTTTACCATTTGAGCCACCTGGGAAGTTCAATAAAATTTATTAATTAGTCTCAAAAATAATCTACTGGCTTTCTCTGATTGTAGACTTTTGACCATTTCTCTTGTCCCTGAAATTTTTCACCCTGTTTATTCTTAAAAACAGTTTAAGTATGTACTTTGACTTTTTGTCTTTTAGCAAGCCTTGCCCCAAGATTTTTAGCTTTTTGCCTAAATGTTTACCAGAGCATTCTTTAAACCAAGACTGCGGCCTTTTAAAGAAACATTGGTGCCAGATGGAAAAAAATTTCCCCCTTGTTATTAATTAGTCTCAAAAATAATCTACTGGCTTTCTCTGATTGTAGACTTTTGACCATTTCTCTTGTCCCTGAAATTTTTCACCCTGTTTATTCTTAAAAACAGTTTAAGTATGTACTTTGACTTTTTGTCTTTTAGCAAGCCTTGCCCCAAGACTTTTAGCTTTTTGCCTAAATGTTTACCAGAGCATTCTTTAAACCAAGACTGCGGCCTTTTAAAGAAACATTGGTGCCAGATGGAAAAAAATTTCCCCCTTGCTACATATCTATGTTAATAGTCTTTCATTACAGATTGATAAAGTGTGATTGTGTCTTATTTAGGATTAAATAATACTGATCTTGTCATCAAATGTGCAAAATGAGGAGCTATAATGACTATAGATCATTTACCTATTTGAAGATTTGTTAAATGTTAAAAGATTTCTGCTTCTCATTTTTTTCCCCTTCCAGATAACTCTTCTTTGTGTTTTGTTCTTTATTGCAAAGAACATTCATGCACATACTGGTACGTACACACAAACAGCACACACAGAGAATCGCACTCATACACCCCTCTAATAATTCTTAAAACTTTTACAATGCATTAATTATTCTTAAACAGTGAACCTAGAGGGGGACAAGTCTCTTGGACCACTTTCTAATGGAGGATGTATTTTGCTGTAATTTCATCTGCAATCTTATGCAAAAATCTATTTTCTCGAAAGTTTGTCTTCTAAACCATCATGTTTACAACATGTAAACATGATGTAAACATCATACATCATGTTGAGTATTTAGATATTTTTCTTCTACTATTTACCATAGTCTTGAATTCTTAAATTTTCACAGCATCTTGAATTCCTTTTGGTTGATATTCTATTCATCTTGAAAGAATACACTTTGAATATGAGTTTGATCTGTTGAATGTTGCATATTCCAGTTGCAATAAGCTTGGCCAAAGTCAGAAGCTGTTGAGGATATTGTGTATCTTCTTTGTTCATTCAACACACCAGAATGGCACTTAAAATTTTCAGACAGGGCCCAATTTGGTCCAGTATACAATGATGATAATGCCTGGAATGCTTATGGACTCATGATTTTGCAATGGAAATGATAGAAAAAGACAAACCCACTCCAGGGAATGACAACAAAGGCATTTTGGTAAGTATAACAATATCCAACAACCTATAGGTAATATACAATGGGGCTCTAGTTTGAAATGCATTAATATACACAGCCAGTTGTGCATAAAGGAAAACACTCTGCTTTGTCATGCCATTGGTGTTTGGAATTTTCTATATCATTCTTTTCCACTGCTCATAGGTCCTAGGGTAGCTATTTTCTTCAATAAATCTATATATTGTCCATTGTTTTAAACTATTTCTTTCTGCATCTCAAATTTAGCTGACTTTTCAACTTTGAATAAAGCGTCCCCTATCAGCTCAGTTTTTGTTATGGGCCAAATATTTGTACCCATAAAGCCCTATCCTTCAAAATGATGCTCTTAGGAATTGTGGCCTTTTGGAAGTATTAAGTTAAAATAATGTCCTGTGGGTGTTGCCCTCCTGATGAGATTAGTGCTATGAATTAATAACTGTCTTGAATGGTTTCTCGTCCCATTTACAAGAACATAAAACTTGCCATTTTCCTCTGTTTAAGAGGATTCCTACCTTTATATTTTGCCTAGCTTTTTTTTTTTCCTTATTGTTCTGGAAGGATGATTTCTAAATTGATTGGAAGTGGAAAGGCTTCGTTAGATCTTATTTCCTCAAACTTTAAAACAAAATTGCAAGTCTCTGATCTCTTACCCTTACTTTAATGTTTCTCAGATTTTTTTTTTTAATTTTTTTCTATAAATATTTTTATGAGATGTTACAATTACTCTTTCTGGTTCTGATTCAGTAAAAATCTGGTCCTTATCTTCCCTGTGGCTTAGATGGTAAAGAATCTGCCTGCAATGCAGGAGACCCAGGTTCGATCCCTGGGTCTGGAAGATCCTCTGGAGAAGGGAACGGCAATCCACTCCAGTATTCTTGCCTGGAGAATCCCATGGACAGAAGAGCCTGGCCGGCTACAGTCTGTGGGTTTACAAAGAGTCAGACATGACTGAGAAACTGACACTATTACTACTATTCCAATTACCTTCTCCAGCCCCTGCTGAGCCAGGGTGGAATCTTTGTGGCAAGTTGTGTTTGCATCAATTGAGACACTGAACTCATCTCTCATGGTGCAATTGATTTTTGATTCTGCCCTGGGCTGAGTTATAAGGAGTGAGACGCCAGCCTCTGGGCCTATAGGATTGTAGTATCTGCTTTCTATGGCCACCCTGCAGCTTGACCCTTTGTCTCTGCACCAGACCTTGTTTTGCTTATCAGAAGATTTGAGCACACTAAACCCTTCTTGGTCCTGGGGGAAGTAAATGGATTTTCTGAGAACAGGAAGTACCTATTAATTTTTTGGCAAAGAGACTTAGAAATCCTTTTTTTTTTGAAAACAGTACTATCCCTCCTTAATAAGTAATTAATATTCTACTTACAAATTAATATCTTTACTTTGATTCACTGCAGGTTTACCATCATTACCCTTCCCAAAATTCCTGTGACTCAAGTGCTAAAAAATTATGAGTTTTCTCATGTTAAAAAGGAGGATTTAAGACAATGTGTCATCCAAGAGCACATAGGAAGTCTGCATCTGCCACCCCTTGGAGCAGCCTGCGGAAACAGGGGAATTGAGTACATTGTTGTTGAACTCCTGCTAAGCACTATTTTGAGTGCCTGGCCCTTTGGCATGGTCAGAAAACTAAAGGAGAGTCTGTGGTTGTAGAATGCAGAGTTAAGGGTATAATTTTAATTTGTGAAAATTAGCTAGTAAATAATGCACCATGTGCTAAGTCGCTTCAGTTGTGTCGGACCCTTTGTGACCCCGTTGACTGAAGTCCACCAGACTCCTCTGTCCATTGGATTCTCTAGACAAGAATACTGGAGAGGGTTGTCATGCCCTACTCCAGGGGATCTTCCTGACCCAGGGATAGAACCTGCATCTCTTACGTCTCCTGCACTGGCTGGCAGCTTTTTACCCCTAGCAGCACCTGGGAAGCCCACGTGCACCATAGCACGTGTTAAATAGTGCATGTTAAATTTGTGGCATTTAAACTTTTTTTAAAAAGGAAGCAACTCACCTGTAAGGCTTTATGGAGGAAGTGCCATGCCACAGTGGAAAGGGTGCAAGTCTTGGAATCAGACAGTGAAAGTATGATTCTCTGTTATTACTGATTAATTCAAGGATCTCGGGTATGCTATCAAAAGTCTCCGAGCTCAGTTCCTTTCTCCTCAAAATACCTACCTTTCATGGCTGTGAGAATTAAATGTGACAATTAATGCAAATCTGCTCAATAGGTGGTAATTAAACATGAGGAAGGAGTATAAGAAGTGGGTCAGAAAGTTTTGATAAATTATCCAGATACAGACTGATGGGGAGGAGTCACACAGTGTGCTGCAGTTGGTCAATCTTCAGCCATTATTATCGATTTCAGTTTTGTCTAAATTAACATTTTCCTAAATATGGCCCATGAACTACCAGCATCAAAATCACCTAAAAGTATTTCCTCAGTTCAGTTGCTCAGTTGTATCCAACTCTTCACAACCCCATGAGCTGCAGCCTGCCAGGTTTCCCTGTCCATCACCAACTCCTGGAACTTGCTCAAACTCATGTCCATCAAGTTGGTGATGCCATCCAACCATCTCATCTGTAGTCATCCCCTTCTCCTCCTGCTTTCTATCTTTCCCAACATCAGGGTCTTTTCAAATGTATTAGCTCTTTGCATCAGGTGGTCAAAGTACTGAAGCTTCAGCATCAGTCCTTTCTATAATATTCAGGGTTGATTTTCTTTAGGATTGATTGGTCTGATCTCCTTGCAGTCCATGGGACTCTCAAAAGTCTTCTCCAGGACCATGGTTCAAAAGCATCAATTCATTGGTGCTAAGCTTTTTTTATGGTTCAACTCTCACATCCATACACAACTACTAGAAAAACTATATCTTTGACGGGATGGACCTTTGTCAACAAAGTAATATCTCTGCTTTTTAATATACTGTCTAGACTGGTCATAGCTTTTCTTCCAAGGAGCAAGTGTCTTTTAATTTCATGGCTGAAGTCACCATCTGCAGTGATTTTGAAGTGAAGTGAAGTGAATTCGCTCAGTCATGTCTGACTCTTTGTGACCCCGTGGACTGTAGCCCACCAGGCTCCTCCGTCCATGGGATTCTCCAGGCAAGAATACTGGAGTGGGTTGCCATTTCCTTCTCCAGGGGATCTTCCCGACCCAGGGATCGAACCCAGGTCTCCCACATTGCAGGCAGATGCTTTAACCTCTGAGCCACCAAGGAAGCAGTGATTTTAGAGCCCAAGAAAATAAAGTCTGTCACTGTTTTCATGTTTCCCCCGCTATTGGCTGTGAAGTGATGGGACTGGATGCCATAATCTTAGTTTTCTGAATGCTGAATTTTAAGCCAGCTTTTAAACTCCCCCTTTTCACCTTCATCAAGAGGCTCTTTAATTCCTCTTCACCTTCTGCCATAAGGGTGGTGTTATCTGCATATATGATTGCTGATATCCCTCATGGCAATCTTGATTCCAACTTATGCTTCATCCAGCCTGACATTTTGCATGATGTACTCCACATATAAGTTAAATATGCAGAATGACAATAAACAGCCTTGAATTACTTTTTTTCCAGGTTGGAACCAGTCATTTGTTCCATGTAAGGTTCTAACTGTTGCTTCCTTACCTGCGCACAGATTTCTCAGGAGGCAGATAAGGTAGTCTGGTATTCCCATTTCTTTAAGAATTTTCCACAGTTTGTTCTGATCCACACAGTCAAAGGCTTTAGGTAGTCAATGAAGAAGAAGTAGATGTTTGTCTGGAATTCTCTTGCCTTTCTTATGATCCAATTTGATCTCTAGTTCCTCTGCCCTTTCTAAATCCAGCTTGAACATCTGAAAGTTCTTGGTTCATGCACTGTTGAAGTCTAGCTTGGAGAATTTTGAGCATTATTTTGCTAGCGTGTGAGATGAGTGCAATTGTGTGTTCATTTGAGCATTCTTTGGCATTGTCTTTCTTTGGGATTGGAATGAAAACTGACCTTTTCCAGTCCTATAGCCACTGCTGAATTTTCCAAATTTGCTGGCATATTGAATGCAGCACTTTCACAGCATCATCTTTTAGTGTTTGAAATAGTTCAAACTGGAATTCCAGCACCTCCACTAGCTTTGTTCACAGTGATGCTTCCTAAGGCCCACTTGACTTCCCATTCCAGGCTCTAGGTGAGTAATCACACCATTGTGGTTATCTGAGTCATCAAGATCTTTTGTGTATAGTTCTGTGTATTCTTGCCACCTCTTCATAATATCTTCTGCTTTTGTTAGGTCCATACTGTTTCTGTCCTTAATTGTGCCCATCTTTGCATAAAATGCTCCCTTAATATCTCTAATTTTTTTTTTGGAAAAGATCTCTAGTCTTTTCCATTCTATTGCTTTCCTCTATTTCTTTGCATTGATCACTTAGGAAGGTTTTCTTATCTTGCCTTGTTATTCTTTGGAACTCTTCATTCAGATGGATGTATCTTTCCTATTCTCCTTTGCATTTCACTCTCTTCTTTTCTCAGCTCTTTGTAAGGCCTCCTCAGAAAATTACTTTGCCTTTTTGCCTTTCTTTTTCTTGGTGATGGTTGTGATCACCATCTCCTGTACAATGTTATGAACCTCTGTCCATCATTCTTCAGACATTCTGCCTATCAGAACTAATCCATTGAATCTGTTTGTCACTTCCACTGTATAATCGGAAGGGATTTGATTTAGGTCATACCTGAATGGTCTAGTGGTTATTCCTACTTTCTTCAATTTAAGTCTGAATTGGCAATAAGCAGTTCATGATCTGAGCCACAGTCTTCTCCCAGTCTTGTTTTTGCTGACTGTATAGAGCTTCTTCTTCTTTGGCTACAAAGAATATAATCAGTCTTTTCTCAGTATTTACTGTTTGGTGATATCCATGTGTAGAGTCTTCTCTTGTGTTATTGGAAGAGGGTGTTTGTTATGACCAGTGTGTTCTCTTGGCAAAACTCTATTAACATTTGCCCTGCTTCATTTTGTACTCCAAGGCCAAACTTGCCTGTTACTTCAGGTATTTCTTGACTTCCTACTTTTGTATTCCAGTCCCTTATAATGAAAAGGACATCTTTTTTGGTGATAGTTCTAGAAGGTCTTGTAGGTCATCACAGAACCATCCAACTTCATCTTCTTCAGCATCAGTGTTTGGGACATAAGCATGGAACTGTGATATTGAATGGTTTGCCTTGGAAATGAATGAGATCATCCTGTTGTTTTTGAAATTGCACCCAAGTAAGAGTCTGCATTTCAGACTATTGTTGACTGTGAGGGCTACTCCATTTTTTTTCTAGGGATTCTTGCCCACAGTAGTAGATATAATGGTCATTTGAATCAAAGTCACCCATTCCAGTCCATTTTATTTCATTTATTCCTAAACATCTATGTTCACTCTTGCCACTTCCAATTTTCCTTGATTCATGGACCTATCATTCCAGGTTCCTATGCAATATTGTTCTTTACAGCATCAGACTTTCATTACTTCCATCACCAGTCATATCCACAACTTGGCATTGTTTTTGCTTTGACTCAGCCACTTTATTCTTTCTGGAGCTATTTCTCCAGTAGCTTATTGGGCACCTATGGACCTGGGTATTTCATCCTTCAGTGTCATATATTTTTGCACTTTCATACTAGTCATGGGCTTCTCAAGGCAAGAATACTGGAGTGGTTTGCCATTCCTTTTCTCATTGGACCACATTTTGTCAGAACTCTGCATCATGATCTGTCCAACTTGGGTTGCCCTATATGGCATGGATCATAAAAGTGCTTTTAATAATGCCAGTTCAAAGCTAGACCTATGGAATCTGCATTGTTAGCAAGCATCTCAAGTGATTATAATGTAAGTTAACTAGATACAGTAAAACTGAAAGTCTTCCAAAATGGGCCTAAGCTAAGACAGCTGAGTGCCAAAGAACTGATGCTTTTGAACTGTGGTGTTGAAGAAGACTCTTGCGAGTCCCTTGGACTGCAAGGAGATCCAACCAGTCCATTCTAAAGGAGATCAGTCCTGGGTGTTCATTGGAAGGACTGATGATGCTAAAGCTGAAACTCCAATACTTTGGCCACTTCATGTGAAGAGTTGACTCATTGGAAAAGACCTGGATGCTGGGAGGGATTGGGGGCAGGAGGAGAAGGAGACGACAGAGGATGAGATGGCTGGATGGCATCACTGACTCAATGGACATGAGTCTGAGTGCACTCCGGGAGATGGTGATGGACAGGGAGGCCTGGTGTGCTGCGATTCATGGGGTCACAAAGAGTCGGACTCGAATGAGCGACTAAACTGAACTGAACTGAAAATTAAGAACCGACCACTAAGATTTGGCGTAAGTGCTAGATGAGATATGACATGTGAAAATACCTCCAGAAGCTGCATACTGTGCCACTTCATATTCTTCACGCACCTTTGTTCTTTTACTTATTCAGTTCTTGCATCTATGAACACAGACAACCAAAATTGCAGTAATGAATTTCCTTGTCTTGTCTACTCCCAGTGATGTAGTTAGTTTTTATGCATCATTGATAGATGCATTATTTTTCCACCTCAACATAGAGGAACTAGTGTGATGTTATGTTTTCATTTATATTCTTTAAGGCCCCTCACTACTTAACAATTTGTCGCAAGGGAATTCATGATTCAGTGATGAGAAATGATTCATGTAAAGTCTATTCATTATATTCTTGTTTTTACCTATATTGTCTAGGAAGTCAGTCTCCAAACTATTTGAAAAGTTGTTGCCTATAAACTTTCCCAGTGCTTACAACCTCATCTTCCCATCATTGTGGAAAAACTCTAGAGATCTTTAGGCAAGAAGTCACTCTTGAATTGGAAGTATTTACACATTAGCTTGATTTGGTGGAACTGGGGCATGAGATTGGGGGAGAAAGATTAGGAGGTAGAAGGTGAAATTAAGTTAAAATGGAAATGACTATTAAGGGCAACTCTGAAAGTCACAAGAAGTGATAGAGAAATAGCTTGTGGAAGGGGTTATGAGAATGGAGGAAGGGAAAATTTTGCCAGCAGAACTTTATAGACTTTGTATATTTAAAGAAGTCTCAGCATTTTTCATATGATCCCAAGGATCCATATCTTCTATTCCCAGCATCCTGCCAACTGCTAGCCACTGAGTATGGAAAGTGCTTCTAACATTCTGCTTTGGGCAGTATGTGGAGTGATGGATAATTTTAAACATAAGAGTGACACAATCTGGAAATAAAGAAACTGAGCACCAAAGAATTGATGCTTTTGAACTGTGGTGTTGGAGAAGACTCTTGAGAGTCCCTTGGACTGCAAGGAGATCCAACCAGTCCATTCTGAAGGAGATCAGCCCTGGGATTTCTTTGGAAGGAATGATGCTAAAGCTGAAGTTCCAGTACTTTGGCCATCTCATGCGAAGAGTTGACTCATTGGAAAATATTGTGATGCTGGGAGGGATTGGGGGCAGGAGGAGAAGGGGACGACAGAGGATGAGATGGCTGGATGGCATCACGGACTCGATGGATGTGAGTCTGAGTGAACTCCGGGAGTTGGTGATGGACAGGGAGGCCTGGCGTGGTGCAATTTCATGGGGTCACAAAGAGTCGGACACGACTGCGCGACTGAACTGAACTGAACTGAACTGCTATAGTTCTGGTTCTGCAATAAATTAATATTGGACTTTTGGCAAGTTGTTTAATCTTCTTAACTGAGTTTCATTATCCCTAGAATGAAAAGTTGGAAGCTGATGATTTTTAACATTTCTTCCAAGCTGGAGGATCTTTGTTTCCAACACATCTCTCTTATCCATCTGCCAAAATTACCTTCTGAATTTAAACATGTGGCAGTTCCAACTTAATGGAGGGAATTCCTCGTCTAGAGCTCCAGACCTCAAGACCCTGGACCCCAAGCCCAGAAGGTTCCAGACTCCTCTGGGAAGGAAAGAGTCCTATTAATATCAACTGGTCATTTCAGAAGCTTACTCAAGGTCAGGCTTCAGTGGTCTTAAAATAAAAATCACAACAACAACAACAAAATCAATAATTAAATTGCTGTTTATTTTAAACTGTTGGTTGGAATGAATTCCACCAAATCTTACTTCTTATTTTGTAACCAGCTTAAGGCAATATGAGTGTGACTTATTAAAAGAAGACTTTCAGATGTTGGATATTTTTAAAAAAATAATATTTTTTACTTCTTTTTTCTTCCCCATAGAAATGTGGTTTTGATTCTTTTTGATGTGATGCAGATGGAAACTTTCCCAAAATATTTCCAAAAACTGCCTTGGATCTGAGATTACCCTTCAGAAATTGAGATCATAAGTAACTGTGAGCAGCCAAAAGTGAGAACTGTAATGGAAAATGTTTTGCATCCCATAACTGCAGCATCTGCTAAGTCAGACTGTAGGCTGCAAAGATTCTTTACTCAGTGCAGTCATCTACCTGGATAAAGACTCTCATTCTCTCACTTCACTTAAGGGAGCAGATTTTAGTGGGTTTCCTGTCTCTCCTCTCCCTTGCTCCCATCCATTCTCTCTGATATCCCAAGTCACCTACCTATACATGACTCTTACTAGTGAGTATAAAGGCTGGAGAAAACAACTACGTAAGCATTACATACAGCCACTGCTGAAAACCTGACAATAATTACACTGATTAACAAAGCCAGGGACCTTATCATAATTTAGATTTCTACAAGATCAAGTACAAAGCTAATTTTCCAGACACCTCCTTCAATTTCCTTCCAAGTGTCCTCATGCCCAAACACACAGAAAATTCTTAAAACCAGAACATACCATGTGTGTGCATGTGTGTGCTTAGTCACTTCAGTCGTGTCCAACTCTTTGCGACCCCATAGACGTAGCCCATCAGGCTGCTCCGTCCATAGAATACTGGAGTGGGTTACCATGCCCTGCTCCAGGGCATCTTTCTGACCTAGCAATCCAACTTTTATCTGACATGTTTCCTGTATTGCAGGCAGATTCTTTACCATTGAGCCACTGGGGAGCCTAGAACCTACCATACACTGTCTTACATGTTCACCTTTTCCATTTCCAGTGTTTAGAATATCTTTCTCCACCTGTATTTAAATTCTTCCTGCTTCAAAAATCAGCTCAAATTCTTTCTTTTCCAGAAAGCTTTCTTGATAGCTACAGGCAAAACAATTACTCTGTTTTTCATTTCCAAACCTCATTGCTCTATTTAGCACATACCACATTTCAAATTATCTTAGAACTATTTTTATCCATATTTTCCTTATTAAAAAGTCAATGAATTTCATACAATAAAGGTAAGACTATGTCATGAGCATTTTCACATTCTATAGGACTTATCACAATGCCTAGATCAGAATGGAAAATTCAGAGCTATTTATGAAAAGTTGTCTATGCTTCAATTCCAACTCATGAGGATAGGAAGCAATAATGAATGGAGGTTAGCATCCTTAGCTGATTAGCATCCATTAGTCCTGAGGAAACTCAGGGAACAAATTGAGGAAATTTCTGGAGAGGGCCATTAAGGAGAGAACTAATCATTAGGGTAAGGAATATCAGGACAATAGATGGTCTCGACAGGTGGTCTTCAAGGCAGGGAAACTAAAAATCAGGTGTTAGAGCAATCTGGTAAGGTTGAGAGTCATATCTTGAGGTGTGTTGGTACTGCATGAACTTTCTAAAAGGAATACCAGTCGTGTAGGGAATCTTTGCAGGCAAGAGATGACAAGATAATCTTTGCTGACTGTGGTGGCTGAGAAGAGGCTAGAAAAATAGTCAAGCTTCAACCAAGTTGGAGTTGAAGGAAATCCTCGAAAAGAATCTGAATATGAAAAATAAAAGCAAGTCAGAATTAAACCTCACAAATTCGACTTGAGGCAGGAGACAGATGGGCCCCGTCACTCTGAACAGCTGGAGTTTGTCTCCTATGGACAGATACTGCAAGATGAAGAGCAAGAGGAGCTAAATCCTGCCCAGATATTTCTCATTCTCCAGATCAAGGAGACCTTCCCAACTGTATGTGTGCAGATAGCCTCTTTGTTTTGTTTTAATTTAAATTTATTTATCTTAATTGGAGGCTCTTTGGAAGTCAAAAAGGGAGTGATGTCAACCGACCCTCTTCTTTAACATCTATCTTGGCTACGAGACGTGCATGCACATACGGGAGGACCCAGAGATAAACCAAATACAGACTTAGAACCAGGCAAAGCAGGATGATCGTCCAAAGGAAATCTGGAAGAAAGCCCTGCATAAATGATTCAAATGACCACAGGGCACAACTCACTCTCTGAGCCTGCCCACTGTGCCTATTCTTACTTTTCCTTTTAATAAACACTTTACTTCTTTCACTACTTTCTGTCTTTGTGGGAATTAATTTCCACAAAGCCCGAAGGGTCAGGAGTCTTGTCACTGGTGACTTGTCTAGTGTCTAGAATTCAGTGCTCTCACTGCCACTGCCTGACCTCAATCTCTGGCCAGGAAGCAAAACCCTGCTTTAAGTCACTGCAGGCCAAGGTCACCTGTGATCAGACTGGACCTATACCATTTGGAGACAGAGGATAAAGAGGACCAATGTGGTGGACTCACAGTTGTCAGGCTGGATAGCACCTCTTACTAGTGACCTGAGGTTGCTGTTCATTTTTTCCTGGCCATAATATGCATAAATTACTGAGTGGTACAGAGCTTAATGGAAGTGATTAGAGCTGGAAGTCTGAAGAACATAAGAATGGTAGCAATAATCAACCCTGGCTCATTCCAAGGTGAATTATAAGCTAAAGTTTCAATCTATCAAGTTTCAAATAGTCTTTTAAAAATGGCTTGAAACATCCGTGGTGCTAGTAGAATAAGTAAGTAAGTAAGTATGTAACGTCACTCAGTTGTGTCCGACTCTTTGTGACCCCATGGACTGCAGCCACCAGGCTCCTCAGTCCATGAGATTCTCCAAGCAAGAATACTGGAGTGGGTTGCCATTTCCTTCTCCAGGGGAATACTTTTCATTTAAAAAGTGCTAGGGAGCTCTCAAGGATTATGTAAAAACTTTAGACAGACCTTCCTGCTCCTTATTCCACACTGCTCTAGAGAATAGATTTCTTAGTCCAGTTGGTGCCTGCCATTGCATAATGGAAGGAAGAAGTTAAAAAAAAAAAGGAAGATATAAAGGATATGCTTTTCTCTGTAATGTTGGCCCATATGACATTCCTAGGCCTTTTGCTTTTCTCATATGATCTGACATTTCCTCCAGTGTAACTAACTACTTAGTTAAAGGGAAAATGTGACAGAAAGGACAAATGTGTATTGTATTCTGAGTCTATCAATTATCTGTGGATCTGGATAAACACCTTAATCACCACAACAATAAGTTTCCTTGTCTGAAACATGTGGACAGTATTCAACTCACAGGATTGCTGTGAGGACAAAAAAATTAAGGGTCTGCTTGCTGTGAAGTTAAGGTTGTTCAGTCATGTCCGACTCTTTGCAACCCCATGGACTACACAGTCCATGAAATTCTCTAGGCCAGAATGCTGAAGTGGGTAGCTGCTCCCTTCTCCAGGGGATCTTCCTAGACCAGGGTTTGAACCCAGGTCTCTCACACTATAGACGGATTCTTTATCAGCTAAGCTGCCAGGGAAGCCCAACAATACTGGAGTGGGCAGTCTATCCCTTCTCCAGGGGGTCTTCCTGACCCAGGAATTGAACCATGGTCTCCTGCATTGCAGGCAGACTCTTTACCCACTGAGATACCAGGGAAGCGCTAGTTGCTGTAATTGTGATTACTAATGACAACGGCTCCATAAAGTCCTACTTTTAAATAACCTATGCAAATAAGCACTTGCCTATAGGACACTTTTAAAATAAAAACATTTAATACTTTGCACAACAAAGTTTCCATACTCAAGTTTTACATAGGATAATTATTATCTTGCCAGCTTCCTGGATAAACCTAGCAGGCATCTAGAATGTTAAAACTGGTTCTAGCAATTATTTCTGAATCCCAGATTTTAATAATTTTCCTTGCCCAGCCAATGGTTTTAAAAAATAAATTTCTGCATAGAGAAAGTAATACATGTTCATTACATACAGTGTAGAAAATATAGAAAAGTAAAAGAATAAAATAAATATATTCCATGTTATTATTTTGGTATACTTTTTACTATTCTATATTCTTATATTCTGCTTTCTCCAGTCTCTAAACAATTTTTTCTACCTTATGACAGTCAACAGATGCACATATTATATCATAAGAATATGTGTGCTGTGTGCTTAGTTGCTCGGTCATGTCCGACTAATTGTGACCTCATGGACTGTAGCCCACCAGGTTCCCCTGTTCATGAGATTCTCCAGGCAAGAATACTGGAGTGGGTTGCCATGCCCTCCTCAGGGGATCTTCCTGACCCAGGGATCAAACCCAGGTCTCCAGCATTACAGGAAGAATCTTTGCCACCAAAGCCACCAGAGAAGTCCATAAGAATATATTGTTTAATTGATCATTACTTAGTATCTTCTGGAGAACCTTTTCATCCTTATAAATGAAATCCAGATGTTACTTGAGGTAATTTAAATTTTTTTAAACTTTATTTCATATCATATGGAAGTTTCCCCCACTGTTGAACACATTTCCATGGAGATCACATTCTCATAGCAGTCCACTCTGCTCTTGCTTGTACCAAATTAGTTTAATTTTGGATAGTTTTATTTCTCACTCTTTTTCATACCTCCCTTCCCCATGCTTTGACTCTGGCATGGAACACAGGCCCTCTTTGGGATGCATAAGCAGACAACATAAACTCCTTCACACCATTCCTTATCACCATGTGTAAAGTGCAGTTATATTGAATTCCTTTTAGTGTTTGTTCTTCCAGAGATGTAGTTAAGATTGGGACCAATTTCAAATACATTTGGTTGCCAGACTATATTTCTTTTTATCACAACACTGTGGTGAGATGCAGCTGCCCTATGGGGCTGGGTCTCTTTTTGAGTGACACTTGAGACAGCCTCCTATGAGCAAAATTGTTTGGCCAAAGGCTATGAATATTTTTAAGTCTGTTGAAACATATTGTCAAGTTCCTTTCCAGAAATTTTATATAAATTTAGACTCCCGTCAGCAGGATATGGGAATAACCATCTCACAGTCAGTGACAATTAAAACAAGCTGAAACTCCCTATACTAAACTCTGCACACTTACTGTGCTATGTATATACTGCTATTATGGAACTAATTACATGGTATCAAAATTATTTGTATAGGTGTCTGACTTCTGACTTAAACTGATTCTCTTAAGGTCAAAGTTCAAGCTCCCTCTTCTTTGGCTTTAGCGCAGAATGTGCTGGCCCCAAGCAGAGGGTCAATGGACATCATGGTCAGATGTGGACATCGTTCTAATGAATGTGAACTGACTGCTTCTGTTATAACAGGGTCTCCAGTGAGTTTAGGTTTTTTCGTAGAATGGTTGTCCTTTGCCTGATGCACAAACTCAAACTGAAACTAGCAGTCTTCCCCTGTCCTCCTTTGCTTGGCTTTTTACCATTTCCTCTCATACCTACATATGGTGTTTTATTTGCTCGGATTGTCCCCCCTCCCATTTTCCACCAATTTTCTTATCCCTCAAGGGATGAACTGAGGCTCAGAGTTCATCCTAGTGTTACCTGACCTAACAATCCCTAGGATAATCAGTTTCTTTCCTTGATCTCCAAGAGTTCATTGTCAAGATGGCTCTTAGAGTATTCCCATATTATACTGAACTTCCCTTTTAACGGCTGTTCTCAGCTGACTCAGTGGTAAAGCATGCACCTGCCAATGTAGGAGATGCAAGTTTGATTTCTGGGTCAGGAAGATCCCCTGGAGTAGGAAATGGCAACCCACTCCAGTATTCTTGCCTGGGAAATCCCACGGACAGAGGAGCCTGGTGGGCTACAGTCCATAGGGTTGCAAAAGAATCAGGCACAGCTTAGCGACTAAACAACAACAACTCTTTCCATAGCTAGTATTTTTAAAATTACCTGTCATAATCCATTAGTGTCTTGAAATAATTTAGGGCATTCAACATGTGGAAAAACAGAATAGACTAGAATAAAATGGAGTGGAATAACATAGAACAAAAAGAAATATCATAGTACATTGCATATAGTAAGATTATTTTATGAAATTTAACTGTATTGTATGTGCATTTGTGTGTGTGTGTATTTATGTAGGTGTGTGTGTGTTCTACGAAGTTCAATGTAAAATGGATTTCTTACTTTGGATTGTGGTTGAACTGCTTGAAATCCACTGCTCTAATTGTGGGCTTTGAGGGTAGTAAGGACCCTGTTTTATTTAGTTTTGTATTCCCAGGGGCTTGAAAGGAACCTAGTTTTAGCACATAGTGGGCAACCCAAAAGCTTAATGTACAGTGAATGATGCCCATGCAATTCAAGGAATATATACATAGCCACCTTTAAGCCAGAAATACATTTTTTCCTTAAGGGCAGAGTATCAATGAGATAAAGCCTTGAGACTACATCTGATGGGGCTTTGGTGAATGAAATGCTACCCAACAATTCAATTCCTTTAGTAAAACCTCTGTTTTTAAACACACAACTGATGGTATCAACATTTCATTTCTGGTATTTGGAAAATTCATCAAAATTCCGTTCAGTTCAGTCACTCAGTAGAGTCCGACTCTTTGCAACCCCATGAATGGCAGCATGCCAGGCTTCCCTGTCCATCACCAACTCTTGGAACTTGCTCAAACTCATGTCCATCAAGTCAGTGATGCCAACAAACCATCTCATCCTCTATTGTCCCCTTCTCCTCCCGCCTTCAATCTTTCCTAACATCAGAGTCTTTTCAAATGAATCAGTTCTTCACACCAGGTAACAAAAGTATTGGAGTTTCAGCTTCAGCAACAGTCCTTCCAATGAATATTCAGGACTGATTTCTTTTAGGATGGATTGGTTGGATTTCTTTGTGGTCCAAGGGACTCACAAGAGTCTTCTCCAACACCACAGTACAAAAGCATCAATTTTCAGTGCTCAGCTTTCTTTATAGTCCAACTCTCACATCCATACATGACCACTGGAAAAACCATAGCTTTGACTAGACAGACATTTGTTGGCAAAGTAATGTCTCTGCTTTTTAACATGCTCTCTAAATTGGTCATCAAAATTGTGTGTGACAGTCTCCAACCTTGGCACTTGAAGGCAGTTCACTTACATAAGCTGGCTCTGCAGAAACCCTGCTTGGTTCACATCCTGGCTTTGATATTTATTAGGATAACTGCTTTAAGTCTCTGTTACTTCATTTCTAAAAAGAAAGACAAAGTAACTACATCACAGACCTTAAGTGCTTACTTGAATAGTAACCATTCAATAAGTGTTTGTTACTGTTGTTTAGTCACTACTTATAATTGTTCAGTGTTCTTGCCTGGAGAATCCCAGGACGGGGAAGCCTGGTGGGCTGCCATCTATGGGGCAGCACAGAGTCAGACACGACAGCAGCAGCAGTCACTAAGCTGAGTGGGACTCTTTCGCGACCTTATGGCCTATAGCCCACCAAGTTCCTTTGTCCATGAGATTTCCCAGGGAAGAATACTCAGTGGGCTGCTGTTTGCTTTTCCAGGGGATCTTCCTGGCCCAGGAATCAAACCTGGATCTCTTGCTTTACAGGCAGATTCTTTACCATGTGAGGTGGGGTCAGTAAGTTTTAGTTATTAATATATCTCTGTAGTGAAAGGTACTGCAATATATTTTTATTTCATTTAGTTCTCACATGGTTCTATACAGGTAGGATTACTGTTTTTCTTTTATAAATAAATAAGGTAGTTGCACTTTAGCAACTGAATGTCATGAACAAGGACAGCTAACAAGTAGATCAAAGCCAGATATACCTGGTACAAAAGATCTCTCCCCTTTCCTGTCAGTAATGTACCCACTCAGGGCATATACAGCTCATTTTCCTAGTCAGCGGGTGTCATTGAAAATACAGAGAATAAAAAAAATTTTATTATAATCAATACAGATGATTATAGAATAGGATTAAAAATTTATTAGATAGTAACAAAATATGATACTTCATGTTTAACTGATAAGGAAGTGCATTTCATTTGGCCAGTGATGTCAAGGATCCTTAAGGAGCAAAGTCTGAAAAGCAAGGAATTTTATACTATTACCTCCTGAGGAATGCAGGTGGTCCTCTTGCTCCTCAAGTTCCTTGTAAAGCAATCAGACTCTGGTGGATGGGACAATCCCCAAAGGTGATTTGCTACTGAATCATCAGCCCATGATTCACTTAACTTCTGCTTCTGGCACTAACCTCATTTCTCCTTTCTGGAAAATTTGCCCCCTCCTGTCTATTTGTTCTTCCTTGCAGTAGAGGTACCTTGACCTCAGCCTTGAAAACATAGTTTCTGAAAAGCTTCAGTTTTATAAGATAGTGTAGTATCATCATCAGGAGTAAGGGAAAAAACATGTGCCTCATCATTCATGAGGCTGCATCTTCAGATAACTCTTCTGCCTCCCACCCTCCACCCCATGGTTCTTCCCACCTCTCACAGAGGTTTCCTTTTGTCTTGCTGACAGCAGGCCATGAAAGCCTGCCACTGGAAATGTCAATGTATTGCAGAAAAGCCTTGATTCTGCTCAGGGCAGCATAGTGTAGAAAGGGGAGCCTGCCTGACCTGTTCCCAACTCTATTACCTAAAAAGGAAGTGACTTTTAAAAATCAGTCATGTTGATGTATGGCAAAACCAATACAGTATTGTAAAGTAAAAAAAATAAATAAATAAATCAGTTTTGCACAGTTACTAATCATTATTTTCATTATAAAAAATAACATTTGCTCATTTGTACAAAAACTGTGAAAAGTAAGTTACTCTTTTTCTCATCTCCATTTGTATTTACCAGAAGCATTCGCATCCATGTCTCTTTGTTATCCAGAAATTTACAAACATATATAGGTGGCTTCTCAGGTGACGTAGTGATGAAGAACCCACCTGCCAGTACTGGAGACACAGGAGACTCGAGTTCAATCCCTGGCTCAGGAGGACTCCTTGGAGGAGGAAATGGCAACCAATCCAATATACTTGTCTGGAAAATCCCATGGACAGGGGAGCCTGATGTGCTGTAGTCCATGGGGTGACAAAAAGTTGGGCATAACTTAGTGACTGAGCACACACATATACGTGTATACATAAATGATATAGTGGGGAATCTATTATAGATATAATTCGGCCATTGTCTAGTCTATTTAGCAAAGTATCTTGGGCATCTTTGCAAATCAGTGCAGACAATCTCCCTTTCCTTTTTAATAACTGCATGGAATCCCACTGTATGGATATATCATAAATTATGAACTTATTTCCCATTGACGGAATCAGATTGATTAGGGCTTCCCTGGTGGCTCAGATAGTAAAGAATCTGCCTGCAATGCAGGAGACCTGGGTTTGATTCTTGGATCAGGAAGATTCCTTGGAGAAGGGCATGGTTACCCACACCAATATTCTTGCCTGGAGAATTCCATGGACAGAGAAGCCTGGCAGGCTACAGTCCATGGAATTGCAAATAGTCAGACATGACTAGATTGCGAAGAGTCGGACACGAAAAACACTTCCACTAGATTATTCTCAGTTTGTTTTAAATGAACAAAGATATTTGCCAAATGCTTAACAAATCAAGTTGTCTTCCACAACCAAAAAGACAGAAAACTCCAAAGAAAAGGCTATATGACATGTAGTCAAAAGAAAAAGAACAGTACATGTCCAAAATACATTTAAAAAGTTACTAAACCTCACAACTTAAGAGGTACAGGAAGGGAGGAGGGAGGGGGTTCGGGATGGGGAACACATGTATACCTGTGGCGGATACATGGTGGTGTATGGGAAAACCAATACAAGATTGTAAAGTAATTAACTTCCAATCAAAATAAATAAATTTATTAAGAAAAAGAAATACAAATTAAAACATCCTTGATAGAATATCATTTTTTACCCATTAATTTGGAAAACTTTTAAACTAGATAATAAACAGTACTGCTGGGGCTTCCCTGGTGGCTCAGATAGTAAAAAAAATCTGCCTACAAATGTGGGAGACCTGGTTTGATCCCTGGGTTAGGAAGATCCCCTGGAGAAGGAAATCACAACCCACTCCAGTATTCTTTCCTGGATAATTCCACGGACAGAGGAGCTTGGTGGGCTTCAGTCCACGGGGTCACAAAGAGTGAAACACAACTGAACAACTAACACTTTCATTTTTCACTGCCAGAGAAAATTCATACTCATTCATTGTTGAGGAGTATTAATTTTGCACAACTCTTTGGAGAGCAAATTGGTAGAATCTATCAGAACTTTAAGTGACCACAACTTTTGACACTCAATTCTATTCCTAGATGCTCTTGGTCAGGTGTGTATAAATATATGCAAGTTCCATGGACAGAGGAGCCTGCTGGTCTACAGTCCATGGGGTCGCAAAGAATCAGACAGAACTGAGTGACTAACATACATCTACACAGACAATGGTGCATAATTGGAATAGTTAGCTAGGAAATCTGAATTGTCATCATGACATTTATAAGAGGGTTATAAAAAATGGCTAATAATATTTACATTGCTCGGTTGTTATGAGGGTTAGAGATGATAAAGGTCATGGAAGAATGCCTTAGTATAGCCAATATTCAGTAAATGGCAGCTATTATGATTCTCAGGAAATCTGATTCTTCCTCATCTCAGCTGGATACATGGGCCAGATGATTTTATTACAACATCACATTGGGGTGAAAGGGGCACATCGAATGAAGCCCCTCTGCCCCCTGCCTTGTAAATGTTCAACTTGTTATCACTACCAATAATGATATGCAGCTTTCAGATTTCTACACCAGTCAAGTATTTCAAAATGTGGAATTTTAGAAGTATACTTCTTGGCTTGAAGATGCTTTAGTATCAAATAGTTGCTTTCATTAAAAGAGGCTTTTCACTCCCATAATATTTAAGATTCTTCAGGAATGAAAGAAGAGGAGAAGAATGAATAGCTACCAAACAGTAACTTTGTGCCAGGAAGTGGACAAGTGGTTTATGAACATGATCTGAAACTTCACAAAAATCCCTACAAGTGAACACTATGTTTCTTTCTATATAAAAAAACTGTTTCTGACAGGTGATGTGATTTGTAGAAGTCACACATCACACACCAGTTGAAGAGCTGAGACTTCAAACCAGATTTGTCTTTGTCTGATTCTAAAGACAACATTCAATTTTTCTTGTGATTAAATACTCATTAAAGTTGTAAGAAAAAGAAATAAATATTGCATTCCCCAAGCTGATATGCCCATATGGGAAGCAGCATGAAACCCCAAAGAAGCCCTTTAGGGGTTAGAAGGCCAGTGCTGTAACCCTGGCTCTGCTGCCTGTAAACTGGGGGACCATTGAAAGGTCACTTAACCCTAGTAAATCATTTTTTTTCTATAAAATAGAGATTAGAGTACTCTACTACACTACATCTCTGGGTAGTCCCTGGGAATAGAAGTAAGTCAAAGCATAAAGGGTTATGAAAAAAATGAAGGAAACCAGACCAGATACATACTTAGTCATTCTGCCAAATTATGTGTGAAGAAACCACATTTAGTCCTATCATTACCATTTTCCAAAGTGTTTTTCATAGAATTGGAATTCCCTGGCATGTCAATAGGCATAAAGTGAAAGGAAAAAAATAAAAACAGAAGTCCTGGGACAAAAGAGCTAAACAATCCTAGCCAAAGAAATTTAAACTGTTTTCCTTATTTCTTTTGAAACTGACTTCACACAACAGTATTCTGTGTGATAAATCTTCAAGGGATGTGGTAATGCAATACCTCTAGATTTTATCTGATGGTACGTGCCTTTTTCAAGAAACACGTTGAAGGATTACGTTCAGTAGAATACAGGCTATAAAAGGGTGCTATAATGTATTTTTCTATGAATGTTAAACTTCAAGTTCTAGCATTGCAGAGATTCTTTCTGAAAAACTAGTGAGACAGGGATAATGTTTTTGTTGATCCACAACTCCTTGTACATGAAATGCAAAGAGGAGAATATGGGTAATTATACTGGGGAAAGGAGAGATCCATGAGTGGAGTCTTAAAGAATGGTAGATATTTGCCTAGTGGAAACATGGGATCATCTCTAGTCTTTATTTGAGATAATTTAGATGGGTGGTTTCCAAATTTGCTGGCATATTGAGTGCAGCACTTTCACAGCATTATCTTTCAGGATTTGAAATAGCTCAACTGGAATTCCATCACCTCCACTAGCTTTGTTCGTAGTGATGCTTTCTAAGGCCCACTTGACTTCACATTCCAGGATGTCTGGCTCTAGGTGAGTGATAATACCATCATGATTATCTTGATCGTGAAGATCTTTTTTGTATCTCTTTGAATACAGTTCTTCTTTGTATTCTTGCCACCTCTTCTTAATACCTTCTGCTTCTGTTAGGTCCAGACCATTTCTGTCCTTTATCGAGCCCATCTTTGCATGAAATGTTCCCTTGGTATCTCTAATTTTCTTGAAAAGATCTCTAGTCTTCCCCACTCTGTTGTTTTCCTCTATTTCTTTGCATTAATCTCTGAGGAAGGCTTTCTTATCTCTTCTTGCTATTCTTTTTAACTCTGCATTCAGATGCTTATATCTTTCCTTTTCTCCTTTGCTTCTCTTCTTTTCACAGCTATTTGTAAGGCCTCCCCAGACAGCCATTTAGGTTTTTTGTATTTCTTTTCCATGGGGATGGTCTTCATCCCTGTCTCTTGTACAATGTCACGAACCTCATTTCATAGTTCATCAGGCACTCTATCTATCAGATCTAGGCCCTTAAATCTATTTCTCACTTTCACTGTATAATCATAAGGGATTTGATTTAGGTCATACCTGAATGGTCGAGTGGTTTTCCCTAATTTCTGCAATTTAAGTCTGAATTTGGCAATAAGGAGCTCATGATCTGAGCCACAATCAGCTCCTGGTCTTGTTTTTGCTGACAGTATAGAGCTTCTCCATCTTTGGCTGCAAAGAATATAATCAATCTGATTTCGGTGTTGACCATCTGGTGATGTCCATGTGTAGAGTCTTCTCTTGTGTTGTTGGAAGAGGGTGTTTGCTATGACCAGTGCATTTTCTTGGCAAAACTCTATTAGTCTTTGNCATGAAATGTTCCCTTGGTATCTCTAATTTTCTTGAAAAGATCTCTAGTCTTCCCCACTCTGTTGTTTTCCTCTATTTCTTTGCATTAATCTCTGAGGAAGGCTTTCTTATCTCTTCTTGCTATTCTTTTTAACTCTGCATTCAGATGCTTATATCTTTCCTTTTCTCCTTTGCTTCTCTTCTTTTCACAGCTATTTGTAAGGCCTCCCCAGACAGCCATTTAGGTTTTTTGTATTTCTTTTCCATGGGGATGGTCTTCATCCCTGTCTCTTGTACAATGTCACGAACCTCATTTCATAGTTCATCAGGCACTCTATCTATCAGATCTAGGCCCTTAAATCTATTTCTCACTTTCACTGTATAATCATAAGGGATTTGATTTAGGTCATACCTGAATGGTCGAGTGGTTTTCCCTAATTTCTGCAATTTAAGTCTGAATTTGGCAATAAGGAGCTCATGATCTGAGCCACAATCAGCTCCTGGTCTTGTTTTTGCTGACAGTATAGAGCTTCTCCATCTTTGGCTGCAAAGAATATAATCAATCTGATTTTGGTATTGACCATCTGGTGATGTCCATGTGTAGGGTCTTCTCTTGTGTTGTTGGAAGAGGGTGTTTGCTATGACCAGTGCATTTTCTTGGCAAAACTCTATTAGTCTTTGGCCTGCTTCATTCCGCATTCCAAGGCCAAATTTGCCTGTTACTCCAGGTGATTCTTGACTTCCTACTTTTGCATTCCAGACCCCTATAATGAAAAGGACATCTTTTTTGGGTGTTGGTTCTAGAAGGTCTTGTTGGTCTTCATAGAACCATTCAACTTCAGCTTCTTCAGCGTTACTGGTTGGGGCATAGACTTGGATTACTGTGATATTGAATGGTTTGCCTTGGAAATGAACAGAGATCATTCTGTCATTTTTGAGATTGCATCCAAGTACTGTATTTCAGCCTCTTTTGTTGACCATGATGGCTACTCCATTTCTTCTGAGGGATTCATGCCTGTAGTAGTAGATATAATGGTCAACCCATTCCAGTCCATCTTAGTTCGCTGACTCCTAGAATGTCGACGTTCACTCTTGCCGTCTCCTGTTTGACCACTTCCAATTTGCCTTGATTCATGGACCTAACATTCCAGATTCCTACGCAATATTGCTCTTTACAGTATCGGACCTTGCTTCTATCACCAGTCACATCTACAACTGGGTATTGTTTTTGCTTTGGCTCCATCACTTCCTTTTTCTGGAGTTATTTCTCCACTGATCTCCAGTATATATTGGAAAACTCAGCAGTGGCCACAAGACTGGAAAAGATCAGTTTTCATTCCAATCCCAAAGAAAGGCAATGCCAAAGAATGTTCAAACTACCGCACAATTGCACTCATCTCACATGCTAGTAAGGTAATGCTCAAAATTCTCCAGGCCAGGCTTCAGCAATACATGAACTGTGAACTTCCAGATGTTCAAGCTGGTTTTAGAAAAGGCAGAGGAACCAGATATCAAATTGCCAACATCCACTGGATCATGGAAAAAGCAAGAGAGTTCCAGAAAAACATCTATTTCTGCTTTATTGATTATGCCAAAGCCTTTGATTGTGTGGAGCACAATAAATTGTGGAAAATTCTGAAAGAGATGGGAAACATGACCACCTGACCTGCCTCTTGAGAAATGTGTATGCAGGTCAGGAAGCAACAGTTAGAACTGGACATGGAACAACAGACTGGTTCCAAATAGGGAAAGTAGTATGTCAAGGCTGTATATTGTAACCCTGCTTATTTAACTTATATGCAGAGTACATCATGAGAAACGCTGGATTGGAAGAAGCAAAAGCTGGAATCAAGATTGCCGGGAGAAATATGATATGCAGATGACACCAGTGAACTGAACTGAATGAGATACAGTATCCTCAACACAGAAACTTAACAGTTACAATCAGTGGAAATCATATGGCTAATTCAATCCAACAAATGTTTCAGTTCAGTTTAGTTCAGTTCAGTCACTCAGTGATGTCCGACTCTTTGCGACCCTGTGAATCACAGCATGCCAGGCCTCCCTGTCCTTCACCAACTCCCAGAGCCCACCCAAACCCATGTACTTTGTGTTGGTGATGCTATCCAACAATCTTATCCTCTGTTGTCCCCTTCTCCTCCTGCCCTCAATCTTTCCCAGCATCAGAGTCTTTTCCAACGAGTCAACTCTTTACATCAGGTGGCCAAAGTATTGGAGTTTCAACTTTAACATCAGTCCTTCCAAAGAACACCCAGGGCTGATCTCCTTTAGGATGAACTGATTGGATCTCCTTGCAGTCCAAGGGACTCTCAAGAGTCTTCTCCAACACCACAGTTCAAAAGCATCAATTCTTTGGCACTCAGCCTTCTTTACAGTCCAACTCTTACATCCATACATAACCACTGGAAAAACCATAGCCTTGACTAGACGGACCTTTGCTGGCAAAGTAATGTCTCTGCTTTTTAATATGAGGTCTAGTTTGGTCATAACTTTCCTTCCAAGGAGTAAGCATCTTTTGATTTCATGGCTGCAATCACCATCTGCAGTGATTTTGGAGCCCAGAAAAATAAAGTCAGCCACTGTTTCCGCTGTTTCCACTGTTTCCCCATCTATTTGCCATGAAGTGATGGGACCAGATGCCATGATCTTCGTTTCTGAATGTTGAGCCTTAAGCCAACTTTTTCACTCTCCTCTTTCACTTTCATGAAGAGGCTCTTTAATGCATTCCAACCAATTGGGAAGAAAGAAATTAGAGAAACACAGTTACTATCATCAAAGAAGTTGATAATCTAATGATGAGAAAGATATGTAAATATAAGACTTGAGAAGAAAAAATAATATACGTTATTAATAGAAGTATAAGATGTTATAGGGTGCTTCTATGGTGGCTCCGACAGTGAAGAATTTGCCTGTAATGTGGGAGACTGAAGTTCGATTTCTGGGTCAGGAAATCCCCTGGAGAAGGAAATGACAAGCCACTTCATAGAGAATTCCATGGACAGAAAAGCGTTATGGACTATAGTCCTTGAGGTTTCAAACAGTCAGACCCGATGGAGTGACCAACACTTTCGCTTTTTTTCAAGGTGTTATAGAAGCGTAGCAGCAAGAGAGTTTAACTTTGATTTAAGTGAGTAAGTTAGGGGAAGAATTCAAGGGAGGTTCTTTTCAGAGGTGGAGATAGATGCAATTGAATTATTGTGCTAAGCTATACTTAAGTATAACTGAGTTATTTTCCTCACTCCAGGTCAACAGCAGAAGCAGGACTGACTTTCAGAGTAGATTGTTTGGAGCCTAAATAAGGTTTGTTGTTGTTTAGATTCCCAGCCATGTCTGACTTTTTGTGACACATGGACTGCAGCATGCCAGGCCTCCTGTTCCTCGCCATCTTTTAGAGTTTGCCCAAGTTCATGCTCATTGCATCAGTTATGCCATCCAGCCATCTCATCCTCTGATGCCCTCTTCTCCTTCTGGCTTCAATCTTTCCTGGCACCAGGGACTTTTCCAATGAATTGTCTGTTCGCACAGGATGACCAAAATACTAGAGCTTTAGCATCAGTCCTTCCAGTGAATATTCAGAGTCTATCTCCCTTAAGATTTTCAAACAGTCAGACCCGATGGAGTGACCAACACTTTCGCTTTTTTTCAAGGTGTTATAGAAGCGTAGCAGCAAGAGAGTTTAACTTTGATTTAAGTGAGTAAGTTAGGGGAAGAATTCAAGGGAGGTTCTTTTCAGAGGTGGAGATAGATGCAATTGAATTATTGTGCTAAGCTATACTTAAGTATAACTGAGTTATTTTCCTCACTCCAGGTCAACAGCAGAAGCAGGACTGACTTTCAGAGTAGATTGTTTGGAGCCTAAATAAGGTTTGTTGTTGTTTAGATTCCCAGCCATGTCTGACTTTTTGTGACACATGGACTGCAGCATGCCAGGCCTCCTGTTCCTCGCCATCTTTTAGAGTTTGCCCAAGTTCATGCTCATTGCATCAGTTATGCCATCCAGCCATCTCATCC
This sequence comes from Aepyceros melampus, assembly GCA_006408695.1. Lineage (NCBI taxonomy): Eukaryota > Metazoa > Chordata > Mammalia > Artiodactyla > Bovidae > Aepyceros > Aepyceros melampus. The sequence continues at coordinate 112,117 of SJXQ01005742.1, forward strand.
TCTGATGCCCTCTTCTCCTTCTGGCTTCAATCTTTCCTGGCACCAGGGACTTTTCCAATGAATTGTCTGTTCGCACAGGATGACCAAAATACTAGAGCTTTAGCATCAGTCCTTCCAGTGAATATTCAGAGTCTATCTCCCTTAAGATTGACTGGTTTGATCTCCTTGCTGTCCTAGGGACTTTCAGGAGTCTTCAGCACCACAGTTCAAAGGCATCAATTCTTTGGTATTCTGCCTTCTTTACCATCCAGCTCTCACGAGTGTAGGTGACCACCGGGAAGACCATAGCTTTGACTATACAGACTTTTGTTGGCAGAGTAATGTCTCTGCTTTTACAACACACTGTCTAGGTTTGTCATGACTTTTTTCTGCCAAGAAGCAATTGTCTTCTGATTTCATGGCTGCAGTCACTGTCCGCAGTGATTTTGGAGCCCAAGGAAAGGAAATCTGTTACTGCTTCCACATTTTCCCCTTCTATTTGCCATGGGGTTGCCTGGAGGAGGGCATGGCAATCCACTCCAGTATTCTTGCCTAAAGAACCCCATGGACAGAGAAGCTTGGTGGGCTACAGTCAATAGGGTTGCAGGAGTAGGACATGACTGAAGCAACCTAGAGCATACTTTCTTTTAGCAAGACTCCATTGATGGGGAGGACTAACAAGAAAAAAATATGGGGAGAAAAAGATTTTATCATAGGTTTTTGGTATTTAAGATCAGTAAAAGGGAAGATTAGAGTTGCTTTAGAGTTTCTTCATCTCAGTTAAGAAGGTGTTCTCTTCTATGAATCTCAATATATCCTTACATTTTTAGTGTTTTTTGTTTTCAAATTAGTTTAGAATTTAAAATTAAACCTTAAAAAACAAAACCTCATCATTGTTTATATAATAACATTTTTATGAAAAATACTAAATTTTTCAAAACAAAAGGAGAAGGGTGGTATTATTTTATTTTTTAAATAAATATTTCTATTGCTTTATTTAAAAGAAGACAGCTAATTCTTTTATTTACTTAAACATTCAATCAATTATAATAAATGGTACTATTGAAGCATCTGAAAGAAAACTGACTTGATATGTAGTTGGAAAAAAGGAATATTTTAATAACCTTTTAAAATAGTTGCTGACATTCTGCTTTGCTTATACATCAAAACTTTCTTAAAGAGTTTTTTTGCAGCAAAATTCTGAAACTGTATCAAAGAAATTTTAACACTGTTTTACATTAAAATCCATTAGTCCTTTTTTTACTTTAAATGATTGTTTTAGTCATGCATGATTTTGGTCTTTGGAAAATATTGGCTCCCTGAGTTATACAGAGTTCCAAACATTGACATATTTCCTTATACAATTTTTTTAAAAATCCATTAATATTACCAATCATCTTATCAGAAAGGTTGCTATTTTGTATTGGAAAGTTTCAAAAAGCTCTTAAAGCTGATGGTGGCTGATACTAGTTTTCCAAAGTTTCACTGAAAGTTCCAATTTTTCCTTTGGTAACAAATACTGTCTGTTGTTGTCCATGAAGGGATAGGCTCATTTAGTTCATTTTTTGAGAAAATGTCTATGAAATACTCAAGTATGAATTGCCATAGTTTCTATATTAGTCACTTTTTTTCAGTTAAAAATCATGTTGACATTTGAACTGATGTTGTAAAAGAAATACCAGGTAAAGCTTCTAGCGCCTTAGCATGAATCAAAGCATCAAACTGTCCCTGTAGTCATTATATTCTTCACTTACAGAAAAAAGTTATTTTCTCTTTAGAATATTTTTTATAAAAACTATAAACAGTAAAATTATTAATTTTCTTTTTTATTTTTATTTAAATGGAGACTAATTACTTTACAATAATGTAGTGGTTTTTGCCATATATTGACATGAATCAGCCATGGGTGTACATGTGTTCCCCATCCTGAAACCCCCTCTCCCACCTCCCTCCCTATCCCATCCCTCAGGGTCATCCCAGTGCACCAGCCTTGAGCACCCTGTCTCATGCATCGAACCTAGACTGGCAATCTGTTTCACATATGATAATATACATGTTTCAATGCTATTCTCTCAAATCATCCCACCCTCATCTTCTCCCACAGAGTCCAAAAGACTAATTTTCTTATAGCTTACGCTTGGGATTCATCTTTTAAATATTGTGTAAGATGAAGTAGAAATTTTGCATGAAGCACTTCTGCTATATACTGAAATACAATGGTTACCTCAAGGAATAGCTCTTATGTAATTGTTTTAGCCCTTATGTAATTCCTTTTGTACATGAAAGCTGATTATTACCTGAAAAAATGACTGTGGTTTGTATTTTACCTTAAATAATGAAAATAAATGTTAGCACTTGGATTTTCTGCACATGGTTATTTACAAAAAAATCAAAACTAGCATATATGACATAATTAAATACACATTTTTTATACTAATACATTGTTTGCTTTACTATACTGTGTACTTATATGTATGGGTTTCCCTGATGGCTCAGCTAGTAAAGACTCCACCTGCAATGCAGAAGACGTGGGAGACATAGGTTTGATCCCTGAGTTGGTAAGGTCTCCTGGAGGAGGAAAAATGACAACCCACTCCAGTATTCTTGCTTGAAAAATCACATGGGCAGAGAAACTTGGCAGGCTATAGTCCATGGGGTCACAGAATTGGATATGACTGAACAATTGATGCACACACTCATGTATATATGTATATAAATTCCAATACCTTGCAAACATTTCCATTCAATGATGTTCAGACACCTTGGGCTCAGTTTTACCCAAAGTGAAATCATCATCTGGGAAACTGTGTTTCAGGGGAGTTTCTAGAAGGATGGAGGGCCTGAAGCAAGAAGGGAGAGAGAGGCCTGCTGAAGATAATCACAGAGAGCTGCACTATTGTCATCATTTGTAGGCTCCTTAGAGTAGAATAATAGTAGGGGACTTCAATATTCCACTGACATCAGTGGATAGATGGTCCAGACAGGAAGTCCCCTACCTCTGAGAGCTAATGCCTGATGATCTGAGGTTGGGCTAATGTAATAATAGTAGAAATAAAGTGTACAGTAAATGTCATCCCAAAGCAACTCCCCTCACCCATGGAAAAACTGTCTTCCACAAAAGCAGTCCTGACGCCAAAAATGTTGGAGACTGCTGGTCCAGACAGAAAACCAACAAGGAAACATTGGATTGCACTCTGGAATGAATGAACTTAACAGACATACAAAACAAATATTAACAAATTAAAGAAAATTGAAACCATACCAACTATATTTGTTTTGTATCCGATCATGTGATCTATTCTAGAGATTGTTCCAAATGCACTTGAGAAGGAAGTGCATCTTGCTGATGTGAAATGAAATATTCTATATATGTCTGTTAAGTGCATTCATTCCAGAGTGCAATCATGGACTCAATGGACGTGAGTCTGAGTGAACTCCAGGAGTTGGTGATGGCCTTGCGTACTGTGATTCATGGAGTCACAAAGAGTCGGACACGACTGAGCGACTGAACTGACTGACTGATATTTTCTAACCACAATGATACGAAACTAGATATCAACAAGAGAAAAGTGAGAGGATCTATAAATATGTGGAAACTAGTCAATGTACTTCTCAGCAATCATTGGGTCAAAGAGGAAAGGAGAGGTGAAATAAAAATTATGTTGAAAATGAAAATTAAAATGGAAATATAACATATCAGCTATTGTCATAGGCACCAAAAGCAGCTCTGAGAGGAAAATTTATAGCAAACACACACACACACACACACACACACACATTAAGAAATTAGAAGATCTCAAACAACCTAACTTTATACCTCAGGGAACTAGAAAAAGAAGAACAAATTAGGCCCAAAGTTAACAGAGGGAAAGAAAACAAAGATTAGAGTAGAAATAAATTAAGTAGAGACAGGAAAAATAGTTAGAAGTATCAATGAAACAAAGAGCTTGTTCTTCAAAAAAAATATATAAGCGCAGAAAATTTCAAATTAAAGTTTAGTGATACTCAGAAAAGAAGAATAAAGTTCAGTGTTCCAAGTACCTCCTCTTCCAGGCAAGTATTTCGCTACCCAAGGAGCAAAGCTCTCCTCAGGCCAACCCACGGTCCTGTGTTCCTAACATGATTCTCTGTTGTACTCACAGCTTTGTGATTGGCCCTTCTTTCTCCTGACCTCTACCATCTCTCATTTCCCTCCTCATTGTGACAGCCTTTCTCCAGATATACATCATCTCCCAACTTACTTCCTGTTTTTGACTCTTACCTTCTTATCCCAGTTCTACCAGAGGTATTTAGGATACCCAATTTGTCTGTAGATTTGGGGACATGGTTAGTGTGGAGGGAGAAAAAGCCAACCTATTTGGTATCAGTGTTGTGAGTAGAAACAGATCATTGGGGCAAAGACTGAAAAATATCTCTGCCCTCAAATGTACCCAAAGAGGTATATACAGTTCTATTGCACCTTACTAATTTGCTTGATTTTTGTCCTAACTAGACTGTGGTCTTCTTGATTTGTGTAGGATATTTGGTCTTTGGAATCCCAGTACTAGCACAGTATGTAGACAGGATTTTTTTTTTTTAATAAGTAAATAACATCAACTACTTCTCTGATTTCCATGGAGCTACAATCTAAAGAAAAGTCAGAATATCTCAAAGATATAGAGGAGAAAGTTGAAGACAAACTTGAGTGAATTCTTCAGTTTGGTTCAGACCCTCAGTCATGTCTGAATCTGAAACCCAGTGGACTGCAGTCCACCAGACTCCCCTGCCCCTCACCAACTCCCAGAGCTTACTCAAACTCATGTCCATTGAGTCGGTGATGCCATCCAACTTTTTTTTTTTTAATAAGTAAATAACATCAACTACTTCTCTGATTTCCATGGAGCTACAATCTAAAGAAAAGTCAGAATATCTCAAAGATATAGAGGAGAAAGTTGAAGACAAACTTGAGTGAATTCTTCAGTTTGGTTCAGACCCTCAGTCATGTCTGAATCTGAAACCCAGTGGACTGCAGTCCACCAGACTCCCCTGCCCCTCACCAACTCCCAGAGCTTACTCAAACTCATGTCCATTGAGTCGGTGATGCCATCCAACAATCTCATCCTCTGTAATCTCCTTCTCCTCCTGCCCTCAATCTTTCCCAGCATCAGGGTCTTTTCAAATGAGTCAGTTCTTTGCATCAGGTGGCCAAAGTATTGGAGTTTCAGCTTCAACATCAGTCCTTCCAATGAATATTCAAGACTGATCTCCTTTAGGATGGCCTGGTTGTATCTCCTTGCTGTCCAAGGGACTCCCAAGAGTCTTTTCAAGTACCGCAGTTCAAAAACATCAATTTTTAGGCATTCAGCTTTCTTTGTGGCCCAACTCTCACATCCATACATGACTACTGGAAAAACAATAGATTTGACTAGATGGACCTTTGTTTGCAAAGTAATGTCTCTACTTTTTAACATGCTGTCTAGGTTGGTCATAGCTATTTTTTCCCAAGGAACAAATGTTTTTTAATTTCATTGAAGGAGTCACCATCTGCAGTGATTTTGGAGCCCAATAAAATAAAGTCTGTCATTGTTTCCATGTTTCCCCATCTATTTGTCATGAAGTGATGGGACCAGATGCCATGATCTTAGTTTTTTGAGTGCTGAGTTTTAAGCCAACATTTTTACTTTCCTTTTTAACTTTCATCAAGAGGCTCTTTAGTTCCTCCTTGATTTCTGCCATAAGGGTGGTGTCATCTGCATATATGAGGTTATTGATATTAGATATCAATAGATATTATAGATATTAGATATCAATCAATTAAATTGGTATCTGGTTCTAACTGTTGCTTTTGACCTGCACACAGATTTCTCAGGAGGCAGCTAAGGTGGTCTGGTATTCCCATCTCTTTAAGAATTTTACACAGTTTATTGTGATCCACACAGCCAAAGGCTTTAGCATAATCAATGAAGAAGTAGATGTTTTTCTGGAATTCTCTTCCTTTTTTGATATCCAATGGATGTTGGCAATTTGATCTCTGGTCCCTCTGCCTTTTCTTAATCCAGCTTGAACATCTGGAAGTTCTCAGTTCATGTACTGTTGAAGCCTATCTTGGAGATTTTTGAGCCTTATTTTGCTAGTGTGTGAGATGATTGCAACAGTGCTGCAGTTTAAACTTTATTTGGAATTGCCTTTCTTTGGGATTGGAATGAAAATTGACTTTTTCCAGTCCTGTGGCCACTGCTGAGTTTTCCAAATTTGCTGGCGTATTGAGTGCAGCACTTTAACAGCATCATCTTTAAGGATTTGAAACATCTTTAAGGAATTCCATCACCTCCATGTGCTTTGTTCGTCAGGTTACTTCCTAAGGTCCACTTGAATTTGCACTCCACAATGTCTGACTCTAAGTGAGTGATCACATGATCATGGTTATCTGGGTCATTAAGACCTCTTGTATAGTTCTTCTATGTATTCTTTTCACCTTTTCTTAATATCTTCTGTTTCTGTTAGGTCCATACCATTTCTGTCCTTTATTGTGCCCATCTTTGCTTGAAAAGTTTCCTTGGTATCTCTAATTTTCTTGAAGAGATCTCTAGTCTTTTCCATTCTATTGGTTTTCTCCATTTCTTTGCACTGATCACTTAGGAAGGCTATCTTATCTCTCCTTGCTATTCTTTGAAATTCTGTATTCAGACAGGTATACCTTTCCTTTTTTCCTTCGCCTTTCACTGATCTTTTTTTCTCAACTATTTGTAAAGACTCCTCAGACAATCATTTTTCCTTTTTGCATTTCTTCTTCTTGGGGGTGGTTTTGATCACTGCCAGCTGTACAATGTTATGAAACTCTGTCCATAGTTCTTCAGGCACTCTGTGTTCAGACCTAATCCCTTGAATCTCTTTGTCACTTCTACTGTATAATCACAAGGGATTTGATATAGGTCATACCTGAATGGTCTAGTGGTTTTCCTGTTTTCTTCAGTTTAAGTCTGAGTTTTGCAATAAGGAGTTTATGATCTGAGCCATAGTCAGCTAATGGTCTTGTTTTTGCTGACTGTATAGAGCTTCTCCATCTTTATCTGCAAAGAATATTATCAATCTGATTTTAGTATTGCCCATCTGGTGATGTCCATGTGTAGAGTGTTGTTGGAAGAAGGTGTTGGCTATGACCCGTTTGTTGTCTTGGCAAAACTCTGTTAGCCCTTGCCCTGCTTCATTTTGTACTCCAAGGCCAAGCTTCTTAATTTTACCAAATTTCCTTATATGTGTACCTTTCCTTTTATGTAGGTAAATAGAAGCTCCATTGTGCATTCTGGAGGAATTATGGAGAATTCTTCTATAAATTTTGAGGAGCACAGCTTTAAGCCTTGTGGTACATGTCCACAATCCAAATGAATTAAAAATTTGATATTATCTTACCTTACCTTATAAAACATAGTATACTTCGCTTAGAGAGGACTTGGCATTGAGGCATTCTCATATAGATGGGATCAAATTCTGAGGATTGGGGAAAACCTTGAGAGAGTCAGTGAGTACACGGTGAGTTGAGTGGGGAAATATGCGTGACTGGTTTTGTAAAGTAAGATGTCGACTTTCTCTTAAGAAAGCTAATCGGTGATTTGAAGAAGAATTCATGGTTAATTGTATGGAATAAATGAGGCAAGAGTATTTTCAAGTCAATAATGAAAGATAAACACAATTACTGCTAACTACCATGTTCAGGATAGAGCAACAGAAGTGGAACATTAAAGGATTGTTTCTTCATGATGATCTTAGGCTAGACACGGAGAGTGCTTATTATCACAGATTTTAGATAGGAAAACTGAAGTTTAAAAGTTGACTTATCAAAGATCACACAGCAAATTCATGGCAGCTCTGAGAAATGCTGGACTGAAAGAACACAAGCTGGAATCAAGATTGCCAGGAGAAATATCAATAACCTCAGATATGCAGATGACACCACCCTTATGGCAGAAAGTGAAGAGGAATTAAAGAGCCTCTTGATGAAAGTGAAAGAGGAGAGTGAAAAAGTTGGCTCAAAGCTCAACATTCAGAAAACAAAGATCATGGCATCTAGTCCCATCACTTCATGGGAAATAGATGCGGAAACAGTGGAAATAGTGTCAGACTTTATTTTTCTGGGCTCCAAAATCACTGCAGATGGTGACTGCAGCCATGAAATTAAAAGATGCTTGCTCCTTGGAAGAAAAGTTATGACCAACCTAGACTGCATATTCAACAGGAGAGACATTACTTTGCCGACTAAGGTCCGTCTAGTCAAGGCTATGGTTTTCCTGTGGTCATGTATGGATGTGAGAGTTGGACTGTAAAGAAGGCTGAGCACCAAAGAATTGATGCTTTGGAACTGTGGTGTTGGAGAAGACTCTTGAGAGTCCCTTGGACTGCAAGGAGATCCAATCAGTCCATTCTGAAGGAGATCGGCTCTGGGATTTCTTTGGAAGGACTGATGTTGAAGCTGAAACTCCAGTACTTTGGCCACCTCATGTGAAGAGTTGACTCATTGGAAAAGACCCTGATGCTGGGAGGGATTGGGGGCAGGAGGAGAAGGGGATGACCGAAGATGAGATGGCTGGATGGCATCACTGACTCCATGGGCGTGGGTCTGGGTGAACTCTGGGAGTTGGTGATGGACAGGGAGGCCTGGCGTGCTGCGATTCATGGGGTCGCAAAGAGTCTGACACGACTGAGTGACTGAACTGAACTAAGAAGATAGCCCAAATTCTGGAGCTAGAGTCCACTCTCATGCGCCTTACTGTCTCCATGGTGCTGGCGCTGTGCTTTCCCACAATCTGCAGCCCCTGAGGCATGAAATCAGCTTACAAACTGTTCCTGAGGGCATCATTTGTATTTAGATGACAGACTAGGACACAAACGGAAAGTCAGCAGAATAGGATACAACTAAAGTCTAAAAGCACCCACCTACTGACAATGTAGCTCTGTAGTTTCAGATAATGAAAATAATAATTTCTGCTTCTAATTTCCCCTGTGAAACCACTTTAGGGAAAAATACTTGCTAGAACATTTGTTGAGGCTGAAAAAGAGAGGAACATAGTCCTGCAAAGACACGGCACAGTTTATCTTGTCAGATTGTGAAATGTTGCCTTTAGTTGAGCAGTCTCAGACAAGAAACTTCTTTTCATTCCTCCAAAAAAACTTTACACACAATGAGTTTATTTATCCCATTTTAGATAGTAGCACCAAATGTGAAAAAGAAGATAGACTGTCCTTTGAGTGAGGTTCCATCAAAAGGGTGTTAATTTCATTTCAAAGGGGCTTGACCTCTCTAAAGAAAGAAATATGACCTAATCAGTGGTTGTGGGATGAATTATGGCCCCAAAAAGCTTGTTGAAGTCCTTACTCCAAAAACCTGTCAATGTGGGCTTATTTGGACAAAGGGCATTTGTGGGTGTAACCAAGTAAAAACAAAGTCATAGTGGATTAGGGTGATTCCTAGTCTAATATGACCAATGTCCTCATAAGAGGGAAATTTGGACACAGAGGGAGAATGTCATGTGATGACTAATGCAGAGATTGGTATGATGTTTCCACAAGCCAAGGAATATCAAAGTCTGTTGGCAACTGTGAGAAACTAGAAGAGACAAGAAAGGATCCTTCCTAGAATCTTTGGAGACAGCATGACCCAACTGGCACCTTGATTTCAGACTTCTAGTGTCCAGAATTTTGAGATAAATTTCTGTTGTTGTAAGCCACTCGGTTTGTACTTTGCTATGGCAACCATAGGAAACTAATGCATCAGCATATTCTTATGAGCTGTTATTGGATGGGTAATTGCAGGCTATCCTTAGGCTGGGATGATCTTGTTTCTATGAAGTGGAAATTGAGAACCACTTCCTGGTACCTAGAAAACAAAACTGAAGCTCCATACAAAGTCCTTTTAGATCCAGCTCCTAGCTACCCAACAGCTTCTTACGTGCCACTCCCTTGTGCTCCAGTTGCATTGAACATCGATGTTCTCCAAGCAGGCCACACTATTTCATACTTCCATGACATAGCACACGTTGTCCACTCTCCTTGGAATGCCTACCACTTCACTTCTTTACCTGGAGAGTGCCTTCCTTCTGTCTCCACTCAAAGAGTGTCACCTCTATGCAGGCAGCATTCTTTGATTTTCCAGGCAAATACTACATTCTCTGTGCATCCCCTGCAAGTTATCATATTATTTTGTCACATTTCTTATTCTTCTATTCACTCTACTGTTATTTCTTAACTTTTGTGTTAAAACTTACCAAGACCTATGATGAAAGAAAGATGGTCACAGTTTTCTGAGAAACAGAATTGTGCTCTAGACTCTCCTATCTTACTGATGTCTGTGTAGAAATCAGTAACCTTACTTCCATAGGTAAAGACACACACAATATTACTCAGCTCCTGAGAATCCACAGGGTTTTCTAAATCAGGGTCCTCACCCTAGGCAATATTGGTACTTTAGATAGGATAATTATTTGTTGTGGAGTGTGTTTACATGCATTATAGAATGATTAACAGGTTTTTTGGCCTCTACCCATTAGATGCCAGTGGCATTCCCCTAGTTATGACCACCAAAAAATGAGTCCTGGCATTGCCAAATATCCTCTGGATGACAAAATTATCCTGGTTGAGAATCACTGGTTCAAGTGGGTAGAGATAGTGCTTAAAAATCTAGAAAGTAGACCAAAGCAGAGCAGGACAATTGACCCTTCCACATCTTAAATATATCAGTTCAGCTCAGTTCATTTGCTGTCATGTCTGACCCTTTGTGACACCATGAACTGCAGCATGCCAGGCTTCCCTGTCCATCACCAACTCCTGGAGCTTGCTCAAACTCATGTCCATCAAGTCGGTGATGCCATCCAACCATCTCATCTTCTGTTGTCCCCTTCTCCCCCTGCCTTCAATCTTTCCCAGCATCAGTGTCTTTTCCAATGACTCAGTTCTTCACATCAGCAGCCAAAGTATTGGAGTTTCAGTATCAGTCCTCCCATTGACTATTCAGGACTTATTTCCTTTAGGATTGACTAGTATGATCTCCTTGCAGTCCAAGGGACTTTGAAGAATCTCTTCCAACAACACAGTTCAAAAGCGTCAATTCTTCAGCACTCAGCTTTGTTTATAGTCCAACTCTCACATCCATACATGACCGCTGGAAAAACCATAGCCTTGACTAGATGGACTTTGTTGGCAAAGTAATGTCTCTGCTTTTTAATACGCTGTCTAGGTTTGTCATAGCTTTTCTTCCAAGGAGCAAGTGTCTTTTAATTTCTTGGCTGCAGTCACCATCTGCAGTGATTTTGGATCCCCCCTCCCCCCAAATAAAATCTCTCACTGTTTCCATTGTTTCCCCATCTATTTGCCATGAAGTGATGGAACTGGATGCCATGATCTTAGTTTTCTGAATGTTGAGTTTTAAGCCAACTTTTTCACTCTCCTCTTTCACTTTCATCAGGAGGCCCTTTAGTTCTTCTTCGCTTTCTGCCATAAGGGTGATGTTATCTGTGTATCTGAGGTTATTAATATTTTCCCCAGCAATCTTGATTCTAGCTTGTGCTTAAATATATAAGCCTTCCTTAAGTGAAGCAGCATGGAATAAGGGAAATAATATAGACTTTAGGCTCATGCAGACCTGAGTTTGTATCCCAGCTCTGTTACTTACTAGCTTGGTGTGTCTGGGATTTGTTTTGAACCGCTATGAGTCTCAGTTTCTCGTCTGAGTTATTGAGAAGATGGATCTCTTGGGAAAACATCCAAAGACTGACTAAAGACATTGCACATAGTGAGTGCTCAATGAAAAATCAATTTCTTTCATTTTTTCTGGCATATTGAAAGTGGATGCTACAGGAAGCCCTGAAAAGTTGTTATGCTTTCTGGCAGCATTCTTCTGGGATGAATAAGCAATTCAAGGAAAGAGTTCTATCTTTCTGGGGTGAAGAGGGGGTAGGATGTGGATGAGTGGTGGTGCCTGATTGCGGGGTAGGAATGCCAGCCCTTAGAAACAAAAGACCTTTCCAGAGCCTTGGGGAACGACCATCTGAGTCAGAGAAAATTAGAACAAGCAATATTGACATGCATTCAAATTTAATTTAAAAGGAAAAAAAAAAAAACATTACTCTCCTAACATGCACTCGTAACTCCCTGACAGACCTAGTTTGAGGTTGTAGGTTTATCTTGAGTCCTACATATTCTTCTATCGTTACGTTTGCACTTGAGTGGGAGCTTGCCATATGGTGCCACCTGCTAAAGGAGTTTTGGGGGCAGGTGTTAATCAGAGATACTGCCCCCATCACACCCACACACCAATACACATATACATTCTCCCCCAAGGGAGAACTGCTATATTAGGTAGAGCTGTAAGCACAAGTTGCAACCATAAAATGGCAATCATTGGAAAATGACTGCGTAAAACAACGAAGATTCTCTGCTCTACTTACCTAATTACTTTACCCTTGAGATATTTTTGTTTAAAGCCACTAAGATAAGACTAACATTGCCATAGCAACCTGCTGTTGGATGTTGTTTGATATCTCCAAGCAGATTAAATCGCCCACAATTCCCATCGACAATGCTGTAGTGGTATAATTTTTAATAGCCTGGTACATTTTTCCAGTTGCCTCCTACAAAGGAAGAGCAGAAGCTGGATGAACATGGTCAAAAGTCCCTGCCAATGCCATTTGCAGCAACAAGAGTTTATCATACTAAGTGAAGGAAGTCAGAAAGAGAAAGATAAATACCATATGATATCACTTTCATGTGGAATCTGAAATTTGACACAAAAGAACATATCGACAAAACTGAAACAGACTCATAGACATAGATAATGGACTTGTAGTTGCCAAGGAAGAGGGGGGTGGGTGGAGGAAGGATTGGGAGTTTGGGATTATCAGATTCAAACTATTATATATAGGCTTGATAAAGACAAGGTCCTAATGTATAGCACAGGGAACTATATTCAATATCCTGTGATAAACCATAATGGAAAATAATGTGAAAAAGATATGTATATGTATAACTAAGTCATTTTGCTGTAGAGCAGAAATTAACACAACATTGTAAATCAATTATACTTCAATAGCATTTTTTTTTTAAAGTCCCTGCCATCTCCATATGAATCTCCAACTAGGCTTCAAAGAGAGCACGTTTCAGAGAGCAGCTGTGAGTCATCAGGGGGACCACTGGAATTAAAGACAGAAGACCTGTAGCCTTAGTTATTACTTGCTAATTTTTATCTTCAATAGTTCCCTAAAGTTAATTTCTCTGAATTATACTTTCCTTGGCTAAAAAATGGACTTAAAGATTGTTTTCCTTCCTTATCCCCCCCCTTCCCTCTCCCTTCCCCCAGTGCAGAGCTCGCCAAAGAATATGCATGTGGAAGCATATGGATGCTTTGCTGGGTCAGGAGAGAGAAGTTGGATTTTCTGGGATTTGAGCCAGTTTTCTGAAGCTCCATGGTATGGTCTATGCATGCTTCCTGACTTCTTAGGGGGTCTGTAAAGATCTCTCATACTGCGCTGGTTGTAAACTTTTAGAAGCCATTCACTTCTTTTCTGATTATTTAGCAGAGAAAATTTTGATCTAGAAAGTAAAATTTCATATAGAATGAGAAGAATCCCCAGGTTGCTTTCTTGAATGAATAATCATATAATAGTGAATTTTCTTTTCAAAAATTTCTAACAGAAAACTCACTCATTTCCTCCAAAGAGGAAAAAAAATTCCTTGATCAAAATGTGAGATCATCTTGAAATTTAAAAAAAAAAAATTGTGAATATGGAGGAGTCTAATGCTACTGGTCTCTTTACACAAGTAGCTTGTGTCTTCATAGGTGTGAAAGGGCTAGAATATTGTAGGTTCTCAATAAATGCCTGTTATGTGGATGGGTAGCAGTGATTAGGGAGAGAGGTCATGTACAAATGTCTAGGTTAGATGAGAGTCAAGGAGTGACTGACTGAAAAAGAATCTGTAAAAAAGAAGAAAGCAGTGGTACTGTCAACCACACTAACATTTTTTCCCTTCTGTCCATGTTTTACTTAGCATGACAAGTCAGAAAGACAAGGAGAAAAATTTATATATTAAAAAACTGGAATTAATGGCATCCATCTAGTTTTGAATAGGATACTAATTTGCTGCTGAAGTCATGATAGGATTTAAGATTGAAGCTCATGATAGCATCAGTGCTTGAAACGAGACATTGAGGTTACCGTAACCTTTGGAGTGTGACTTTGGAATCACAGTCCAAATGATTCTTTTTCTTTCCCTTCCCTTCTATCTCATCATGTGTATGTGTCTATTTTTAAGACCAGAAGCCCCATCTTCTTTGTCTTTACAACAGCCATGATATGAAAAAAACTATACTTTTCACTTAGAATTAGGTCCATAATGTAGTTGATAATCGTCATGGCCTCATTTTCCAATTATCTGAAATTTAAGATGGAAAACATCTCAGACTCAAGACTTCTCACTAAAAATCTAAAGTGCATGAATCCATTTTCTGCCTTAAGGGAGAATGTGTGAGGAGCATAATTGAATCTCTGGTGACTCAGTGACTTGTAGGAACAGGAGCATAACCATTAATTCTCATTTATCAGTGAAATAGGATCCTCAGGAGGAAGAGGAGGGGCCCAAAGAAAGAGCTTGGGCCAACTGTGTGCTGATTTTAGATACTGCTCTGGAAGCTTTTGAAAATATTGAAGAAAAAATTTTCAATGTAAATATTTCCCCCTGTAACTTGACTTGTCTTCCATAATGTTGAATGCAGCTTCAACAGTACAACAGAGAGTTAAGCTGTGTGGAGTTCAGCAAAGCTAGCTTTTACCTGCCTTCTTTCCTTTTCCAATTCACTGAGTACAGTCGTTCCTCTGGCAAATAAATACTGCAGTCTTTACATCTCACACTATAGCACCTATTGGGACCATGGAAGACAAATCTACACAGTATATCCTGAGACGTGCTGTCAGTCTTAACTCTTCTTATTAAACCCACAATTCTCCTTGAATACAAGCCTCCACACTGTCCACTCTGTTTACTCGGAACAAGGATGACATTTTTAACAGGTGAGCCATCTCATCTTTCCCTTTTCCAAACAGCCCTTTCAAAAGTGGTCTGTTCTAGCCACTGTATTTCTCAGGTTTTCATGAGGCAAAACCAGATACCAAGTGTGTCAACTGCCCAAATAGAAGGAAATGGAGGGGAAGGAAAGATGAAGCCACCCAAGACAGCTGGATTTCTGGGAGAGGGTTTAAGTGGGCTAGAGGAAGAGTCCAGAGCTGTTGAAGATGTTAGATCACAGACTAGGAGAGGAAGGAGGAATTTAATAAGTGCAGTTGTTGGTTACAAACGGATAATATTTAAGATTGGAATGCTCAGTAAGTTTTGCTTCATCTTCTGTGGATGTGTGAATGTGGTACTGAGAGAACCTGGGATGAATTCAGGTGAAGGTGAAGGTGAAGTCGCTCAGTCGTGTCCGACTCTTTGCGACCCCGTGGACTGTAACCTACTAGGCTTCTCCATCCATGGGATTCTCCAGGCAAGAATACTGGAGTGGATTGCCATTTCCTTCCCCAGGGGATCTTCCCGACCCAGGGATCGAACGCAGGTCTCCCGCATTGGAGGCAGATGCTTTAACCTCTGAGCCACCAGGGAAGCCCATCAAACATTAGAAGAGCATCATTTGTTCTCTGTTATATGGAATTATAATTTTTGATGGCTCTTTACTAAACATTATACTTGAATTAGTCTTTATAATTAATATATTAATTAATATATATTGCAGCAATACAACATGCACACAACCAATACCAACCAACACAAACCAGTGTACTGTAATAACACATGTCTCACACATACAGTATAGAGTATATATAACATATGCTATCACAGCATGCCAATCTATACCAATTAATATTAGCCACATACATATTATACTACTACTGCAATATACACACCATGTATATACAACTACACTGTATGCATTCAATATGTATATACACAGTACACACACCAATCTATATATGGATTAACTAAGTATAGATCTACAAACAGAATTAGGTATACTCCTCCTTTATTATTTATTTATTTTGCTGTGCAATTCTTTTATTTTCTGCATATGAGTACTTTACCAACACTACAACCATAAAGAACACAATTCCAAGCACTGTATTTTGGAAGATATAGTTTGGGGAGATCACAGCCTACAACTCATTTACTTATATTAGACAAGATTAACCCATTCGACTTACTGCAGTTTTTAAATGCACATAAAATATAGAAATTGATGTAATTAAACAAAATCTTAAGGATCTTATTTTTTAAAATTTTTAGATGAATTCAAGTTATGCTGTATTTCTAGTTATACTTCAAAGGCTACTTCAAGTGATACATCGTCAATGAAATCCTTCCTGTTTCCATAAATTGATGTGGTATTAATCTCTCTCTTCCTCCTGTGAACCTCCTTGGCATCTTGTACGTCTCCTGTGACAGTCATCTGTCTCTATTTTGCATTATGATATGTTTAACTTTATTTTTACTTTCTTCCTGTTACAAGATTATAAAGTATCTTACAGGAAAGATTGCAATTTTCTCATCTCTCCAGTCTGTGCTTTAAAACTGGAATTTAGTTAAAAAGAGGAAAGGTAAATTCTGATGCAATGTGAATGTTTTGCAGGTGCTCTCAAACTGGAGTCTCAGCTTATATTCTCTGTCAGGAAATAATACCTCCATCCATCCAATTGCCCAAGTTAAAATTTTGGTACCTATTTCCTCCTCTCTTCTGAATTCAATAGATCAAAATTTTAAAAATATATAGTTATTTATTTTATTTTTTAAATAATTTTTTTTTTTTAGTTTGTTTTGCTTTACAATACTGTATTCATTTTGCTACACATCAACATGAGTCGGCCACGAGTGTACATTAACTTCCAGTCCTGACCCCCACTTCCCCCCTCCCGCCCCACATCATCTCTCTGGATTATCCCCGTGCATCAGTCCCAAGCATCCTGCATCCTGCAATGAATCTAGACTGGCGATTCATTTCACTTATACCATACATGTTACACTGCCACTCTCCCAAATCATCCCACCCTCTCTCTTCCCTCTCCCACAGAGTCCAAGAGGCTGTTCTATACATCTGTGTCTCTTTTGCTGTCTCGCGTACAGGTTTATCATTACCATCTTTCTAAATTCCATATATATGTGTAAGTATACTGTATTGGTGTTTTTCTTTCTGGGTTACTTCACTCTGTATAATCGGCTCCAGCTTCATCCACCTCATTAGAACTGATTCAAATGTATTCTTTTTAATGGCTGAGTAATACTCCATTGTGTATATGTACCACAGCTTTCTTATCCATTCATCTGCTGATGGACATCTAGGTTGCTTCCATGTCCTGGCTATTATAAAGAGTGCTGCGATGAACATTGGGGTACACGTGTCTCTTGCAATTCTGGTTTCCTCAGTGTGTATGCCCAGCAATGGGATTGCTGGATCATAAGGCAGTTCTATTTGCAATTTTTTAAGGAATCTCCACACTGTTCTCCATAGTGGCTGTACTAATTTGCATTCCCACCAACAGTGTAAGAGGGTTCCCTTTTCTCCACTCCCTCTCCAGCATTTATTGCTTGTTGACTTTTGGATCGCAGCCATTCTGACTGGTGTGAAATGGTACCTCACTGTGGTCTTGATTTGCATTTCTCTGATAATGAGGGATGTTGAGCATCTTTTCAGCTATTTATTTTAAATTGATTGATGATTGGCTTACAATATTGGCTTGATTTCTGTCATACATCAACATGAATTAACTATAGGTGTACATATGCCTCCTCCTTCTTGAATCTCCCTCCCACCTCCCGCCCATCTCCATGCCTCTAGGTTATTACAGAGCCCCTGTTTGACTTCCCTGAGTCATAGAGCAAGTTCTCATTGGCTGTCCATTTACATATGTTAGTAATATTCATCCACGTTACTCTCCACACTTATCTCACTCTCTCTCTCTTCTCTACCCTTGTCCATAAGTCTGTTCTCTGTCTGCATTTCCATTTTGATTGATTCTACTTTCAAAATATCTCTTTGATCCAAGTGCATTTGCCCATCTCCGTCATTATCACTCTTGTCAGGAGGAGCAAACTTTTTTTCTGTAAAGGATCAGATAGTGAATATTTTAAGCTTTCAGGACCACATACAGCCTTTGTTCCAAGTTAGTCTTACTCTTTGGTGGTTTTTTTTTTTTTTTAATGACGCTTTAATAATGAAAAATTATTCTTTGATCTTGAAGCATATGGAATCAGGCTATGGGCTGTGGTTTATAAGATCTCTGCTGTAGTCAGCCATCCTAACTCTTCACACAGAGCACTGCATAACCTTCTATCTAGTGTCCCCAGCTTTACATTAGTCTGTAAGTCTGTTTTAAAGAATGCAAATTTGACCCTTGTTGCTTCCTGCTTAAAATCTTACAATGGCTTATTTACACTTTTAGGGAAAGTTGAGAGCTTTTATCATAGCCAATCAGGATGTTCAGATCTGGCTTCTTCCTCCACCTCTGTTCACATTAATCATTACTTGTCCCTTCCTTGACTCTGACATTCTCATTCTTGCCTGTAGGTTTTGAATGTGATATTTTGTTCACCTGGAATATTCTTATTCCTTTGCCTGTTGACATCTACTCTTCTTTTGAGCCTCAACATAACCATCATACTATTAGTTAAGTTCACTTTATTGTGTGTTCCTATTAAAAAGCAGAGATATTACATTGCCAACAAAGGTCCCTCTAGTCAAGGCTATGGGTTTTCCAGTGGCCATGTATGGATGTGAGAGTTGGACTGTGAAGAAGGCTAAGTGCCGAAGAATTGATGCTTTTGAACTGTGGTGTTGGAGAAGACTCTTGAGAGTCCCTTGGACTGCAAGGAGATCCAACCAGTCCATTCTGAAGGAGATCAGCCCTGGGTGTTCATTGGAAGGACTGATGCTAAAGTTGAAACTCCAATACTTTGGCCACCTCTTGCGAAGAGTTGACTCATTGGAAAAAACCATGATGCTGGGAGGGATTGGGGGCAGGAGGAAAAGGGGATGACAGAGGATTAGATGGCTGGATGGCATCACCGATTCGATGCACATGAGTTGGGGTGAACTCCGGAAGTGGTGATGGACAGGGAGGCCTGGCGTGCTGCGGTTCATGGGGTCGCAAAGAGTCGGACACGACTGAACTGAACTGAACTGAACTGATTGAGCCCTTATCTTACACTGAGTTCCCAGGAAGCAGATCCAGGATGAGGAACCATATGTAGATGTTCAGAGGAGAAACAATAAAGTTGGGGTTTTCCAAATACTGTATATACTATATATATGATGCTTGTTTTTCTCTTTCTGACTTACTTCACAGTATGACAGACTTTCAGTTCAGTTCAGTTCAGTTCATTTCAGTCGCTCTGTCGTGTCAGACTCTTTGCGACCCTGTGAATAGAAGCGCGCCAGGCCTCCCTGTCCATCACCAACTCCTGGAGTTCACTCAGACTCACGTCCATCGAGTCCGTGATGCCATCCAGCCACCTCATCCTCTGTCGTCCCCTTCTCCTCCTGCCCCCAATCCCTCCCAGCATCAGAGTCTTTTCCAGTGAGTCAACTCTTCACATGGGGTGGTCAAAGTACTGGAGTTTCAGCTTTAGCATCATTCCTTCCAAAGAAATCCCAGGGCTGATCTCCTTCAGAATGGACTGGTTGGATCTCCTTGTAGTCCAAGGGACTCTCAAGAGTCTTCTCCAACACCACAGTTCAAAAGCATCAATTCTTCAGCACTTAGCCTTCTTCACAGTCCAACTCTCACATCCATACATGACCACTGGAAAAACCATAGCCTTGACTAGACGGACCTTAGTCGGCAAAGTAATGTCTCTGCTTTTCAATATGCTATCTAGGTTGGTCATAACTTTTCTTCTGAAGAGTAAGCGTCTTTTAATTTCATGGCTGCAATCACCACCTGCAGTGATTTTGGAGCCCCTGAAAAAATAAACTCTGACACTGTTTCCACTGTTTCCCCATCCATTTCCCATGAAGTGATGGGACCAGATGCCATGATCTTTGTTTTATGAATGTTGAGCTTTAAGCCAACTTTTTCACTCTCCTCTTTTACTTTCATCAAACAGCTCTTTGGTTATTCTTTGCTTCTTCCATAAGGGTGGTGTCATCTGCATATCTGAGGTTATTGATATTTCTCCTGGCAATCTTGATTCCAGCTTGTGTTTCTTCCAGTCCAGTGTTCCTCATGATGTACTCAATGGACATGAGTCTGAGTGAACTCCGGGAGTTGGTGATGGACAGGGAGGCCTGGCGTGCTGCGATTCATGGGGTCGCAAAGAGTTGGACACGACTGAGCTACTGAACTGAACTGAATTCTGCATAGAAGGTAAATAAGCAGAGTGACAGACTTTAGGTGCATCCATGTCTCTCATATAACCCAACTTCACTCCCTTTTGTGGCTGAGTAATATTCCTTTGTGTATATGTACCACATCCTCTTTATCCATTTATCTCTCCATGACACTTATGTTGTTTCTATGTTCTGGCTATTGTAAATAGCACTGCATTGAACATTGGGATGCAGGGCAGGAATAGTGATCCAGACTCAGAGAACAGATGTGTGGACATGGTTCAGGGAAGAGGGGTGGAATGAATTGGGAGATTGGGATTGACATTTATACACTGCTGCTAAGTCACTTCAGTCGTGTCCAACTCTGTGAGACCCCATAGACGGCAGACTACCAGGCTCCCTCGTCCCTGGGATTCTCCAGGCAAGAACACAAAAGTGGGTTGCCATTTCCTTCACCAATGCATGAAAGTGAAAAGTGAAAATGGAGTCGTTCAGTCGTGTCCGACCCTCAGCAACTCCATGGACT
Organism: Aepyceros melampus; assembly: GCA_006408695.1. Taxonomy (NCBI): domain Eukaryota; kingdom Metazoa; phylum Chordata; class Mammalia; order Artiodactyla; family Bovidae; genus Aepyceros; species Aepyceros melampus. The sequence continues at coordinate 132,957 of SJXQ01005742.1, forward strand.
GCAGCCTTCCAGGCTCCTCTGTCCATGGGATTTTCCAGGCAAGAGTACTGGAGTGGGGTGCCATTACCTTCTGCGCATTTATACACTACTACATGTGAACTAGATAGCTAGTGGGAAGCTGCTGTATAACACAGGGATCTCAGCTCAGTGCTCTGTGGTGACCTACGGGGTGGGATGGGGGTGGGTAGAGGGGAGGTCCAGGAAGGAGGGAATATATGTATACATATAGCTCAATTACTTCATCGTATAGCAGGAACTGGGCTTCACAGGTGGTGCTAGTGGTAAAGAACCTGTTGCTAATGCAAGAGACATAAGAGACGTGGTTTTGATCCCTGGGTGGGGAAGATCCCCTGGAGTAGGACATAGCAACCCAATCCAGTACTCTTGCCTGCAGAATCCCATGGACAGAGGAACCTGGAGGGCTTGTACATAGGGTTGCAACGAGTCAGAAATGTCTGAAACTATTCAGCATGCACACACCACAGAAACTAAGACAACAGTGCAAAACAACTATACCCTAATAAATTTGAAAAAAGAGGTGAAGGAGAGAGGAAGGGGTAAGGAAAGCAGTGTGTTTGCTCAGATGCTCTGAGAAGCAGATTTCAAGATGTGATTAACCATTTGATGGTCTTACTGGGGAAATGCCACTATGATGAGATGAGTAAAGGGGAGTCAGAACAGGCTGCGAAGCCACAAGGTTATGATGCAGATCTCATCCCATGTGAAGGAGAAAGAAAAGGAAGGTTAGTGGGAGAGTCCTAGATGATGTCCAGTGTAGTGAAAGGCTGTCAGTTGACCAAAGTCATCTGTCAGAGAGGTCCCATGTTTCCCACTCTTATGTCCCTTCATGCTCAGCCACAGGCTTGGAGCAGCCTGTAGAGTGTGGACTTGGCAGAAACTCAGTGGTGGATTTTAGAGGGCCCCCAGTCATTGGTCAGTTAATCTCTTTATAGTCAGATGATTCTGGGCTCATTCTCATGGCCTTGACATCTAGCAAGCAAATAATTTCATCAGGTCCAGTCTCAGCCCAATCAGGAGAACGTGTGAATTATGCCTCTGACTTTATTTCCCTGGAAGGCAAGAGAGCTCAGCTTTCAGACTCTTCTATCAGTCATTGCGTAAGGGCATTTAAACTCCTAGGAAACTCACACTTTCTATATTTGGCTGCCAATGTTGCTCCAATATCCTGAAGTCAGTTCTCCAAAAAGAAGGTGAGGTTCAGGCGATTAGAAGTAGAGGCTTCACTGCTGGGCATACACACCGAGAAAACCAGAACTGAAAGAGACATGTGTGCCCCAGTGTTCATCGCAGCATTTTTACAATAGCCAGGCCATAGAAGCAACCTAGATGTCCATCAGAAGACGAATGGATAAGAAAGCAGTGGTACATATACACAATGAAATATTCAGTTCAGTTCAGTCACTCAGTCATGTTCAACTCTTTGTGACTCCATGAACCACAGCACACCAGGTCTCCCTGTCCATCACCAACTCCCAGAGTCCACCCAAACTCATGTCCATTGTGTCAGTGATGCCATCCAACCATCTCATCCTCTGTTGTCCCCTTCTTCTCCTGCCCTCAATCTTTCCTAGCATCAGAGGCTTGTCAAAAGAGTCAGCTCTTTGCATCAGGCGGCCAAAGTATTGGAGTTTCAGCTTCAACATCAGTCCTTCCAATGAACGCCCAGGACTGGTCTCCTTTAGGATGAACTGGTTGGATCTCCTTGCAGCCCAAGGGACTTGCAAGAGTCTTCTCCAACATCACAGTTCAAAAGCATCAATTTTTCAGTGCTTAGCTTTCTTTATAGTCCAACTCTCACATCCATCCATACATGACCACTGGAAAAACCATAGCCTTGACTAGACAGACTTTTCTTGACAAAGTAATGTTTCTGCTCTTTAATATGCTATCTAAGTTGGTCATAACTTTCCTTCCAAGGAGTAAGCATCTTTTAATTTCATAGGTGCAATCCCCATCTTCAGTGATCTTGGACCCCACCAAAATAAAGTCAACCACTGTTTCCACTGTTTCCCCATCTATTCACCATGAAGTGATGAGATCAGATGCCATGATCTTAGCTTTCTGAACGTTGAGCTTTAAGCCAACTTTTTCACTCTCTTTCACTTTCTTCAAGAGGCTCTTTAGTTCTTCTTCAGTTTCTGCCATATTTGAAGTTATTGATATTTCTCCCAGCAATCCTGATTCCAGCTTGTGCTTTCTCCAGCCCAGCGTTCGTCATGATGTATGCTGCATATAAATTAAATAAACAAGGTGGCAATATACAGCTTTGACATACTCCTTTTCCTTTTTGGAACCAGTTTGTTGTTCCATGTCTAGTTTAACTGTTGCTTCCTGACCTGCATACAGGTTTCTCAAGAGGCAGCTCAGGTCTGGTATTCCCATTTCTTTCAGAATTTTCCACAGTTTATTGTGATCCACACAGTCAAAGGCTTTGGCATAGTCAATAAAGCAGAAATAGATGTTTTTCTGGAACTCTGTTGCTTTTTCCATGATCCAGCAGATGTTGGCAATTTGATCTCTGGTTCTTCTGACTTTTCTAAAACCAGCTTGAACATCTGGAAGTTCACAGTTCACGTATTGCTGAAGCCTGGCTTGGAGAATTGTAAGTGTTACTTTACTAGCATGAGAAATGAATGCAACTGTTCGTAAGTTTGAGCATTCCTTGGCATTGCTTTTCTTTGGGATTAGAATGAAAACTGGCCTTTTCCAGTCCTGTGGCCACTGCTGAGTTTTCCAAATTTGCTGACATATCGAGTGCAGCACTTTCACAGCATCATCTTTTAGGATTTGAATTAGCTCAGCTGGAATTTCATCACCTCCACTAGCTTTGGTCACAGTGATGCTTCCTAAGGCCTACTTGACTTCACATTCCAGGATGTCTGGCCCTAGGTGAGTGATCACACCATCATGATTATCTTGGTCATGAAGATCTTTTTTGTACAGTTTTCTGTGTATTCTTGCCACCTCTTCTTAATATCTTCTGTTTCTGTTAGGTCCATATCATTTCTGACCTTTATTGAGCCCATCTTTGCATAAAATGTTCCTTGGTATCTCTAATTTTCTTGAAGAGAACTCTAGTATTTCCTATTCTATTATTTTCCTCTATTTCTTTATACTGATCACTGAGGAAGGCTTTCTCCTCTCTCCTTGCTATTCTTTGGAACTCTGCATTTAAATGGGTGTATCTTTCCTTTTCTCCTTTGCTTTTGGCTTCTCTTCTTTTCACAGCTATTTGTAAGGCCTCCCCAGACAGCCACTTTGCTTTTTTGCATTTCTTTTTCTTGGGAATGGTCTTGATTCCTGTCTTCTGTACAACATCATGAACCTCCATCCATAGTCATCAGACACTCTGTCTATCAGATCTAGTCCCTTAAATCTATTTCTCACTTCCACTGTATAGTCATAAGGGATTTGATTTAGATCATACCTGAATGGTCTAGAGGTTTGCCTTACTTTATTCAATTTAAGTCTGAATTTGGCAATAAGGAGTTGATGATCTAGCCACAGTCTGTTCACAGTCTTGTTTTTGCTGCCTGTTTAGAGCTTTTCCATCTTTGGCTGCAAATAATATAATCAGCTTTTGATGTTGATGATTTGGTGATGTCCATGTGTAGAGTCTTCTCTTCCATTGTTGGAAGAGGCTGTTTGCTATGACCAGTGCATTCTCTTGCAAGAACTCTATTAGCCTTTGCCTTGCTTCATTCTGTACTCCAAGGCCAAATTTACATGTTACTCCAGGTGTTTCTTGACTTCCTAGTTTTGCATTCCAGTCCCTTATAATGTAAAAGACATCTTTTTTTGGGTGTTAGTTCTAGAAGTTCTTGTAGGTCTTCATAGAACCATTCAACTTCAGCTTCTTAAGCATTTACTAGTTGGGGCATAGACTTGAATTACCATGATATTGAATGATTTGCCTTAGAAACAAACGGAGATCATTCTGTCATTTTTGAGATGGCATCCAAGTACCGCATTTTGGACTCTTTTGTTGACCATGATGGCTACTCCATTCTTCTAAGGAATTCCTGCCCACAGTAGTAGATATAATGGTCAACCCATTCCAGTCCATCTTCGTTTGCTGATTCCTAAAATGTTGATGTTCACTCTTGCCATATCCTGTTTGCTGCTGCTGCTGCTAAGTCACCTCAGCTGTGTCCGACTCTGTGTGACCCCATAGATAGAAGCCCACCAGGCTCCCCATCCCTGGGATTCTCCAGGCAAGAACACTGGAGTGGGTTGCCAGCTCCTGTTTGACCACTTCAAATTTGCCTTGATTCATGGACCTAACATTCCAGGTTCCTATATAATATTGCTCTTTAAAGCTTTGAACCTTGCTTCTATCACCAGTCACATCCACAACTGGTGTTTTCTTTGCTGGCTCCATCCCTTCATTCTTTCTGGAGTTATTTCTCCACTGATCTCCAGTAGCATATTGGGCAGCTACCGACCTGGGGAGCTCATCTTTCAGTGTCCTATCTTTTTGCCTTTTCATACTGTTCTTGGGGTTCTCAAGTCAAGAATACTGAAGTGGTTTGCCATTCCCTTCTCCAGTGGATCACATTCTGTCAGACCTCTCCACCATGACCCGTCTGTCTTGGGTGGTCTCACATGTCATGCTTAGTTTCATTGAGTTAGACAAGGCTGTGTTCCATGTGATCAGACTGGCTAGTTGTCTTTGATTGTGGTTTCAGTCGGTCTGCCCGCTGATGCCCTCTCTCAGCACCTACCATCTTACTTGGGTTTCTCTTACTTTGGATGTGGGGTATCTCTTCACAGCTGCTCCAGCAAAGCGCAGCTGCTGCTCCTTACCCTGGACGTGGGATAGCTCCTCTTGGCATCTCCTGCGCTGTTGCAGCCACCACTCCTTCTCAGCTATTAAAAAGAATGCATTTGAATTAGTTCTAATGAGGTGGATGAAACTGGAGCCTGTTATACAGAGGGAAGTAAGCTGAAAAGAAACACACCAACACAGTATATTAATGCATATATATGGAATATAGAAAGATGGTAACGATGATCCTATATGTGAGACAGCAAAAGAGACACAGATGTAAAAACAGACTTTTGGACTCTGTGGGAGAAGGCGAGGGTGGGATGATTTGAGAGAATAGCATTGAAACACGTATATTGCCATATGTGAAATAGATCACCAGTCCAGTTGTGATGCATGAGACAGGGTGCTCAGGGCTGGTGCACTGGGATGACCCAGAGGGATGGGATGGGGAGGGAGGTGGGGGCAGGGTTCAGGATGGAGGACACATGTACACCCATGGCTTATTCATGTGAATGCATGGCAAAACCCACTACAATATTGTAAAGTCATTAGCCTCCAATTAAAATAAGAAAATTAATTTTTAAAAAAAGAAAAGAAGTGGAGGCTTTCAGAGCTGGGGGGAGAAACTCAATTTAGAAGGGATTAAGGGGAAACTTTTTGGGACAGCAGTAGTGTATCCTACAAACCTTGGTCTTTCCTGTTTGTTCTCTGCATTCCTATAATAATGTGTAACCTAAAGTCTGCATTTTGTACTAGATTATAATCTCCCTGAAGCCAGAAACTATGTCAGTCTTGTTCCTTTGTCTTAGCATGAAGCCTGGAACACAGTGGAAGCTAACAAGCTGTTTAAATCTCCATAGAAATGATCCGAAATCTGCTCTGCTTATACAAACCAAATTTTAGTAATAGGAAGATGAATACATTTAAAGAGACATCAATGAGCAAAGTCACGCTGATCCGTATAAATGTCCCCCTAACTCTTGCGTTGTCAAGTTTCCCCAGGCCTTTTTATTCCTGAGTGCTGGTAATGGTATTTAAAGTGCAGGTAATGCAGTTGAAGCTCTTTCCATTTACTGCATTCTCATTCCTTCCAGCATCCTCTTAAAGCAATCAGCAGTAACAGAAGCTGTCACTTCCTGTATTTTCATCTATGGCCACTATTGATTCTCCAATAGTGATACACTAAAAGAACTGACCTAAAGACTTGACTGTTCTCAATTGTTCTCTGGGTCAGTTCAAGTGGTAAGAGCATAGTTGCTTCTATAGGCGCTGCTTTATTCCTTCTGATTATTTGCTTTATGACAAAATGAAAAGACTCCTTTTCAAATGGCTTTCTTTCAAGTGCTTACTTATTTTGTCACTTGCTAGCTGTGTCATCTGAGACAAATCATTCAACCTCCTTGTGGTAGATTTAGTTTGTTCAAAAAAATATTTGCTGCCCCTCCTAGGGGGAAAATTATCCTGACCTGCCTCTTTGACATCAAGCTTGGCTAAATGACTTGCTTGGGACAATGAAATATAAACAAAATTAATACATGACATTCTAAGTAGTAAATTTTAGAGACTGTGAATACTTTGCTATGTTTTCTTCTTTCTCTATACCATGAATATCAGCAATATTCCAGAGAGAGGTGTTACAAGTCAAAACAACAGTCTGTAGTCCTGGAGTCAAGACAACAGTGAACAGCCACAATTCATGTGAAAGGATATATGGTATGAGCAAGAAATAAGGCCTTGTTCTTTTAAGTACATTTGGATTTGGTAGGGGTGGGGTGGTGTAGTTGCTGCAACATACTCTGAGTTAACCTTACTGACACACATCTTATGTCTTAGTTTCAGTCAGTTCAATTCAGTTGCTCAGTCATGTCTGACTCTGTGACCCCCATGGCCTGCAGCATGCCAGGCTTCCCAGTCCATCACAAACACCTGTAGCTTGCTCAAACTCATGTCCATCGAGTTGGTAATGCCATCCAACAATCTCCTTCTCTGACATCCCTTTCTCCTCCTGCCTTCAATCTTTCCCAGCATCACGGTCTTTTCAAATGAGTCAGTTCTTCACATCAGATGGCCAAAGTATTGGAGTATCAGCTTCAGCATCAGTCCTTTCAATGAATATTCAGGACTGATTTCCTTTAGGATGGACTGGTTGGATCTCTTTGTAGTCCAAGGCACTTTCAAGAGTCTCCTCCAACACCACAGTTCAAAGGCATCAGTGCTTCGACACTCAGCTTTCTTTACTGTCCAACTCTCACATCCATACATGACTACTGGAAAAACCATAGCCTAGACGGACCTTTGCTGGCAAAGTAATGTCTCTGTTTTTTAATATGCTGTCTAGGTTGGTTATAGCTTTTCTTCCAAGGAGCAAGCGTCTTTTAATTTCATGGCTGAAATCACCATCTGCTGATTTTGGAACCCCCCAAAATAAAGTCTGTCACTGTTTCAATGTTTCCCCATCTATTTGCCATGAGGTGATGAGACCAGATGCCATGATCTTACTTTTCTGAATGTTGAGTTTTAAGCCAACTTTTTCACTCTCCTCTTTCGCTTTCATCAAGAGCCTCTTTAGTTGTTCTTCGCTTACTGTCATAAGGGTGGTGTCATCTGTGTATCTGAGGTTATTGGTATTTCTCCCAGCAATCTTGATTCCAGCTTTGCTTTATCCAGTCCAGCATTTTGCATGATGTACTCTGCATATAAGTTAAATAAGCAGGGTGAAAATATATAGCCTTGACATATTGCTTTCTTGATTTGGAACCAGTCTTTTGTTCCACATACAGTTCTAACTGTTGCTTCTTGACCCGCACACAGATTTCTCAGGAGGCAGGTAAGGTGGTCTGGTATTCCCATCTCTTTAAGAATTTTTCTACAGTTTGTCATGATACACACAGTCAAAGGCTTTGGCATAGTCCATACAGTATGGCTTGCCATGGCATTTCCTTTTCAATGATCCAATGGATGTTAGCAATTTGACCTCTGGTTCCTCTGCCTTCTCTAATTCAGCTTGAACATCTGGAAGTTCACAATTCACATACTGTTCAAGCCTGCCTTGGAGAATTTTAAGCATTACTTTGCTAGCATGAGAGATGAGTGCAATTGTGCAATAGTTTGAACATTCTTTGGCATTGTCTTTCTTTGGTATTGGAATGAAAACTGACCTTTTCTAGTTCTGTGGCCACTGCTGTTTTCCAAATTTGCTGACATATAGAGTGCAGCACTTTCACTTTTAGGGTTTGAAATAGCTCAACTGGAATTCCATCACCTCCACTAGCTTTGCTCATGCTACCTAAGCCCACTTGACTTCGCATTGCAGGATGTCTGGCTCTAGGTGAGTGATCACACCTTCACGGTTATCTGGGTCATGAAGATATTTTTGTATAGTTCTTCTGTGTATTCTTGCCAGTTCTTGTTAATATCTGCTGCTTCTGTCCTTTATTGTACCCATCTTTGCATGAAATATTCCCTTGGTATCTCTAATTTTCTTGAAGAGATCTCTAGTCTTTTCCACTCTATTGTTTTCCTTTATTTATTTGTGTTGATCACTGAGGAAGGCTTTCTTATCTTTCCTTGCTATTCTTTGGAACACTGCATTCAAATAAGTATATATATCTTTCCTTTTCTCCTTTGGCTTTCACTTCTCTTCTCTTCTTAGCTATCTGTAAGGCCTCCTCAGACAACATTTTGCCTTTTTGCACTTTCTTTTCTTGTGAATGATCTTGATCACTCCTTCCTGTCAATGGAATGAACCTCCATCCATAGTTCTTCAGGCATTCTGTTGATCAGATCTAATACCCTTGAATCTGTTTGTCACTTCCACTGTATAATCATAAGGGATTTGATTTAGGTCATACTTGAATGGTCTACTGGTTTTCCCTACTTTCTTCAACTTAAGTCTGAATTTGGCAATGAGGAGTTCATGATCTGAGCCAGTCTGCTCCTGGTCTTGTTTTTGCTGACTGTGTAGAGCTACTCCATTTTCAGCTGCAAAGAATATAATCAATCTGATTTTGGTTTTGACCATCTGGTGATGTCCATGTATAGAGTCTTCTCTGTGTTGTTGGAAGAGGGTATTTGCTATGACAAGTGTGTTCTCTTGGTAAAACTCTATTAGCCTTTGCCCTGCTTCATTCTGTACTCCAAGGCCAAATTTGCCTGTTCCTCCAGGTATCTCTTGACTTCTCCTTTTTCGTCTCCTATAGTGAAAAGGACACCTTTTGGGGGGTGTTAGTTCTAGAAGATCTTGTTGGTCTTCACAGAACTGTTCAACTTCAGCTTCTTCAGCATTACTGGTTGAGTCATATACTTGGATTACTGTGATATTGAATGGTTTGCCTTAGAAATGAACAGAGATCATTCTATTGTTTTTGAGATTGCATCCAAGTACTTCATTTTGAATTCTTTTGTTGACTATGAGGCCTACTCCATTTCTTCTAGGGGATTCTTGCCTACAGTAGTAGATATAATGGTCATCTGAATTAAATTCATCCATTCCAGTCCATTTTAGTTCACTGATTGCTAAAATGTCGATGTTCACTCTTGCCATCTCCTGATTGACCACTTAGAATTTTCCTTGATTCTTGGACCTGGTGTTCCAGGTTCCTTTGCAATACTGATTTTTTGCAGCATTGGACTTTACTTCCATCACCAGTGACATCCACAACTGGGCGTTGTTTTTGCTTTGGCTCTGTCTCTTCATTCTTCTGGAGTTATTTCTTCACTTTTCTCCAGTAACATTTTGGGCACCTACAGATTTGGGGAGTTTATCTTTCAGTGTCCTATCTTTTTGCCTTTTCATACTGTTCATGGGGTTCTCAAGGCAATAATACTGAAGTGGTTTGCCATTTCCTTCTCCAGTGGATCACGTTTTTCCTGTCCATCTTGTGTGGCCCTACACAGCATGGCTCATGGTTTCATTTGGTTAGACAAGGCTGTGGTCCATGTGACCATTTTGATCAGTTTTCTGTGATTGTGGTTTTCATTATGTCTGCCCTCTGATGGATAAGGATAAGAGGCTTATGGAGGCTTCTTGATGGGAGAGAGTGATTGAGGCTTGGGAGTATGTCTTAGTTTAAGGTGAATGTAAGGTAAGGTGAAGTCACTCAGTCATGTCCGACTCTTTGTGACCCCATGGACTGTAGCCTACCAGGCTCCTCTGTCCATGGGATTCTCCAGGCAAGAATACTGAAGTGGGTTGCCATTTCCTTCTCCAGTGGATCTTCCTGACCCAGGGATTGAACCGAGGTCTCCCACATTGGAGGCAGACGTTTAACCTCTGAGCCACTACAGGACTACAGGTTTATTCATTTAGTAACTCCTTAGCTTAAGCTGGGCTTCCCTGGTAGCTCAGAGGTTAAAGCGTCTGCCTGGAATGCTGGAGACCTGGGTTCAATCCCTGGGTTGGGAAGATCCCCTGGAGAAGGAAATGGCAACCCACTCCAGTACTCTTGCCTGGAGAATCCCATGGAGGGAGGAGCCTGGTAGGCTACAGTCCACGGGGTCGCAAAGAGTCAGACACAACTGAGCGACTTCACTTCACTTCACTTCACTTAGCTTAAGCTAATGAAATACAAGACACATGCTAGGTATCAACAGGTTCTGGAGGAAGGAAATATAGTTCGCTTCTTATCATCAATGAGTTTAGTAGATAATAAAGAACACAGACACATATATTCTGACTTACAGTGGGATTGTGCTGTGCTATGCTTAGTCGTTCAGTGTGTCGACTCTTTGTGATCCCATGGACTGTAGCCCACCAAGCTCCTATGTCCATGGGGATTCTCCAGGCAAGAATACTGAAGTGGGTTTCCATTCCCTCCTCCAGGGGATCTTCCCAACACAGGGATCAGACCCAGTTTTCTCACATTGTAAGCAGATTCTTTACCATCTGGGCCACCAGGGACGCCTAATAATACTGGAATGGGTAGACTATCCTTTCTCCAGGGGAACTTCCTGATCCAGGAATCAAACTGGGGTCTCCTGCATTGCAGGTGAATTCTTTACTAGCTAAGCTACCAGGGCGTAATGTTTCAACAAAGCAGCATAAGTTGAAAATATTGCAAGTCCAAAATGCGTTTAATACACCTAACCTGCCAAACATCATTACTTAGCTTGCCTACCCTAAATGTGCTCAGAAAACTTATGTTAGCCAATAGTTGGGCAAAATCATCTATCACAAATCTTAGTTTATAATAATATTTGGAACATCTCATTTAATTTATTGAATAATCTGCTGAAAGTGAACAACTTAATGGTTGTTATGTATCAGTTATCTACCCTCATGATGGTGTGGTTGATTCACAGCTGTGGCTTATTGCGGGTCCTAGCATTGTAAGAGAGGGCCATATACATACTGCTAGTCCAGGAAAATATCAAAATTCAAAATATGTTTCTATTGAATGTATATTTCTTTTGAAAGTGAAAGTTGCTCATTCATGTCTGATTCTGTAACCCTATGGACTATAGGACTATAGCCCATGGAATTATCCAGGCCAGAATACTGGAGTGGGTCACCTTTCCCTTCTTCAGGGGATCTTCTCAACCCAGGGATCAAACCTAGGTCTCCTGCATTGCAGGCAGATTCTTTACCAGCTGAGCCACAAGTGAAGCCCTTTGTAGCATCATAAATATGAAAAATAGTCAAACCATCATAAGTTGGGGACTATCTGTAATTAGAATTTATGACAGAAATTGATCAGTGATGGCACTAGATCTGTGATAAAAATATTTTGGTAGTGGGAAAAGTATAGAGGTGATAAAAGTACTTTGGGAAATTTGAAAGAAGGTCCCTTTTTACTGTGAGCCCAAAAGACTCTTCCTGAAGGAGGACTAATTTTAAAGATTGAATAGCTAAAAGCAAGAAGGCTTTTCCTCGACAAAAATGACTTGGGTGTAAGGAAGTATGGACCACTTAGAGAGAGAAACATTTTTCAGAGTGTTTGTGAAGGGATTAATTAATGGGAAGGGAAATTAATGTAAAAATGGTATTTGTAAGTCATGTTTTGGGAAGTCCTGGTTAATAAATTTGAACTTTAATTTGTAGAAACTTAGTGGCATCAGTTATGAGGCAGTTATGACAGTAGTTTATCAGAGGAGAGTTAATATGAAAGTTCATTTAGCATATTATTGCTATAGTGTAAGCTAGCAGTCAACGTGTTTTTTTTTTTTTTTTTTTCTGTACAGACCAGATAGTAAATATGTTAGTCTTTGTGAGCCTTATAGTCTGTATTGCAACTGCTCAGCTGAGCTACTCTAGTATGGACATAGACACAGGCAACAAAATAAATGGATGGCTGTTCAATAAAACTTTAGGGTTTTCAGGGGAACTCCCCAGTGTGTACAAAGCTCTTCCTTATTTCTTCCAGCTGCATTATGTCAATCTGCTCTATATACTGATGTTCTGCCTAAGGATTTTGAAACAGGAGCACTCTTACTTATATAAAAAAATGAAGAGGTCTGTTCCAGGGGATGGGTGAGGAGGGTCGGAACTTACCCGTTGAGGCAGTGAGGCATGGAGAGGAAGGGCAGAATGAAAAACAGTGTAGGAGTGGATTTGACGGGAATGAAGAACACTGAAGGCAGCGTAGCTTTGAGAGAGGAAATTATTTCAATTTTGGATATGTTGAGTTTGATGTGAAAGGCAAATGAGATAATGTAGGAAAGAGTACTTCGCAAACTGTGAAGTGTTATAGAAATGGAAGGGTTATTTTAAGAGGAAATGGATGAGACCATTTTATGACTCAACACAACCCATCAACACTCCTGCAAAACAATGGAGGGACATGAACTACATCCTCGGGACACCCTATTCCGTTTCTAGGTCAACACCTCAGCATTATGAGGCCATTTCAATCACTGTGATTTCCTCTGAAATGGAGGGCAGCTGTTCCTATAGTTTGATACAGGTGAATCCAGTCTTTAACTGGGTGACACTGAGCTCAGAAGCAAGGGGCAGAACTTAATAGGAGCTCCTCAGGGTCCTCTTTTTAGGATTTTGTTGCAGTATTTCTTTAAAACCTGACCTATCTAGAAACAGATATAGTTAGTTACAGCCTCATACCTTAATTGTCATATCAAATGGTTAATTATAAATTTTAAAACATGTAATTTTATTTTTTTAATTTTAATTCTTACTTTATTTTACTTTACAATACTGTATTGGTTTTGCCATACATTGACTTGAATCTGCCACGGGTGTACATGAGTTCCCAATCCTGAACTCCCCTCCCACATCCCTCCCCATATCATCTTTAAAAATAAGTTTTACACTCAGAGGAGTTCATCCTGGCAGGAGCTACCACATGAATTTATATGCGGGACTTCTAGAACTGTCCTCTCTTCCTTATCTTGCCTTTACTTAGAGTCTGCAGTTGTATTAGTGCCAGCCGAAGAGTGAAAATTGAAGTCATTAAATTCAAAGTGGATATAGGAAGCTTAATTCATGGACATGGTCGAGGTTGACTCTTATCATCCTGGTTCCCTGAAAGAAAGGAAGAAATGCACGCACGCTAAGTTAACATTTTACCTTTAGAACAGCAAGCACATGACACAAAGCTGGGTAACTCTTGAATAGCTTACTTAACTTCTTTGTGCCTCAGGTCCCTCATTTATAAAATGAGAATATAAAGGTGTCTATCCTTTGAGGGAGTTATGAAGGTAATGTTTTGATACAGGTGGAAAGCTCCATTGGAATCAGCTGTTACTATGAGTTGCTGAGAGCAACAGAAAGGTATAAATGCAGAGGAAGGCCCGAGACTGAAATGAAAGAGCGTGGCCAAGACCCCCAAATTTATTTTTGTGGCAGGGGAAGAGCTGAAAACACTTCCAGATTCAGACATTGCATTAAGTGTGAGGCGCACTGAAGTCAAAACCAAAAGAACACAAAAGCTAGAGTTGGTGAAGAGAGGAAGGAGACACCGTAAGGAAGATAACAGAAAGTATCAACCGGGCTGGATGGCATCGCGGACTCAATGGACGTGAGTCTGAGTGAACTCCGGGAGTTGGTGATGGGCAGGGAGGCCTGGCGTGCTGCGATTCATGGGGTCGCAAAGAGTCGGACACGACTGCGCGACTGAACGGAACGGAACGGAATCAACTGGGACCAGTGTACAAAACTGCCTACTTTTCTGAAGGTCCAGCTCTCTTCTCTCTCAGGCATTCCTCCTCTCTCACGATGTCTGATTTTTAAGGTAAACTTCTAAAATCATCTTGGTTTTCTTCTGTGAGCTGGATTTTAGTGTTATTGATGCGTAAATCCAACAAGTCCATTCTAAAGGAGATCAGCCCTGGGATTTCTTTGGAAGGAATGATGCTAAAGCTGAAACTCCAGTACTCTGGCCATCTCCTGCGAAGAGCTGACTCATTGGAAAAGACTCTGTTGCTGGGAGGGATTGGGGGCAGGAGGAGAAGGGGACGACAGAGGATGAGATGGCTGGATGGCATCACCGACTTGATGGATGTGAGTCTGAGTGAACTCGGGGAGTTGGTGATGGAGAGGGAGGCCTGGCGTGCTGCGATTCATGGGGTCACAAAGTGTCATACACAACTGAGCGACTGAACTGAGCTGATACATAAATAAGAAGTAAAACAAGACTTTGATAAGGAAAAGAACTTAGATATTCAATCTAATTTTCTTTTTTTTTTTGCCAGCCAAAGCTAAACAAAACCCAGATCCCCTGCTAGGTATCATTATTTCTCATTGTAATGGATTTTGCTTTTATACATATATGAAATTTTATCTGTATATATATAAATTTTGTTTATTTACTTTTGTCTGTGCTGAGTCTTCATTTCTTTGCATGGACTTTCTCTAATGCAGCAAGCAGGGATACTCCGTTGTGGTGTGTGGGCTTCCCATTGCAGTGGCTTCTCTTGTTGTGGAGCACAGGGTCTAGGCATGCACGGGCTTAAAAGTAGCTGCAGCACATGGGTTGCAGCTTACAGGCCCTCCAGCACAGGCTCAGTGATTATGGCACATGGGTTTGCTTGCTCCTTGGTATGTGCAATTTTCCCAGACCAGGAAATCAAATCCTCATCCCCTGCACTGGCAGGATTCTTATCCATCACGCCACCAAGGAAGTTCCTGTAATGGATTTTGTGATGGGCTTTATTATTATTTTCCAAAGCTCTTCTTGCATTAATATAATACAGTATAATTTACAAGCATCATAGAACTTATGGAGTCTGATAACTTAAAAAATTAAACTGGTTTTATAACAGAGACTGTAGATAGAGCTACATGTAAAAAGGCGGATTAGCTAGTAAGGGAATTTGTAGGCCCATGCGGATGATGCCACAGCTGCTATAAATGCCCCAAGCCCCTCATCATTGAGAACCTACTAGAAGCTCAACATTGTGCAAAAGCAACAGGAAGTACTTAAAGAATTCACAGGTTTGTTTAAATGTTGAGACAGGAAAACAAACCAAAGTGATATGTTGTCTTAAATTGGCAGAGACTACAGTTGCAGGAAGGAAAAACCTGACTTTTAACTGCAGTGTTCAGGGTAGGCTTATGGAGGGACAAGATCCTAAGCTGGGCTTTAATAAATCTGTAAATGCTTTGGAAGTTGGTGGACTGGGGTGGGGACCAAAGAAGTTCAGGTATGTGTGACTTGCTCAATCTCCATTCTGTTTCCATTCCCTCTTTTCAGTATCCTATCTTGTTATTCCATCATCAGCTTCCTGCGATCTAAATCAACATACTGCTTCCTGATCATCTCACAGACGTCTCCATCCCAATGTGGAATCATCCATGGGTAGTTCCTGTGCTTGGGTACCATCATTAACATTTTCTTGGTGTTTGGATCATTGCTTTACTCTTAAGATGCAAATGCTGAGGACCAACACCAGAGCAGTGTAGAGGTTTACAGAGTGGGAGTGGAGAGGTCTCACAACATAAGCGACTCCAGTTCAGTCACTCAGTCATGTCCAACTCTTTGTGACCCCATGGGCTGCAGCATGCCAGGCCTCCCTGTTCATCACCAGCTCCTGGAGTTTACTCAAACTCATGTCCATTGCGTCAGTGATGTCATCCAACCATCTCATCCTCTGTCGTCCACTTCTCCCGCCTTCAATCTTTCCCAGCATCAGGGTCTTTTCCAATGAGTCAGTTTTTCACATCAAGTGGCCAAAGCATTGGAGTTTCAGCTTCACATCAGTCCTTCCAATGAACACCCGGGACTGATCTCCTTTAGAATGGACTGGTTGGATCTCCTTGGAGTCCAAGGGACTTGCAAGTCTTCTCTAATACCACAGCTCAAAAGCATTACTTCTTTGGTGCTCAGCTTTCTTTATAGTCCAACTCTCAATTCATACATGACTACTGGAATAAAACATAGCTTTGACTAGATGGACCTTTGTGGGCAAAGTAATGTCTCTGCTTTCTAATGTGCTATCTAGGTTGGTCCTAACTTTTCTTCCAAAGAGCAAGTGTCTTTTAATTTCATGGCTGCAGTCACCATTTGTGGTGATTTTGGAGCTCCAAAAGATAAAGTCTGTCACTGTTTCCCTGTCTATTTGCCATGAAGTGATGGGACCAGATGTCATGATCTTGGTTTTATGAATGTTGAGTTTTAAGCCAACTTTTTCACTCTCCTCTTTCACTTTCATCAAGCAGCTCTTTAGTTGTTCTTTGCTTTCTGCCATAAGGGTGGTGTCATATGCGTATCTGAGGTTACTGATATTTATCCCAGCAATCTTGATTCCAGCTTGTGCTTCATCCAGCTACCCCAGACTCAGTATTTGCAAGGCTCACTTCACATTGTGAGAATCACATGCTTTTTTCTCCCTCCTGCTCTCTTAGCATCCATGATTATCTCTATGTTTGAATGTTTGACATTTTGCTGAAATTAATGTTTTATGACTCTCTCTGCCACCAGAACACAAACTCTTGTGTTAGGGATGGGCCCTTATTTACCTCTCTGGTGTGGGCCCCACCATTCCTTATCGAAACAACTTCCAGTTTCCTCCACAACCTCTTGACCCCTTAGAGTCTATTATCCATAAAACAGCTAAAGAAACTTGAAACATAAGTCATGAAACAGACACACAATACCCTCTGATTGTAGGTGAAATAAACTTTAGCCCCCTTACCTGGGTTCTTATCAAACACCTTAACTTTATGCTATTCCTGCTTCTACTCACTGCATTCTAGCCATTGTGTTTTTTCTATCCATCAAATTTCCCTGCACCACATTGTAAATCAACTATACTGTGTTGTAAAATGTTAACAATATTTATTCTAAAAATACTACTGAGCACCTGCTGTCAGATAATTTACTATTGACCCATTTCAAACATTAAGTAGCTAGAAGTCACAAAGATTAACTTTCAGGGCCATGTTGGTGTATGGAGGAGCTAGAATTAAAATTTAAGCCTGCCTGCTTATAAAGTTCAAGCACATTCCTTGACATTGTGTCATCTCTTTCCACTGGCACAAGGTAAATGAACTCTTGTGAAATTGCTGTTTCTATTTTAGGCTAATTTCTGTTAAGAAAGATTTAATCTTTGAGAGAGAGATATTTTTGTTCTTCTTGGAAAAGATTTTCCCTGCCAGTTAATTAAGTGACAAGTGTCAGGGTGAGAGGTTCGGATTTCCCGCAGGTGCCCACAGAACTGATGTAGAGGGTAGGATACATTTCCCAAACATAAGTCAGACTGGGAAAGCCCCTGTCCCTCTTCCTCTTGTACAGCAACCTCCAGCTGGGTCTGTTTGCTTTTTAACTTGGAAAATCAATAACTGTGAACTCTCACTGATGTCCAGGCCATTGTAGTAAACAATAAAGGGAGAGGGAGGCTTCTGACAGCTGGGAGGAAATTGTAGATGCTGTGAATGCTGCCTAAGGCTGAGCCCAGACCCACATCCTGCCCTAGCGGCGAAAGTGTTCCTTTCTAACACCTGCTGGAAGCAAACAATGCAATGCCTGCCACAGTAGCTTATATCCTTATATTAGATCCCCTCAGAGCTTGAGCAATGCTTTCCTTTGTTCTTTCTGAGCTAAGGGTAGAGAAATCAGAAACTTACCTGGAGACCCCATGCAGCTCATATCTTGCTGCGGCTTAATGTCCCTCAGTAGAAAACGGTATTTCTTTATCCTTTTTGTCAGCAATATCTTTCAGCATTCCAGTTTAAGGATCACATGTATATGTATTACCTCATTTGATTCTTGTGGCTATCTCGTGCAACATTATTTTTCGTGATAATCATCTTTCACTTGTACTATTGAAATAGTCTTCAAATTTTCTGCCAGTTCCTCTCATTTCCAGTCTATTTACCTACAGTGTTACTTCTAGAACATTAATATTATATGCTTAAATAACTTGGCTATTCTCCCAACCATTACAGTTTAGGTGACCAGAAACACCCTTTGGTCTCAGAGTAACCATCTGGTTTTATTTCACTGTCCCTCTCCTCAAAAAATATACTCTATCTCTTTACAGTCTCCAAAAAATATGCTTTCTTTCACCATTTATGGTCATGGCAGCATAGAGGTCAATGGTATAGAGGTTAATAGTAGAAACGCTGGACTGTCTGAACTAGACACTTACCACCACTACTTATATAACCCCAGGTAAGTTATTCAACCCCTTTATGTCTCATCTGTACAATGAGGAACATTTCAGGACTTTTTTTCAGGATGACTGAAGGAATAATTGAGGTATTTATATAAAGTGCTTAACTTGGTGCCTTGCATTCTTAGTACTCAATGAAATAAGCTGGTATTATTTGCTCTCTATTGTAATGTTCTTCTCTTCTTTATATACCTGCTAAGTCTCTATTCTCAGTCCTGGGTGTTCACTGGAAGGATTGATGTTGAAGCTGAGGCTCCAATACTTTGGCCACCTGATGTGAAGAGCTGACTCATTTGAAAACACCCTGATGCTGGGAAAGATTGAGGGCAGGAGGAGAAGGGGATGACAGAGGATGAGATGGTTGGATGGCATCACTAACACAATATTCATGGGTTTGGGTGGACTCCGGGAGTTGGTGATGGACAAGGAGACCTGGCGTGCTGTGGTTCATGGGCTCACAAAGAGTCGGACATGACTGAGAGACTGAACTGACTGACGGACTGAAGTCTCTATTCATCTTTTAACAGTCTCCTTTGCAAAAAAAAAAAAAAAAAATCCTCCAAATTTCAGAGCTTGAGTTTTCTGTGCTTTCCTCAAATTTTGTATAAACGAGTTTGTAATAATGACACTCAACTAAAAATCTTTCTCCTGAGAGTGTGAGTTCCTAAAAAGCACCGACCATTTCTGATTTTTACTGAGGTCACTAGAACTTAGCACAATGACTAGCACATAGAATACAATAAATATGTGTAAAGTAAATATCCATTTTGCAATGCAGAAACTCTTGAGCTAGGATCCAAATTATTAGTTCTGCTAACTGGTCTACTTGCTTCCGCGCTCCTCTTCAATTCACTTTCCCTGGTAGCCAGAATAATCAGACGGTGCCCATCACCTGTGCCACTTCGGCATGTTGGTAAGGCCCAGCCTCTGGGCCATGGCTTATGAATCTTTGCAAGACCTGGCCTCCACCTCCTCATCTCTACTTCATGTTATTCTCTCCTTGTTCACAATTTTCTATCCATTCTGGTCCCTTTTTGCCCCTTCCCAGTTCAGATAAAGAATGTTTTCATTTTTTATCTAACATCTATTTGCTGTATACCTTTTGCTCTTGCTTCTATTTGGTATATATTTCCCAAGCTTTTCTCATTTCTTATTCCTTCTCAGCCATCAAATCTCATTTCAGATATTACTTGGTCAAGGAGGACTTTCCCGGATACCTTGGTTAAATGCGCCTTTTGCTATCCAGTTTCTTTTATATCAGTTGTCAATTATTTTTTCATGATATGGGTGACTCTAGAATTATTTTTATATTTTTGGACTGTTTTTTTCTACTGGGGTGAAAACTCCACTACGGTGGGGACCCTGTTTGCTTGCTCATCATACTAACAGCAGTTCTTCGAACAGTATCTGTTCCAGAGTAGGAGCTCAAAAGATGTGTATTAAATAAGTGAATAAACAAAAATTAAATCATTTTAGAATAAAGCTCTTTCACATCACCAGAATCATCCAGGAGTGACAGGTCCTAGAATAATAGAGTGTAATGCTTTCTGCATGTCAGAGAAAGAGGGTGGAAATTTGTCAAGGTATCATGATGTACCAGTCTTTGCCTCCCAGAGTGAAAAATATGTTATGAAAAGCTTTTCCAAACACTCTGAAATATCAAAATTCCTAAGAAAGCAAGAAATCATAATTAACGAAGTAAATAAACGTGAAGTGCTTTGACAGATTAATGGACTAGTCACAAAGCCAAAAAGACCTGGTTTTAATAGAAAAAGATAGCAATGAGGTTTGCAGCAGCTCCCACTGTTGTGGAGAAAAAAAAAAAAATCAGAGAGGAGTGAGTTTTCCTGGAAGGAAATGTATGGAATTAATGTTACGTTTTGTTATCTACTGTGTATAATGTAACAATAAGAAATATTTGTGTAGCACTTTACAGTTTAGAACGACTTCTGTTTACATAGTCAACTCATTTGATAAGACAATTGGGAGATAGGTTAGCGTAGAAGAAAGTCCACATGATCTGCTGTCAAGAAACTAGCTCTGTTACTGGGGATCTATGACTTTAGCAAGTCACTTTCTCTCTGTTTCCTTTTTGGTAAAAATTAAGGTGTTACGCCAGGTTGTACTAAATCTTATTCAGCTCATCTATTGAAGCTATTTATATTCAACCCATGACAAATCAGGCTTTTCTTTGGCCTAGGTCCAAGATATCAACTTCCTATTCAGTCTTCATTCACGTTTCCAAAATTGAATTGTTTAAGCGACCACTGTCTTGGATGTCTAGGCAAGCAAAGAAGCCCCTGGTCCATTTTGGGGGGACCTTTTCTCCCTGGTGGCTAAGAGGTTAAAGCGTCTGCCTCCAATGCGGGAGACCCGCGTTCGATCCCTGGGTTGGGAAGATCGCCTGGAGAAGGAAATGGTAACCCACTCCAGTATTCTTGCCTGGAGAATCCCATGGACGGAGGAGCCTGGTAGTCCACGAGGTCACAAAGAGTCGGACACGACTGAGCAACTTCACTCACTCACTCACTCACTTTCTCCCTTTTAAATTATTAGTCTCTCCTCTTGGATGCCATTGTTGATTGACCCATCATTCTGGGCCTAACTTCTTCGGCTTCTGTCATTTTGCACTGCACTGTAGTTCCTTCCACAACACCACAGAGGATGGCTACCAACTTCACAGAGAAATTCACTGGTTCTGTGTTCAAAGAAAAGTTGCCCATTGTTAATCTAATACATCTTTTCTATCTTCATGTGAGAAAACCAAAGATTTTTTTCCTGTAATTTAAATGTATCTTCTGGAGACAGTGGTCTTTTTATAGTTCTTAGCCATCTCTTTGTTCTGATAGCCATAGACAGGGCTTGGGACGTGGATGGGGTCAGTGAGGGGATGCTGAGAGCCACAAACGTGGTCAGGGCGTTCCTCTTTACCACTTTCCCTTTAATATTCTAGAATCCCTTTGCATCTCACTGTAACCCACCTATTTTCATCTTCATCACCTAAACAATTAGATGCCTCAGCTTCTCATACTTAAGGCACAGTTCACTATATCTTATGATCAGGAAACTTTCTGCTTTCAAAGTGAACGCTGTTCAGTTCTGACATCGCAACTAATTTTTCCTTCCCCTCATAGCTTTCCTACATGGAGAAGATCCTTCTATAACTCTGATGTGAATGTTTGAGCTACAGCTACAAGATGTGAAACACCTGCATGATTCTTTGAAATATTTGATCCATCATATTGTATACAAAAGATACTAATTGTCCATGTATTTAGAACCAGCTGCAGGGTTAGATATTTTTATGTTCATTGTGAACCCTGGTAACATGAAAGGTAAGCTACATATTTTTCTTCTATGTTTCTCTGTTTCTCAATATTTTGAAATATTAGTTTGTATACCTTAAATTGAATAAGACATAATAAGATTAAAATCCACTTTTGAATAAGAATAGGTGTCTATGCTTGTTCCTTTATTCCCTGTTCTTGTCTTCAAGCTGCTGTTTGGAAGCTTTTTGCAGGAGATATGCATGTACAAAAGAGATTCTCAGTGCTTGGCTGAATCTTGTTATTAGTAAGAGTTCTAGAAAAGTATTCTACAGTCAGGCTGATTACAGAAGCAGCTAATCTATTTTCCCTAAGCTAGTTTTCTATGCTCTCAGGCATATAACTGCCTGCCTGTCTTCCAGCTATTCGTCCCCCACATCCCTGTGTGGATGTGACAGCCGAGAAAGCAACTTCTGCAAATCTCTGCCTGGAAATAGTGATTCCGCCCACACCCTTTTGGAAACAGTGACGATCAGATTTTGGACCATGGATGGTATAATATTTCTAACCCGAAAGAGGAAGGACGTTAAGTGTCAGCCCCAAAGTAAGCCCACAAACTCTTGCTGGGCCCTTTCCTTCCAGGAGGCAAATTTCCTTGACATTGTTTTTATAGACAAATGAATAAATCCGTGTTTTGAAGCATTGTTCACTTCTTATTTCCTTTCCTGGAAGTTTGAAACCTGGATAGCCTTAGAGACAGTAAGCAAGTTTATATTTTCTGTATGTCTATTTGGCAGGAGGATATTTCTGCCCGTTCACTTTGCTTTGTTGCGTCAGCCCTTTCTTTCTTATCTCTTGCAGAGGATGGAGAGCCAGAAGGAGGCTGCGAGGAGCTGGTATTACAAACCTGCTATCTGATTGGCTGGATGGTCGCGGCTGGGCTATAAAAGAGACCCCTACAGGCTTGGGAGGGAGGCGCTCTGAGGATTCTGACAGTATCTTTACCGGAGAAAAGGCAAAGTGCGCTCAGAACAGAAGCCACAGCTCCTCCTGCAGCACTTCTTTCCTACCGTGAATCCCACACTACGCAAGATGTGCAAAGGACTTGCGGGTCTGCCGGCTTCTTGCTTGAGGAGGTAAGATTATTTTCAGCCACTGAACCAGACTGCGTTAAACTTTCAAATAGACTTTAAGTTATTTGCATGTTCTACTTACTAACCTGGTTCTTTGGATTTAGAAACAACGTGATGCAGAAATCTTCGACCTCCTAGCTTTAAAACTAGCTAGAAATTGTGGCTTAGGAAGTGTTCACTCCAGATTTTGGCATCCTATATGTTGTTTTCTATGACCTTGATCTTGAAGACTCTTCTAATCCTCTAACCAAGCTAGTTCTAATTAAGGACTGATATGAGGTTTTGGACTATGCACAGTGGTCTGTAATATCGCTACCTGTAATTACTGCTATTTGACTATCACTGAGGCACATGGAATCATGGGTCTGGGCTTTCTGATGGTATATTAAATCTCACTTTGGGGAGGATGCTCCAGACTGAAGTTTGGCTACATCACCAGAAAGGCACTGTGCTGTTTGTGTGATGCTCCAGTATCTTTTACTCTCTGTTTTTAAAAGCAAATGCTACAGTAAAACTAGACCTCCCTTATCTCTTTCCCTACTCTAGTTCTGGAAATACCATGTGGTTGTCAAGTACTGATCATGACCAATCAGCTAAGGGTTCTGTGGAAAGTCTCACCTTAAAGACATTGTTTATCAATTTACTGTCTCTTGATTAATAAACAGACTTAAAGATATGCAGCTGCTCCTATGTCTTTGCCTTTTTAAAAAAAGTACAAATAAATGCTTTCATAGGATGCTCATATATTAGCTAGTTAAAAAAATACATAACTAGTGTCTTTTACATTACTTAACCTATTTTATAGGTGTACTACCCCCTTTCATGTTCCTCTGCAAATAGAAATCACCTTAAATTTTAATTTAGAATTATCTCAGAAAGCACACTTTTTAAATACAATCCTAAGGAGTTTACCTCCTGTCATTCAGGAATATGAAAAATGATCTTTTTTCCCCCATTCTTTTGTGGCTGCTTTCAAATGAAGCAGGAGGATCTGGCAGAGAGTGCTTATGAAAACAGTGGCTCTGACCTCCATCATTAATTTCCTGAATTGAATAGAGCAAAGCAATCCAAGCTTCAGTTAACTCAGATATAAAATTAATCATGCAAAACACAGGAATGTCAGGTGAAAGTTTTGCTCTGGTAAATATTTTAGGAGACAGATAAGTAATTGCTCTAGAGCTTTACTCTCAGGAGCTCAGAGGCTAACCTGGGGAGGTAAAGTGTGTGTCAGCAGGGTGCTCTGCTCTCCCCTTCCCTCACTGGCGAACTGTGAATCATCTTACCCAGCACCTTCATTCTCACTTTGGTGCCTGAGGCTCCAGAGGGAATGGGAAAGGCTCAAGGTCACACAGGTGGTGGGTGGTGAAATGCAGATCACATCTAGACTTCTTACTTCAGAGGTCGCTGGAGTCATTTTGGTTTTTATTTCTTTGGCTGCATTGTGTTACAAGGACAAGTGTAATGTATTTTCTAAGCATACTTCCAGGTCTTCATGAAATGACTCCATATCGGTCAATAACTGTCCGATGTCAGCCAGACTTGCCACATGGAAATATGAAATCACAATGTGCTTACATCATCACCTTAGGCTTCATGCTTAGATTTTGCTATTGTTAAGAAAGACTTTGTATCCCATGAGCAGTGGGGGAAGCAGGAAAGGAGAACAATCTTGAGGTGGGGGTGGAGAGAAAACGCTGTTTTAAGGGCAGCAAAAGAACATGATGGATTTCAAACTTCCTGGAGAAATGCACATAGATAAGGCACTAATATATTAGTAGCCATCCTAAAATGTCCTTTTACCCTTGTGGCTTTATTTTCCTCTAAGTAGAAACATCTAGTCATTCAATTAGTCATTCATTTCCTTCAAAATGACATTTTTCACTTTAAAACTATGTCTCCGCTTTTAGAGAAAATGAGATCCAAGCAAAAGAACAAATAAAGAGTGAGAAAGTTGAGCTAAAAGCTTCTTAGAGGGCCCTCCATTGGCGCTGCCATACCCTTGCTGCCTATTAAACAGTGGCCATAGCCTGGAAGCTTTGCTCTAGTCTGGAGCTTCAGTGATGACTCTTAATGCTTCTCCTTGTTACTGTGTTTCAGTCTCAGATGTCCTTTGTAGTATAAATATCCTTAGAGTGTAGATATTTCAAAGGGAAGCAGGAGAGTCTTCAGAAGCTAGCCTGCAGGAGCTCAGGTTTCAGCCTGAGCTTTTGAGTTAACCACCTCATTCCCCCCTCCTCTCTGCTGGAGCCACTCGTGTATATCCCATAACGTGACCTGCTCACTACATCCAGGCTGAAACTGAACAAACCTTTAATTTCTGGGGTGCTCCTACAGTCCTCTGCTAACAGTGAGGCAGATGGAAATAGCAACCACCCTCCAGAAGGTGGCATGCAGCAACCAGATGCTATACTTCACAGTTCCCTGCTCTTCATTTCCTAAAACTTAGAAAACCGTCAAGTTTGCATTATGTTTCTCCCGAAGATACCTACGGGTTCCATTGGTCAAAATGACAGGGTTACAGGTAGACTTAAGGGTCAGAAATCCAGTTACAGATGAAGGAGGCTTGCTCCAAGTTTTGCAGTGAGTCATAGGAAGAAGCAGAGGTGGAGTCTCGTTTTCCTGAGAGTTCCTGCCAGCCTCAACTCCTATTTCCTAGATAAACTGCCTTTGCCTCTTACTAGTAATGGACTCTGAACTGTACCAATAAGGTATCTTTTTAAAAGAACTGAGTATCATTATTCTGTTTCTCCCCCTTCTTGTGTGCAGTGCAAAAGATATGAAGCATCGGCTAGGTTTCCTGCTGCAGAAGTCAGACTCCTGTGAACATAACTCTTCACACAGCAAGAAGGACAAAGTGGTGATTTGTCAGAGGTAAGAGAAAAGGCTTTGGCGAAGAGCCACTGAGTATTAACTATCTGATGACAGAGATGCTCTGTGAGGGAAAGAGAAGCTATGTTCCTAGTTAACCTAGATTGGATCATGAAGGCCTCCATTTTTACAAAGATTATGGTTGCATTTGAAATTTCCATACATCTAGTGGAAAGACTGCCCTATTCAACAACAGGTCTCATTGTTATGATGAAAAATAAAATCTCTGCCTTTTATTCAAAATCTTAAATGTTTTGTCCCCATTTTATATCTTAACATTCAAATTATTCTTTTTCTCTAATGTCTTTAGGGTGAGCCATGAGGAAGTAAAAAAATGGGCTGAATCACTGGAAAACCTGATTAGTCATGAATGTAAGTATGACAGTTTCCCACCACCCACCACTCCCCAAGATGAAGGTAAAGCATGCTGGATAGACAAGTTATTTCATAGTACACTTGATCTGATAGAATTACAGGCTTGGATTTCTCCTAAATTTCAGGCTCAGAAAAATTAGTCCCCTTAAAATTTTACCATACCGTAGATCTTTGTGGTAAACAATGGAAAGCTCATACATAGTCCATGTGGAAAACCATCTTTCTCACCACATCGAAAAAGGGCAGAGAAAAAACTCCAAATAATTAGATTTCTTTTGGAATTGACCTCAGTTTCTCTTCCCAAACTCACTTTGGCAACTAGGGGCAGCATAGGTATCTCAGAAGCATAAAATATTCCTGAAAGAAACTTCAAACCATGAGCAAGAAACACTAGGCATAAATGGTATCCAATAGATATCAAACATAGATTAAAATTATCTGACCCTCAGTAATCCTCCAGCAGGGGAGATGAACTATTTGAACCAATGCTTTCTTCCCTCAAGTATCCCAGCTTTACTTGCAATACAGGGTCCACCGCTGCAATGACAGCTGTGGTTCTTTCTCCTTTGTCACAGGTGGGCTGGCAGCTTTCAAAGCTTTCTTGAAGTCTGAATACAGTGAGGAGAACATTGACTTCTGGATCAGCTGTGAAGAATACAAGAAAATCAAATCACCCTCTAAACTAAGTCCCAAGGCCAAAAAGATCTATAATGAATTCATCTCAGTCCAGGCAACCAAAGAGGTAAGTATACATGGAAGAGAACTGTATAGATCTTAAAGAAACTTTCTAGACATTCAGTAACAAGGATCCTTAGATGATGTGAGTTAAAGCTACAACAGTAGAGCAGGCTATTACAATCTTGACAGCCTCAAATAAGTTCGTTAAGTAAAAAGCTTTTCATCTAGATGACTCGGATTATCTCCCTTCATGAATTTGCTTTGAATGAATCTTCCCAGTTTGTGAGAAATAATGGGAGATATTTCCCACAGATGCCAGGGTGGAACCAAGTGTCCCTTTATTCACTCCTGAGGTACAGAGGGTGCGTGCTTGTACAGAGCTCACAACCTCTCATCCTTATGGGGTAAAATGTATAATGGACCTTTGGCCTCTGCCCCTCAGGTAAACCTGGACTCTTGCACCAGGGAGGAGACAAGCCGGAACATGCTGGAGCCTACAATAACTTGCTTCGATGAGGCTCAGAAGAAGATTTTCAACCTGATGGAAAAGGATTCATACCGCCGCTTCCTGAAATCTCGATTCTACCTTGATTTGGTCAACCTTTCCAGC
Organism: Aepyceros melampus; assembly: GCA_006408695.1. Lineage (NCBI taxonomy): Eukaryota > Metazoa > Chordata > Mammalia > Artiodactyla > Bovidae > Aepyceros > Aepyceros melampus. Next base: position 160,245 of record SJXQ01005742.1, read on the forward strand.
TGTGGGTCAGAGAAGCAAAAAGGAGCAAAGAGTTCCACAGACTGTGCTTCCCTGGTACCCCAGTGCGCCTAGTCCTCACTCAGCAGTGGAAGGCTGAGACGCCAAGACTATGCCTGGAAAACCCGAGGCCAAATATTGATCTTTATTAAGCACCAGTGCTTTTTCCACATTGCAGCCTAGTGTTCATACGCTGGCTATGTGTGAGTCACTCCCATACAGAAACTAGATGACATTTTGGTGTTCATCAGGGCAGGACCTCATCCCAGTCTAGTCGTCTCAGATTTCTTTTAGTGTGCCATGTGAGCAGATATCCGAATAATGGCCTTGTGGGTCTGGATTTTCAAAGACTTGGCAGTTCTCTCCTGCCAACAGTGTGACCTCAGGTTGGTTGGTTCATGGTTGGTACACTTCATGTGACATCCACAGGCGCATGTGTTCTGTTGACCAGTCTTGAGATGTTTAGATGGGGTTGACCTATTTTGTGTATCTCTGTGTGTGCGTGTGTGTGTATGTATACGTATATATACACACATATATACAAACTCGCAGTCTGCGTATATGTATGCATGTATACATACATGTATATTTCTGCAAGAATAGACAAGAGAGACCTGAGGTGCTCATAATTAGACTGTGTGAATATATTTACATGCATGTTCTGATCCCTGTCTTTCACTCTGCAACTGAACGGAGCAAATTAAACCAGCTGCCCTGCAGGCTACAAAAGGAATGCTAACCTGTGGAAAGTTGATTCTGTAAAACTCCGTGAGTCTTATTGGAGAAGCATGGACATCATGCTTAATTTAACCATCGACAGCTTCCAAGTTGGACAGTATTCTAAGGAGAAAACATTAAAAATGTTATGTCTGTCTGACACAGTGCTATCTTTGGTTGTCACTAATGGCACTTTTGAGTCCCCAAGCTGCTGGCCTCCCCTTCTTTGCCTGGGTGCTTGATGCATAATAGTAGCAACCAGGTTGGTATGGAGTTGGAGAAAGAGTGCTTGAACTGAATGAAGAAACATAGGTAAAGCGTTGCCAGCTCTACCTACTATAAGATGCTGGTTTAGTACGGGCACAGAATTTAAAGGTTACTGTTCTTATCCCCTACTCTTTTTTCCTCTCTTGATTAAGGTGCTCTTCTCATTTTGTTTTTCCCTGAGAACTTTAGCCATTAGAATGAGGCTCCTTAATTCATTGTGGTTGTTTTTCTCCATAGTGGCTCTAGGCTATATACTTGTTCCTTATAAACCAGCATCAGGGGAAAGATTACATTTTATAAGGGGGGAACATGTGTTCACAAACTGAAAAGCCCGCATAAATTTCCCTTTTGAAGGTAGAATCTGGCTCACTGAATCCCAAACATCAGGACTAAGAGAGCCTGAAAGCATTTCATTTTAGGCTCTGAGATGAAATGAGAGAGAAAAGGGATAAAAGAAAAAAAGGATATCAATTTTAAAACTACTGTTTAGAATTTTCCAAGGCACATGAAATACTTGAAAATGTCTCATTTATGTTATTTATGATGTTTTGTGTAATGTTTTTTATTATTGTATTGTTTTATAAACGGAGGTGTAAGATATCACCTGAATTATTAATGAATGGCCAGGAAGTAATTTTCTTCTCATTCTTCTAAAATTACTGCCTTTGAAGTGCACACATATTCATGCATGAACACTGCACTGATTCTTCCAATATAACTTACAAACATGGACACCTTTGTGGTTTTTAAGCCGATACACTGGGCTATAAAATGAAGACATTGGAGTATGTGTATAAAAGTCTTATTGTATTAAATTTATAGGTTTCCTCAACTGTACCCTTTCTATATCTCTAGCAGTTTTGCTTTCCATGCCTCCAGAGTTGCTCATCAGTGTCTCTTTCTGTTAAACACATTTCCACCCTTTGTCTCTAATTAACTCCAGGATCCAAATGTGTAACTCTATTGGTCTTGCCCTATTAGAACTGTCATGATTTTCAGACCGTATCTGTACTCACAGACTGCTGTCTCACCAATAGGCAGGAAGGTCATTCTGAATGAGAAGTAAATTATTTTATGTAATACATTTCTCAAGTGTGTTTTTCCATTGTATTTCCTCCTTATTTCATCACTATTTGGCATGCTGAGCTTACCTGCTCACGGTCCATGGACAGAATACTCCTTCCATCTGCATGCCTATTTTTATCATCATGTGCTTTAACAGCCTCAGAGCAGATGCTTCCAGTGAAACACAATAATAATAAGGGTAAATAAATACTTCATGCAAAACTATCTGCTTGCAAACACATTAATGATCCATAGAGACATGTTGTGAGAAATAATAGCAGAGTGTGGGGTGATTGTAGAAAATGGCTAATAACCGGGTTTTTCTCTCTCGCATGCCAGCTCTGGGAAAGAAAGTGGAAAATGAAAATTGTTTGTGTCTTGGTTCCTGCCACTGCTCTGTCTGCCTTTAGTCACAGAACTGAAGCAGTCTTGGCTTCAGAGACTTTGCTGAGCAGATCTGGCGGCTTACTTGCAGGTCCTCAATAAGTTCTCAAGGGATAGAGTTCACCTCCCAGAGCGACACTTGTTCTACCTCCATTTCCAGCCTGACTGAGGAAAGAGGGAAGCAGGAGGGGACTGAGGAGGAGCAGGGGAGCTGCAGGTGACTGATAAATAGACCCTTGCCAAAATGACTCAGAATGCTTTTCTTCTTTTACACATTCTTTTTCCAGAAAAATAGAATATTCACATTTACAGTTGTAGGTATTGTCGTGAGACCTCCCCCCTTGCCCTACCTCTTTCGCGCTTACAAGGGTTAGGGACAAAGGGTCTTATACTATTTTGAGGAATAGATCCTCTTAAGGATATGATGAAAATGATGAACTGTAAACTAAGAAAAATACCCAAAGAAATCCAAACTGCTCATAAATATTTAAAGGAAACTCTTGCAACTCCAAAATGCACAAAACTGTCACCATTCTCACACACTCTAGTTGTGTCAGACTCTCACAGAGAGTGTGAGGTTGTGTTCATACAACTCAACATCAAAAAGAGAAAAAAAAAAACAATTAAAAAATAGGTTGTGACAGAGCCCCTGTTTGACAGAACACAACAAAATTTTGTAAAGCAATAATCTTTCAATTAAAAAATAAAGTGGCACTAGAAAAATACCCAAAGAAATCCAAACTGCTCATAAATATTTAAAGGAAACTCTTGCAACTCCAAAATGCACAAAACTGTCACCATTCTCACACACTCTAGTTGTGTCAGACTCTCACAGAGAGTGTGAGGTTGTGTTCATACAACTCAACATCAAAAAGAGAAAAAAAAAAACAATTAAAAAATAGGTTGTGACAGAGCCCCTGTTTGACAGAACACAACAAAATTTTGTAAAGCAATAATCTTTCAATTAAAAAATAAAGTGGCACACACACACATGCACACACAAAGTGTCTAAAAAAATAAGCTGTGGATCTGAGCAGATATTTTCCAAAGAAGACATACAGATGGCCAACCAATCCATGCAAAGATGCTCAGCATCACTCATGATCAAGAAGCTGCACATCAGAACCATGAGATATCACCTCACTCCTGTCAAAATGGCTATTATCAAAAAGTTAACAAGTTTTAGTGAGGATATGGAAAAACTGGAAGCCCCATGTATTGTTGGTGGGAATGCAAATTAGTATAGCCAAAATGGAAAACGGAGTTTTCTCAAAGAATTAAAAATGGAACTACTATACAATCCAGCAATCCCACTTTGGGGTATTTTCCAGAGGAAAAAAAAACACCACTAATTTGAAAATAATGTATGAATCTCTATATTCATTGTAGCACTATTAACAATAGCCAAGATATGCAAGCAACCTAAGGGTCTATTAATGAATGAATGGATAAAGAAGATTTGGTATATAAATATACAGTGGAATATTACTCAGCCGTAAAGAAGAATGGAATGTTGGCATTTGCAGCAACATGGATAGACCTAGGGGGTACTATGTTAAGTGAAATAAGCCAGATAGAAAAAAGCAATCTCACTTACTTGTGGAAACTAAAAAGCAAGCAAGCAACAACAACAAAAGAACCAAAACAGAGCAAATGAATAAGCGTAATGAAACAGAAATAGAGTCATAAGTGCAGAGAACAAACAGGTGGTTGTCAGAGGAGAGGGTGGTGGGGAGATGACTAATATAGGTGGGAGAGATTAGGAGCTACCAACCTCCAGTTACCAAATAAATGAGTCATGATTCAGTCATGGGGATGAAGTACACACTGTAGGGAATATAGTCAAGAATAATTAATATTTTTGTATGGTGACAAAGATGGTCAAAATGTACAAACTTTCGGTTATAAGATAAATAAATGCTAGAGATATAATGTGTGTACATGCTAAGTTGCTTCAGTTGTGTTCAACTCTTTGTAACCTATGGACTGCAGCCCATCAGGCTCCTCTGTACATGGATTCTCCAGGCAAGAATGCTGAAGTTGGTTGCCATTTTCTTTTCCAGGAGAGAGATGTAATGTACAACTTGATTAATATAATTAACACTGCTGTAGGTTATATATGGAAGTCAAAAAGAGGATGAATCCTTAGAGTTCTCATCACAAGGAAAACTATTTTTCTTTTATTTTGTATATGTATAAGGTGGTGGACATTCACTAAACTTATTGTGGTAATCATTTCATAGTTATGTAATTTAAATAATTATGCTGTACACCTTAAAACAGTGCTTGATGTCAATTGCATCTCAGTAAAACCTATTTTTTAATTGGGTATTTTTTTTCTCTTTTTGATGTTGAGTTGTATGAACAGCAACCTCACACTCAACTGGAAGACACTGATTCATTTAAAATGACTGTATTTAACAAGGACCTATTGTATAGCACAGGCAACCCTGATCAATGTCATGTGGCAGCCTGAATGGGAGGGGACTTTGGGCAAGATGGACACATGTATATGCATGGCTGAGTCCCTTCCCTGTGCACCTGAAACTATTACAACATTGTAATTCATTGGCTCTAACACAAAATCAAAAGTTAAAGAAAACTGGAAGAAAAATACACGATCGTATAGGTATATGTATGTGTGTGAGTGAGTGCTGTCGTGTCCGACTCTTTGAGACTCCATGGACTATAGCCCACCAGACTCCTCTGTCCATTTTCATTGTTCATTTAAAAAATATCATGAACAATTTCCCAAGGGTATAGCCATCTACCAATTATCTCTAATATGGCCTCATTAAATCCCATAGTTTGAATGTACCATATTTGATTCAAGTTTTCACTTTTAATTGATAAAAATGCATGTTTAACAATGATCTATATTAGCAATGTATAAATTAATAATAATAGACATCCTTGTACTCCATCCTTATATGTTGGTATCTTCTGAGATGGAGTCCCAGAAGAAGGATAGGATCACTGGGATAAATTAAAATAAATAAAATTTAAAATTAATTAATTAAAATAATAATAAATAAATTTTAAAAACAAAAAAGAGTAAATACATTTCAGGTGTTAAAAATTCACACTCATTTGAACAGTATGAAAAGTGTCAATTGCCCCATATCTTTATGGCATTAAATAAGTCATAATGCCATATTTACCATAATGCCAGGTTTACCAATATGATGGGATAGCGGTGACATCTTGTTGTTTTCATTTGTGTCGTCCTAACCACTCATGAAGTTGAAAACATTTATAAAATTTCACTGCCCATATCTACATTTTGCTACTGTTCATATTCATTCCAAACTATTTTGATTTTCTTTTTATTAATAGCTAAAACCCTTCCCATAAAAATTAGATCAATTTTCTGCTTACTATATTTTTGACAATATTTTTCTGCCTCTGTTTATGGTATCTTTTGTAACTGAAAATGTTTTATTTTTTATGAAACCATCTGTCAAACTTTGCTTTATGGATCAAAGCTTCTAAGAAAGCTTACAAAGGCCACCTTCATCAGGATATTTTGCTAGTATTCTATGTTTAATGCTAATGTGTTTAACTAGATTGTTTTTAGTTTTATTTATGTTAATATACTTGGAATTGAAAATATTGAATTATAGTTGATTTACAGTTATATTAATTTCTGCTGTACAGCAAAGTGATTTAGTTATTATATATATTCTTTTTCATATTCTTTTTCATTATGGCTTATTATAGGATATTGGATAGAGTTTCCTGTGCTATACAGTAGGACTTTGTTTTTTAATCTGTCTTATATATAATAGTTTGCATCTGTTAATCTCACACTCCTAGTCCTTCCCTCCTCCATCCCTACTCCCCCTTGGCAATCACAAGTCTGTTCTCCATGTCTGCAAATCATTTTTGTTTTGTAGATATGTTCATTTGTGTCATATATTAGATTCCTCATGTAAGTGATATCATACATTTGTTTTTCTCTTTCTGACTTATTTCAATTAATATGATAATCTCTCTGTATGAGGAAGCCTTACAAATAGCTGGAAAAGACGGGAAGTGGAAAGCAAAGGAGAAAAGGAAAGATATACCCATTTGAATGCAGAGTTCCAAAGAATAGCAAGGAGAGAGGAGAAAGCCTTCCTCAGCAATCAATGCAAAGAAATAGAGAAAAACAACAGAATGGGAAAGACTAGTGATCTCTTCAAGAAAATTAGAGATGCCAAGGGAACATTTCATGCAAAGATGGGCTCAATAAAGGACAGAAATTGTATGGACCTAATAGAAACAGAAGATATTGAGAAGAGGTGGCAAGAATACACAGAAAACTGTATAAAAAAGATCTTCATGACCCAGATAATCACGACGGTGTGATCACTCACCTAGAGCCAGACATTCTATAGTGTGAAGTCAAGTGGGCCTTAGGAAGCATCACTACGAACAAAGCTAGTGGAGGTGATGGAATTCCAGTTGAGCTATTTCAAATCCTGAAAGATGATGCTGTGAAAGTGCTGCACTCAATATGCCAGCAAATCTGGAAAACTCAGCAGTGGCCACAGGACTGGAAAAGGTCAGTTTTCATCCCAATTCCAAAGAAAGGCAATGCCAAAGAATGCTCAAACAATTGCACAATTGCACTCATCTCACATGCTAGTAAAGTAATGCTTAAAATTCTCCAAGCCAGGCTTCAGCAATATGTGAACCATGAACTTCCAGATGGTCAAGCTGGTTTTAGAAAAGGCAGAGGAACTAGAAGTTGATCAAATTGGCAACATCTGCTGGATCATGGAAAAAGCAAGAGAGTTTCAGAAAACATCTATTTTGCTTTATTGACTATTCCAAAGCCTTTAATTGCCAACATCCTCTGGATCATGGAAAAAGCAAGAGAGTTCCAGAAAAACATCTATTCTGCTTTATTGACTATGCCAAAGCCTTTGACTGTGTGGATTACAATATACTGTGGAAAATTCGGAAAGAGATGGGAATACCAGCCTCTTGAGAAATCTGTATTCAGGTCAGGAAACAACAGTTAGAACTGGACATGGAACAACAGACTGGTTCCAAATATGTCAAGGCTATAAATTGTCATCTTGCTTATTTAACTTATATGCAGAGTACATCATGAGAAACGCTGGACTGGAAGAAGTACAAGCTGGAATAAAGATTGCCTGGAGAAATATCAATAACCTCAGATATGCAGATGACAACACCCTTATGACAGAAAGTGAAGAAGAACTAAAGAGCCACTTGATGAAAGTGAAAGGGGAGAGTGAAAACGTTGACTTAAAGCTCAAGATTTAGAAAACTAAGATCATGGCATCTGGTCTCATTACTTCATGGCAGATAGATGGGGAAACGGTGGAAACAGTGTCAGACTTTCTTTTTTTGGGCTCTAAAATCACCGCAGATGGTGACTGCAGCCATGAAATTAAAAGACATTTACTCCTTGGAAGAAAAGTTATGACCAAACTAGTTCAGTTCAGTTCAGTCACTCAGTTGTGTCCGACTCTTTGCGACCCCATGAATCGCAGTACGCCAGGCCTCCCTGTCCATCACCAACTCCCGGAGTTCNCGAAGAATGGTTGCTTTTGAACTGTGGTGTTGGAGAAGATTCTTCTGAGTCCCTTGGACTGCAAGGAGATCCAACCAGTCCATCCTAAAGGAGATCAGTCTTGACTGTTCATTGGAAGGACTGATGTTGAAGCTGAAGCTCCAATACTTTGGCCACCTCATGCAAAGACCTGACTCATTGGAAAAGACCCTGATGCTGGGAAATATTGAGGGCAGGAGGAGAAGGGGACGACAGAGGATGAGATGGTCGGATGGCATCATCAACTTGATGGTCATGGGTTTAGGTGGACTGTGAGTGTTGATGATGGACAGGGAGGCCCTGCGTGCTGCAATGCATGGGGTTGCAAAGTGTCAGACACGACTGAGCGACTGAACTGAACTGAGGTCCAAGAATGTTGCTGCAAATTATTTCATTCTTTTCAATGGCTGAATAATATTCCTTTATGTATGTGTGTGTGTGTGTGTGTGTATATCTTCCTTGTCCATTTGTTCATGGACACTTAGGATGTTTTCATGTCTTGGCTATTGTGAATAGTTGTATTATGCACATGCAGGCACATGTACCTTTTTGAATTATAGTTTTGTCCAGATATGTGCCCAAGAGTGCAATTGCTAGATCATATGGAGACTCTATTTTTAGTTTTTTAAGGAACCTCCATTCTGTTTTTCATAGTGACTGCACAAATTTACATTCTTACTTACAGTGTAAGAGGGTTCCATTTTCTCCACACTCTCTGTTGCATTTTATATTTGTAGACTTGTTAATGATGGCCATTCTGACTGAAGTGAGGTGGTACTTCTAGAATTTATTATTTATTTAAAATTTTAAAGTAATTAATTAATTGGCAGCACTATGCAGCATGTGGGATCTTATTAATAGCATATTCAAAAGCAGAGATATTACTTTGCTGATTAAAGTCCGTCTAGTCAAGGCTGTGGTTTTTCCTGTGGTCATGTATGGATGTGAGAGTTGGACTGTGAAGAAGGCTGAGCGCAGAAGAATTGGTGCTTTTGAACTGTGGTGTTGGAGAAGACTCTTGAGAGTCCCTTGGACTGCAAGGAGATCCAACCAGTCCATTCTGAAGGAGATCAGCCCTGGGATTTCTTTGGAAGGAATGATGCTAAAGCTGAAACTACAGTACTCTGGCCACTTCATGCGAAGAGTTGATTCATTGCAAAAGACACTGATGCTGGGAGGGATTGGGGGCGGGAGGAGAAGGGGATGACAGAGGATGAGATGGCTGGATGGCATCACTGACTCTATGTTTCAAAAGCAGAGATATTACTTTGCTGATTAAAGTCCGTCTAGTCAAGGCTGTGGTTTTTCCTGTGGTCATGTATGGATGTGAGAGTTGGACTGTGAAGAAGGCTGAGCGCAGAAGAATTGGTGCTTTTGAACTGTGGTGTTGGAGAAGACTCTTGAGAGTCCCTTGGACTGCAAGGAGATCCAACCAGTCCATTCTGAAGGAGATCAGCCCTGGGATTTCTTTGGAAGGAATGATGCTAAAGCTGAAACTACAGTACTCTGGCCACTTCATGCGAAGAGTTGATTCATTGCAAAAGACACTGATGCTGGGAGGGATTGGGGGCGGGAGGAGAAGGGGATGACAGAGGATGAGATGGCTGATGGCATCACTGACTCTATGGACGTGATTCTGAGTGAATTCCTGGAGTTGGTGATGGACAAGGAGGCCTGGTGTGCTGCGATTCATGGGGTCGCAAAGAGTTGGACATGACTGAGTGACTGAACTGAACTGAACTGATTAGAGATCAAACGTGTCCCGTGCATTAGAAGCATGGAGTCCTAACCAGTTGACCATCAGGGAAGTCCCCTCTGGAATTTATTTTTATATATGAAATCAAACAAGGCCAAAAGGAATACCATATGATTTTTGAATAACTTGTTCTTTTTCTATTTAGTTGAAATGTCATTTTATCACTTTAAGTAAGTTTCACTATGTACTACAATCTGTTTCTGAATTTTACCTAATGATGCCCATTTCTGTCCAATATTACCCTATAGCTTATAAGTTTTAATTCTTAGTATAAGAGCAATATCCACCTATTGTTTCACTTTTAGTTTCATTCTACAAATGAAAAGGTTTTTACTTACAATTTTGAAAATTAAAAGCATATACAGAAAACAGAATAAAAGCTACCTTCAAGGGAAAAGCAACTACCCATCACCCTAAGTCAAGCATGTGGACAAAATATTCATCAGAGGAAAGACAGTCAGATAAATTGACTCATGTGACCAGCCAGACTCAAAAGCATGGTATAGGAACTAAAAGACTCTATTCATTTAATTCAGTCAAAAAGTGTGTGCTCAGGCCTTTTTTCTTCCAGTTTTGCAAATAGTTTTCTTTTTGTAAACATATAATAAGTTTTAATCAAATTTTAAAAAGTAAAAGTTAAGAATACTCAAATTATTCACACACACAAGATATTTATATGCATTCTTATAATTTATACTTTGAATTTTAATAGGTAATTCTAAATATTTTTATCTTTTTATTAATTTAATTTTATTGAATATAGTTGATTTAAAATGTTGTGTTAGTTTCAGATGTACAGAGAAGTGAATGAATTATACATATTCATATAACCACTCTTTTTTAGATTCTTTTCCCATATAGAACATTACAGAGCTTTTTAAAAAATGTAATGACCAACTAAATTGTTCATTATCAAAATCTTTTATTGTATTATGCATTGCTCTGCCTATCTGGGTCTAGATGCTATGTGAAAATATGACACAAGGAAATAAAATACAGTTTTGTCCTTTTTGTAATATAATAAAAGAAAATTTGAGTGAGATGACTCAGGAAGTGTTCACTTAGAAAAAGAGTCCAGTGTTTTAGGGTTTGTATGCAAAATGATGGGGTTTTCCCAGTGGGTGCAGTGGTAAAGAATCCACCCACCAATGGGAGATGCAGGAGACTAAGGTTCAATTCTTAGATTGGGAAGATCCCCTGGAGAAGAGAATGGCTACTATTCCAGTATTCTTGCCTGAAAAATTTCGTGGTCAGAGGAGGCCGGTGGGTACAGTCAATGGGCTCACATGACTGAGAGACTAAGCATACATACACACACAGGCGCACGCACACACACATACAATGATAATGAGGGAGCTGGGGCCAGGGACTTCTTAGTCACATCAATGGAATTAAAAAATGCCTGGGGAGAGAACTGAGTTTCCAAAGGCAACCTAAAATTTAATGGTAGTATCTTATGCTTATGGCATGTTTATTAGTTGCCAAGTGTATGATGAGAGTCTCAGGTAATATCATTTAACCTTTAGAATAAAATTCTGATGTAGATGTGATTAGTATCTTTCCATTGTGGATAGGGAAAATATGGTATAGTAAAGTCCAGAAATTTACCCATGATTATATACCAAAGAAGTGAAGATAGACTTTAGCCAAACCGAGAAATTGTTTCAAGTTCACACTTCTAATTAGTCTAGTCAAGAAGAAAGGAGAAAGGGAAAAGAGAAGGAAGAAGAAAGCAAGCAAGAAGGGAAGAATGACAGGAACACCTATAGAGACAAGAGATAAGATAAAAAGGGTGGAGAAAGGAAAGGAAGGAGAGAAGAGAAAGACAGGAAGGAAATTTTTTCTTTTTTTTTAAATTATATGAAAGATAGAGTAGAAAAAAAGGAAACAAAGAACACATTGTGCAGGACAGAAAGTCAGATACGCATCAGTGCTCATGTCTGGTGGCTTCCCTGGTGGCTCAGATGATAAAGCATCTGCCCTGCAATGCAGGAGACCTGTTTCAGTCCCTGCGTTGGGAAGATCCCCTGGAAGAGGACATGGTAACCCATTCCAGTATTGTTGCCTGGAGATTACCTGTGGACAGAGGAGTCAGACACGACTGAATGACTAACAGCAGCACAGGTCCACCCCAGAGCATCATGCTGCGACCGTGTTGTCTCACATCCTCCCTGAGCTTGGGCAGATGGATGGTCTCTGGGTCTAGCAAAAAATGTTCGGGAAACAAGGGATAAATACTAGGCTAGGTTACTCATTAAGAATCAGTTTTCATTTCCTCTTCTTTCTTTCTCTAAATTACCAAATCCTAAACTATTCTTCAGAATAAGTCTTCTTATTTTAAATACCTGAGGAAGAAGAAAAAGGATATAAGAATAGCTCAACTCTCCCTTGGTTCTAGCTCACCTCTGCTTGGGTTGACCTTGCACAGGAAATCGAAGTCCCCTGCTGGAGTCACACATGGACAGGACCCCAGATGGGAACAGGCACTTGACATGAGGTCCTGGTCACATTTCTGCTGTCCCCACTCTGAGAGGGAAGCCACTGATGACCTCAGAATCTGGGTTAAGGGAATTGCTCCTCACATGAGTTTGGTCAAGGCAACAGCCTGTGCAAACCAGCAGAGTTAGACTGTAGGAATTAGCGAGCTGTGACCTCTTGAGAGTGACCTTCCAGGGTGGACTTTGGGGGCATTTCTTGTAACAAAAAAAAAAAAAAAAGGAAAAGAAGAGTTTGGTTGATTTATAAAAGTACTATTTGTAAAATTTCCAGATTATTCCCCCAATACAGGGCCCTTCTGTAGCTATCTTCTCTCTGAGATATCTATTCAATAACAATAACAAATCCAACTCATTTTTTCTCTCACCACCATGCCTGTCAACTCTGTCTTCCTCCTCCTCTTCTCATTTTTTTCTCCGTGGACGTGGTATTTCTCTGCCTTTGCCTTGGTGCTAATAATTATTTGTTGTTGATTGTGCTTAGTCATTTCTGACTCTTTGTGAACCAATGGACTACAGCTTGCCAGGCTTCCCTGTCCTTTTATTGATACATACCCTTTGGGTGTCAGAAAGTTCATCTCTGAGGGCAGTTTGCAAATTCTAGACCAATTTGTCTTCCAATTCCCATCTTGGAGACGGATTTAACTTACATGGAGTCCCTCAAAATAGAAATTGCAGAATCATTCCTGGCCATTTTTTCGCACACACTCCACACACCCAGTAGTTACCCAGCTCTGCAGAATCTTACTGGGGATTTCTCAGCATGTGTCCCTGCCCCTCCACTGGCATGGCCATAGCAGGCCCTCATCATGTGTGGCCTGCTCTATTGCCTTGGCATTACGCTCAGCCTCTCTCCCTCCAGTCTGATACCCTCTGCTTCACTCTGAATAACTTCCAGTCTGCTCTAAGATGCACATTTGTTCTCTCACTCTCCTGCTGAAAACGTGAGACACTCCCAACCCTAGGCTGGTGTTCAACTCTTTATAATTTTAAATTCTTTCTAGTCCTCTGGCCTCCTCTCTTTCAACTCCTCCTTTGATCCAGCTATAATGATTCACATTTTCTAACACAGCCTTTTGTTAATTGCCTCTGTCATCATCCAAATCAGTCTCCCATCCCCCTCCTTATAACTAAACTCCTTCTCTTTATTTTTAACTCAGTTCAAGAGCTGCCCACACTGAGAAGTCTCTCACTTCTGTCATGATGCAAATGCTCCTCCATGGGCCTCTTGATATTCTGTCCTGCTTTTATTATTACTAGCACAGTATCATACAACCGCTGACTTATAAGTGTGTCTTCCAAATGATACTGCCAGTTTCTCGAAGTTTCTAGCCATGCCCTGTTTGATTTTTTAACTCCTGTACCAAGTAAGGAGCCTAATACATAGAAAGTGACTGTTGACTGAGTGACTGACTTGTGTTTTACATATTTCTGTATTTATCCGCTCCTCCTATTTCCAAAGTGCTTACTGTGTACTAAGTACTTACATGACCTAATACTCTCAGAGTCTACTGTACTCTTGCCATTTTCCTCTTGGAGAATGCAAGGATATTTCTCCCAAGCTTGTGCTGGGATCTGGGGGTGAAATAACCAGGGTAAAGAACTGTTGGTTGGAGCCATTTTACAGAGAAAAGAAGATAAAAAAAAAAAGAAGTTACAAGAGTAAAGACAATATGTTCCTATAGAGTCAGACATGACTGAGCGACTTCACTTTCACTTTTAACTTTCCTGCATTGGAGAAGGAAATGGCAACCCACTCCAGTGTTCTTGCATGGAGAATGCCAGGGACTGGGAAGCCTGGTGGGCTGCCGTCGATGGGGACACGACTGAAGCGACTTAGCAGCAGCAGCAGCATACCTATTTTACATATACAATTAAAATTTAAAATACATTTTTATGTAATTTCATATATAATTAAAATTAGTATGCTTCTTTATATATACAACTTTCTCGTAAAGTAACTAACATTTATTGTTTACTTTCTGCTAATACCTCTCTATGTGTATTAACTAATTTAATTCATATAATAACTTTATAGTGAAGAGGCACTAAAATTTATCACCTCCCTTTTATAGATGATAAATAAAGGAACAAAATAAAAGTAACTTGTCCAAGATCCTACAGCTCAGAAGCACGGGAGCCAGGAGTTGGCCCCAGGGCCTTGGCTCCAGAACTCATGCTCTTTGCTACATGGTCTCTCACATAAGCCTCTACCTCTCTCTACCTGGTGATCACTCAGAAAAACTAGATTAATTGTTCTCTCTGCCCTCAAAAAACTGTTTCTCTGCTAATCTTGTATTGCACTCATTTCTTGGTGTGCTCCTAATTCTGCTTGTTTCCTGTATTTCTTGTTAAAAAAAAATAGCAACTTGCTTCTGACTGTGTCTTCTGACACCCCACACTATGTTTCTTTCAAATCCTATTCCTATGACATACTCAAGGTATTCCTATCCTTGGAGTGACAGCAGGACTGCTAAAACCAAACTAAATCTGGTGTTGGCATCACCAGCTTAGTCAGCTCACTCAGCTGCCTCCTCCACTGCGACATGCCCACTGACATTTGGACTCAGTCTGTAGAATGACTATAGGTGGCAAGTGGGGCAGTCTCCACACCTGCCTCTAATTCTATTCCCCTAACTGAAGGCTCTTCAGCACTGATGATTGAGAAATAAGTTGCCTATTCAGCGACCTCAGCACTAAAAATAAATGTTCAAAACAGGCTCCAGCACTATTAATTCCTTAGCATGAAATCTTACAGAAAATTTGAATCAGATGAACAACCCTAAGTAAAATTGGAAAGACTCATGCAAAGCAAAGGAATAGTTAAAGCAAACAGGGAAATAAAGGTAAATGTTTAAGGCTGTATTTAAAAAAAAATAATAACTTTGACTTAGGGCTTGTATTTAAGTTCATACTGGAATTTTGTATTAAAAAGCAGTGACATTACTTTGTCAACAAATATCCTTATAGTCAAAGCTATGATTTTTTTCAGTAGTCATGTACAGATATGAGAGTTGGAACATAAAGAAGGGTGAGTGCCAAAGAATTAATGCTTTTGAACTGTGGTGTTGGAGAAGACTTGAGAGTCCCTTGGTCAGCAAGGAGATCAAACCAATCAATACTAAAGGAAATCAATCCTGAATAGTCATTGGAAGGACTGATGTTGAAGCTGAAGCTCCAATATTTGGCCACCTGATGAGAAGAGCCAACTCATCAGAAAAGACCCTGATGCTGGGAAAGATTGAAAGCAGGAGAAGAAGGGGATGACAGGATGAGATGGCTGGATGGCATCACCAACTCAATGGACATGAGTTTTAGCAAGCTCCGGGAGACGGTGATGGACAGGGAAGGTTGGCATGCTACAGTCCATGGGGTCGCAAAGAGTCAGACACGACTGAGTGACTGAACAATATCAACATTGGAATTTCTGTTTCACATATGTTATCCCATTCAATTCTTCCAATATTTCCACTTTGCAGATTAATAAGCTTATTTGAGTGAGGTTGAGTCCTTTGCCCAAAATCTTATGATTTATTAATAGCAGAATTGAGATTAAAGTAAGGCCAGTTGGAAATTTGAATTCAGAGCTCTTCTGAGTCTTAATGAGTCCTAATGACTGTTCCCCCAAATTATACTGCTTTTAATAATCACTTCCAAACCTCTCTCATAAAGAGACATCAATATTTTGGGGTGACCTTATGTGAACTTTTAGTCAGTCCTATGTAACTAGCCTGGGACAAAAGAAAATTCTTGACTGAAGCAGAAATTGGGGAAGCTTTACATAAATAACAGATTCCCAGGCTCCAACTCCAAATATTTGTTGGTCTAAGGATGGATACTATAAAAAAAAATCTATGTTTAAAAATCTCTCTAAATAGTTTGGAAACCACTGATGTAGGGTAATTAGCTTAGAATCAGGAAACTAAAATTAAACAATCCAATAAAATAAATAAGTTCCTACCACTCTCTATACCTTAGTTTCCCCATTGGTAAAATGAACTTAATAATCTATTATGGAGAACAGTACGGAGGTTCCTTAAAAAGCTAAAAATAGAGTTACCATATGATCTTCAACCCCACTCCTGGGCACATACTCATCCAAAGCTATAATTTGTAAAGATGCATGAAGGGATTCCTTGGCTGTCCAGTGTTTAGGGCTCTGTGTTTCTGCTGCAGGGAGTACAAGTTTGATCCCTGGTTGGGGAATTAAGATCCCAAATGTCACACAGCACAACCAAAAAATAAAAATAAAAAAGATACCTGCACCTAAATGTTCACAGCAGCACTATTTATAGCCGCTAGGACACAGAAGCAACCCAAATGTCCATCAACAGATAAATGGATAAAGTAGATGTGGTATATACATACAATAGCATATTACTCAGTCACAAAAAAAGAATGAAATAATGCCATTTGCAGCAACCTGGATTGATCGAAAGATTATCATATGAAGTGAAGTCAGACAAAGACAAATATCATATGATATCACTTATATGTGGAATCTTAAAACTGATATGAATGAACTTATTTACAAAACAGACTCACAGGCATAGAAAATAAATTTGTGGTTTCAAAAGGTGAGAGTAGGGGAGTGGGTGAGAGAGAAATTCAGAGTTTGAAGTTAATATATATACAGTTGCTGCTGCTACTAAGTTGCTTCCATCATGTCCGACTCTGTGCGACCCCATAGATGGCAGCCCACCAGGCTCCGCCGTCCCTGGGATTCTCCAGGCAAGAACACTGGAGTGGGTTGCCATTTCCTTCTCCAATGCATGAAAGTGAAAAGTGAAAGTGAAGTCGCTCAGTCATGTCCTACTCCTAGTGACCCCATGGACTGCAGCCTACCAGGCTCCTCTGCCCATGGGATTTGTCAGGCAAGAGTATTGGAGTGGGTTGTCATTGCCTTCTCTGATATATACAGTACTGTATATAAAATAGATGAATAACAAGGATCAACTGGTAGCACAGTAAACTATACTCAATGTCTTGCAATAACCTATAATGGAAAAGAATCTGAAAATATATATATATGATTGAATATCCATCTGTCTATATACATACATATATATCTGAGTCACTTTGCTGTATACCTGAAAGTAATACAACATGGTAAACTAACTATATTTCAATTTTTAAAAATAGTTTAAAAAGATCAAAAGAGCATAACACAAATATTGAATTAAACTCCAATAAACTGTTCATTTGTATGCAAATATTTATAGACTTTTATTTTAATAGGAAAAGAATAATTTTTTAATAAGTGATGGTATTACACCTGGTTGCTTATTCTTTTATTTGTATTACAATCAAAATGAAAACACTGATTATTAAGAATTTTCTCAAAAAAAGTGAGTTTCAATACCTGGTGATATTTCTCTAAATTCACACTTTCACTTTATTGGCTTTTAAGAATTTATTTTTCTTTTTAATGCCAACTTTCTGATGCCTTTTGTAAGATTTCTTTTGTATATTATTCAGCACTTGTTCCTTTGGAGTTTGTTTAGTATATCTGGTATACCATAGGAAAATACGGGCTTTCCCTGTAGCTCAGCTGGTAAAGAATCTGGCTGCAATGCAAGAGACCCTGGGTTGGGAAGATCGTGTGAAGAAGAGACAGGCTACCCACTCCAGTATTCTTGTGCTTCCCTGGTGGCTCAGATGGCAAAGAATTCACTTGCAATGTGGGGGACTGGGTTTGATCCCTGGGTTGGGAAGATTCCCTGGAGAAAGGAACAGCTACCCACTACAGTGTTCCTGCCTAGAGAATTCCACAGACAGAGGAGCCTGACAGGTTACAGTCCATGAGGTCACAAAGAATCGGACACGACTGAGCAACTTGCACTTTATAGCAACTTCTCACTATTTCCTTCCAAGAAGCAAGCGTCTTTTAATTTCATGGCTGCCGTCACCATCAGCAGTGATTTTGGAACCCAAGAAAAGAAAATATTTCACTGTTTCCATTTCTTCCTTTTCTATTTGCTATGATGTGATGGGACCAGATGGCATGGTCTTAGTTTTTTGAATGTTGAGTTTTAAACCAGCCTTTTTACTGTCTTCTTTCACTCTTAACAAGATGTTCTTTAGTTCCTCTTCTCTTTCTGTCATTAGAGTGGTGTCATCTGCCTATCTGAGGTTGTTGCTATTCCTCTCAGCAATCTTGATTTTAGCTTGCAATTCATTCAGCCCAGCATTTCCTGCGATGTACTCTGCATAGAAGTTAAATAAACAGAGTGACAATATACAGCCTTTTCATACTCCTTGCCCAACTTTGAACCAGTCTGTTGTTCCAAGTAGGTTCTAACTATTGCTTCTTGACCTGCATACAGATTTCTCAGGAGACAGGTAAGGTGATCTGGTATTCTCATCTCTTTAAGAATTTTCCACAATTTTGTTGTGATCCACACAGTCAAAGGCTTTAGTGTAGTTAATGAAGTAGAAGTAGACATTTTTCTGGAATTCTGTTGCTTTTTCCATGATCCAAAGAAGTTGGCAAATTTATTTCTGGTTCTTCTGCCTTTTCTAAACCCAGCTTGTATGTCTCGAAGCTCTAGGTCAAGTACTTTTGAAGCTTAGCTTGAAGGATTTTGAGCATAACCTTACTAGCATATGAAATGAGCACAATTGTATGGTAATTTGAGTATTCTTTGGCTTTGACCGTCTTTGGGATTGGAATGAAAACTGAGCTTTTCCAGTCCTGTGGCCACTGCTGAGTTTTCCAAATTTGCTGACATACTGAGTGCAGAACTTTCACAGCACCATCTTTTAGGATTTTAAATTGCTCAGCTGGAATACCATTTCCACTCACTTTGTTTATAATAATGGTTCCTAAGGTCTGCTTGACCTCACGCTCTAGGATGTCTGAGTCTGGGAGAGTGACCATGCCATTGGGTTATCTGGGTCATGAAGATCTTTTTTTGTACAGTTCTTCTGTGTATTCTTGCCACCTCTTCTTATTCTCTTCTGCTTCTATTCTATGCTGCCTTGTGTCATTATTTGATGTTTTCCTAAATTCTTGTTCATATTCTCTTTAAAAAAAGAGTAAAGCTTTTGAAAGCAGATCACCCATGAAAGTTTCTTCTGTATGCTCCATAGCTCTAAAACAGTGGTTGTATATAGAGTAGTGCTCAGCAAATGCTTTAGTGTCATTTATTCACAAATAGAATACTTTAAAATATTATGCTAATTAAGGTGTGTCTCATGCAAGCAGCAGAACTCATCTGAGGTCTATTCCCTCCACTGAAGAACTCTAATGTCTTGGAGCTCAGTTATATTATTCTCTGGGAAATATAACACAAGAGCAGTGCAGATGTTCAATAAATGTTTGCTTGTCAAAAAAGGGAAATTGAATGCAAAGATAAGAGAGAGAGATATGAAAAGAGAGAGAGAAAGAAAAGGTATATAAAGAAGAAAAGAAAGGAAAAAAGAAGGAAGAAAAGTCGGTTGATTTAGTCCATTATTGATTTGTGAAAATAGAATTTCAGAGGGAAAGTGTGTTCTTGGTTTCCAAGAAGGAGAGAAGGGATGGAGCTGGCATTTGGGATTAGTAGATGCAAACTAGTATACATAAGATGGGTACCAACAAGATTCTACTGTATAGCACAGGGAACTATATTCGCTACCTTATGTAAACCAAATGGAAAAGAATATGACAAAGATTGTATATATATATATATATATATATATATATATATGAATCAATTTGTTGTACAGTGGAAGTTAACATCAGTTCGTTCAGTTCAGTCTCTCAGTCATGTCCGACTGTTTGTGATTCCATGGACTGCAGCATGCCAGGCCTCCCTGTCCATTACCAACTCCTGGAGTTTACTCAAACTCATGTCCATTGAATCAGTGATGCCATTCAACCATCTCATCTTCTGCCGTCTCCTTCTCCTGCTGCCTTCAATCTTTCCCAATGTCAGGGTCTTTTCAAATGAGTCAGGCCAAAGTATTAGAGTTTCAGCTTCAACATCAGTCCTTCCAGTGAACAGTCAGGACTGATTTCCTTTAGGATGGACTGGTTGGATTTCCTTGCAGTCCAAGGGACTCTCAAGAGTCTTCTCCAACACCACAGTTCAAAAGCATCAATTCTTCAGCACTCAGCTTTCTTTATGACCCAACTCTCACATCCATACATGACTACTGGAAAAACCATAGCCTTGTCTAGATGGACCTTTGTTGGCAATGTCTCTGCTTTTTAATATGGAAGTTAACATACAACATTGTAAATCAAATCTGCTTCAATAGGGACACGTATACATGTTACCAATTCATGTTGATGTATGGCAAAACCACCACAAAGTTATAAAGTAATTACCTTCCAATTAAAATCAGTTAATTAATTTTAAAAAAAAGAGAGAAGAAGCAGGATATAAAAGAATTTCAGAGGGAAAGAAAGGTGAATTAAGGAAATATAAGGAAGGTACATCTAAGTCAGAAATATTGATATAATGTGGTTGTCAGTCATTTGGTATTCAAATGAAACACACTGATTGCTGAAATATACATTAGAGAGGTTCATTAAGAGGTGTTTTCAGATAGCCTGCTTTACTGAAAAAGGTGAATTGGTCATCTGAATTTTGCTTTCTCAGATCACTGGGAAAAAAGTTTTTCCAAAGATTCCAATCAAGCAGATGTACTTTGGTATACAAGATTCTCTCTTGCATTTAGTTATTCCTTGCCTGAATTAACTTATTCCAGGAACTGGACTATTCTTTTAGGCACATTGTGCAGTTACATGAATTGTTTTAGGTGATAGATTGCCCTTTAATCAGTTAATTTTCTCACTGAGGTCTACTGACTCCAAAGTGGGGACAAACCCACTCAGGAGAATTGTCTCCTGAGTGAGAAATTGTCAGAAAAACAAACAAGCAAACTAACAAACAAAATCAACCAAACAAAAAAGTGCAAAAACTCTTGAATTCATTCTGATGGTTTTTCACTATCAGCGAGGGACAATGATGAAGACAGTATTGCTACCATAAAGATGTAGGTATGTTTATTACAAAAGATGTCTCTTGTTAAGACCTTAGGACATTAGAATGACGTTTTCCTCCCCAAACATCAGTGTTCAAAATGAAATAAGAACCAAAAAAGAAAAAAAATAAAGGAGAGAAAGAGAGCTTGGAGCTTGTTATCTTTATAAGCAGAAACAGGAACTATCATGAATCCTTTTTATTGCTTATAATTCATCAGTTTTAGTTTGGAATGCAATGGTGCAAGTAATGGAATAAAGATAGGCAGAACTTTAATCTACAGTGAGTCAAGAAGATGAAAAATGCTTGCTACCTAGGTCATTTAGTCATGGCCAAATTATCATCCTTATTTGTTAGAAACATTTCTCAATTTCACTTCTTTAAATAGGCCCAGAACATTCTTGATATTCATATCCACAAATTAATCATTGAAGTGAAGGTAATATTATAGAGGCACAGGGTGGACATTTATATTCTTGTTCCCACAAGACAAAGAACTCCTTACCTGCAGCCCAAGAAAACAGGCAGAAAAAGATAATAGATAACACAATCCATACTTTGCAGAGACTAGTCATGATTTATTAAGAAAAAGATCAGAGATGGGCAGAGAAAATAGTTTTAGAAATCTTTCAAAAATACCCATGTATCTGGAATCAAAGGAGGTAAGCTGAAACTTTCTGGGGTTCCCTGAGAATGAAAATATTTATTTCTTTGAAAGGTGTAGGGTGATATACTTACATTAGGTGCTGTTAATAAAGTTATAAAGAATGGATAAGTACTGGATGACCTTAAGTGGAGACATCCTGAAGTATAAAATCCAGTGCTATTTCTAGACTAGACATTAAGAAACTCAACTCACAGTGTACTGACGGGACTACCACTCATAATAGCACAGCCCCTCCTCCCCTCCATGCAACTGGACACATCACATAAACCAAGCTAATCAGAGTCCGTCACTTGAATTTTGAGCATGAAAATGTCCGTGAATTCTGCTGCTAGGATCTGTGACTTTTCTCTGATCCTGAGCTTTTTTTAAAATTAATTTTTATTGAAGTATACTTGCCTTGCAATGTTGTGTTAGTTTCTACTGTACAGCAAAATGAATCCATCATATATATACATATGTTCCCTCCCACTTGGACTTCCTTCCCAATCACGTCATCAGAGTGCATTTAGTAGAGTGCCTTGTGTTATACAGTATGTTCTCATGAGTTAACCATTTTAAATACAGCATCAATAGTATATATGTGTCAATCCCAATCTTCCGTTCTCTCCCACCCCCACATTCTCCTTGGCATCCAAATATTTGGTCTATATGTCTGTGTTTGTATTTCTGCTTTGCAAATAAGATCATTTATACCATTTTTCCAGATTCCATATATATGTATACATATATATGAACATATAGATACATATACATACATATATATACATTAATATACTATATTTTTCTCTTTCTGATTTCACTCTGTATGTCACTGTTAGGTCCTTCCACATGTCTATATATAAAACCCAATTTTGTTCCTTCTTATGGCTGCATAAGCAAGGCTTAGTCATTCAAAGTAATCAAAGCCCTTCAATTCTGTAAACAGTATAGTATTTCTGATACATTCTCTTTGAATCTCAAGTTTGCCAAAGTTGATTTCTAATCTTTAAAGCCAAAGGCCACGCTAGTGATAATACTGTCACTGCAAGAAATGTGTTCTGGCAGGTGGAAGTACATAAAAGATTTGCAAACTCTTTGCATAGATTTTGTATGTGTACTTCAAGTAAACTCTGGAAATTTAGTTTCCTTGTTTCTTGCACCAGGGAGGCAGTTCTTGGAATGTTTAAATTGCTTATTTATTTCTAGATCAGTTACCTTTTTCTGTGTGACAACCCACTTCAATATTTGAAAATCAGTGACTTAAAACAACAATTATAGGCATATCTTGTTCAATTGTTCTTTATTATACTTCACCGGAGAAGGCAATGGCACCCCACTCCAGTACTCTTGCCTGGAAAATCCCATGGACAGAGGAGGTTGGTAGGCTGCAGTTGATGGGGTTGCTAAGAGTTGGACACAATTGAACAACATCATTTTCACTTTTCACTTTCATGCATTGGAGAAGGAAATGGCAACCCACCCCAGTGTTCTTGCCTGGAGAATCCCAGGGACAGGGGAGCCTGGTGGGCTGCCGTCTATGGGGTCGCACAGAGTCAGACATGACTGAAACGACTTAGCAGCAGCAGCAGCGCATCACAGATACTGTTTTTTCTTTCTTATCTTTCTTTCTTTTTTTACAAATTGGAAGTTTGTAGCAACCCTATGCCAAACAAGTCTATCAGAGTCATTTTTTCCAACAGTGTCTTTTCACTACTTTTGTATTTCTGCTTTGCAAATAAGATCATTTATACCATTTTTCCAGATTCCACATATATACATTAATATACAGTATTTGTTTTTCTCTTTGTCACATTTCAGTAATTCTCACATTTCAAACTTTTTCAATATTGCTTTATTTGTTATGGTGATTTGTGATCAGTGGTCTTTGATGTTACTACTACAGCTTGCTTGACTAGTTTTCTGTGAGTATGGTTTCAGTGTGTCTGCCTTCTGATTCCCTCTTAGGACCACACCCTTGTCTAACTCAATGAAACCAGGCCATGCCTGCGGGGCAACCCAAGATGGGAGGGTCATGGTGGAGAGGTTTGAAAGAATGTGGTCCACTGAAGAAGGGAATGGCAAGCCACTTCAGTATTTTTGCCTTGAGAACCCCATGAACAGTATGAAAAGGCAAAATGATAGGATACCAAAAGAGAAACTCCCCAGATCAATAGGTGCCCAATATGCTACTGGAGATCAGTGGAGAAATAACTCCAGACAGAATGAAGGGATAGAGCCAAAGCAAAAACAAACCCCAGTTATGGATNATGTCTGGATGGCATCATGGACTCAATGGACGTGAGTCTGAGTGAACTCCAGGATTTGGTGATGGACAGGGAGGCCTGGTGTTCTGCGATTCATGGGGTCGCAAAGAGACGGACACGACTGAGCGACTGAACTGAACTGAACTACAGCTTGCCAAAGGTTCAGATGATGGTTAGCATTTTTAGTATTAAAATATCTTGAAGGTGAAGGTGAAGCTGAAGTCACTCAGTCGTGTCCAACTCTTTGCGACCCCATGGACTGTAACCTACTAGGCTTCTCCGTCCATGGGATGCTCCAGGCAAGAATACTGGAGTGGATTGCCATTTCCTTCTCCAGGGGATCTTCCCCACCCAGGGATCGAATCCAGGTCTCCCACATTGGAGGCAGACGCTTTAACCTCTGAGCACTAGGGTTAGATATAGACATGTATAGACATAAGCTATTGCCCACTCAGTAGAATACAAAGTAGTGTAAACATAACTTTCATATGCACTTAAAGTGAAGCAGATCTTACAGTGAAGGTGAAAGTTGCCCACTCGTGTCTGACTCTTTGTGACCCTGTGGCCTATACAGTCCGTGGAATTCTCCAGGCCAGAATACTGGAGTGGGTAGCCGTTCCTTTCTCCAGGAGATCTTCCCAACCCAGAGATTTAACCCAGGTTTCCTACATTGCAGGTGGATTCTTTACCAGTTGAGCCACAAGTGAAGCCGAAGAATCCTGGAGTGGGTAGCCCAACCCTTCTCCAGCACTGGGAAACCAAAAAACTGTGTGACTCCCTTTGTCAAATATTTTCTTTATTGCAGTAGTCTGGAACCAAACCTGCACGGTCTCTGTGGCCTGCCTGTATTTTTTCTAACCGGATGCCTGCGGAATTGCTGATGGTCCTCTGGTCTAAACCAGGCACAGTTTTACTTGTCCTCAGGTTGCATATTATGTCTCGGTCTTCTCTGCATACCTTCCTCCTTCTTGAGCAGTAGGCACTCCACTTGATGTTCTTCTCATGGAGATGGCAGAAGTGTAAAGAACAAGATCCACTTTACAAGTACATTTCAAGCCTTTTCCAACATCTTATACACGAACATCACATTGGTCAAAAGGTCACATGACCAAAGCCATGTCAGGAAGCCATGCAGGGCAGTATGCTTTGCCTATAGTAGAAGGAGGAAGGGAACAAATATTTGCTGTAAAATAATCTAAATTATCACATTCCACCTTTCACTCATATTTCATATATCTTCCACACATAAAATATGCTCACTCCATCCTAAAATCCTTTAAAGTCTTATGCAATTCTAGCCCCAAGCTTGAAGTTCAGAATCTCTTGATCTACTTCATGTTGAGATAAGGTTCATCTGATTCCATCGGTCTATAAATTCTCGGACAATCTGCTCTCCACACATATCAGGATACAATGGGATATGGATATAATGACTGTAATAAATACTCCTATTTGGAAAGAGAAAGAATGAAAGGCCTACAGTAGTCGCTGGCCAGGAGAAATTCTGAGAGTAAACTAAGCAAGTAGTCCATGTCCCTCTCCACTGAGGGTAGACAAGTTCTGTTATTAGATACTAGGTCGCTCTTTTCCACAGCTCTTGGGTCCAGTCTCTGAGGCTTTTTTTTTTTCCTTTTCCAACAGCTCTTTGGTTATTTCTAAAAGAAGGTATCAGTTACTTTTCCCTGTCACTGAGTAAATTTCTTTGCCTGTTTTCCATCTGTAGAAAATTGGGAACATGGAGATCTGTTTACTTATTAAACAGCATCAACCGTTTTTATTGTAGGTCAGCAGCATTTTTAGCAATACAATCGTATTAAAATTATGTGGATTTTTCTAAGTTGATTCCCAACAACTTCATGATGCCAAAAGCACACCTACAGCTACTTTTCGATATGGCCCATTATTAGGCAGAATTACTGCTACTTCAGCGCATTAAACTGGTGTGGTAGCATGTCATTAAGCCTTGTATCACCTACTTGTTTCAATGATGGAATCCTAATTTCCAGAGTTTTAGGGGGAATAATAAAAACCCACAAGTAAATACCTATACAGTGCCTGCCACGCAGTAAATGCTCCATAAATGTTACTTAGCAGTCCATTCTTATTTAATTTGTTTTTTAAGTCCATCTCTTATGGATTTGGTATAATATTAGCAGACATGCCCTTAGTAAATTATTGCCTATTAGTCTATCATCCAAAAAGAATTGATAAAAATGAAAAATTTGTATCTGCAGAACTGAGAACTAGACCACTATTATGGAAGTACACCAGGATGCCACCTTTACAGGAGGAAAGTCCCAAACTACCTTACTCATACTTTGCAACACTGCTGGAAGTCGGCAAGACACTTTTGAAGGAGTTTCATAATTTTGCATTTTTGTACCCTCTTGGGCTTTATATTTTTAAAAGTGTCATGGTCTGTTTTTTAACTCTAAAGTATTCGAGCATAAACAAAGCAAAGATTGCCAATTTGGGCAACTGAAAAGAGGATGCTGATAAGCTGCAGAAAGAAGACACAAGAGTCTCTCATCAGATGACTTCATTAATGTGGGCATAAATGTGGTTTACTTTCAGTGTGCATGGTGGTACCTACCTCACAGTGTTTTTGCAGAGATTGAATGAGGTTATAAACAAACATGTGCCTAACATAGGACACCTAGCTGTCAACAACAGTTCTGATCCCCTTACAACTTACCTTCTAGTCATGATACCTTGAAAAGTAAAAGAACTATGTTTCTCAGTTCCCTTTGGAGTAAGTCTAGATGTGATTTGAGCTCCAGTAGTGAGATGGATTTGTATAAGTCTTTGATACAGAATGGAGTTACATAGAGAGAAAGAATATAGGGCAGTCATGTTGCTGGCAAGGATCATGGTAATGGTGGCATAATTATGCATCTAGGATCCCTGGTATAACTTTCCTGATTCAACAGTTTTCTGTTCATGGCAGAGATAGTCTTGCCTTGAATCTAGAGGCCATGTCAACCAATTTCATGCTTCTCTAATTCCCTAAAAGTGGGAGAGGTAGCAACTGTTCCTTGGCAAGACACTTCCTTCGTGTGAGATTCATAGTGTTTTTGGAAGCTCAGCTCGAGTTCGTGTCTTCAGCTCTGCCAATGTTTCTGTGAAATATTTGTGACCATTTGCAAGTCCATTTTTGCTTAAACCAGTTATCAGTTCAGTTCAGTATAGTCGCTCAGTCGTGCCTACTGTTTGTAACCCCATGGACTGCAGTACGT
Source organism: Aepyceros melampus (assembly GCA_006408695.1). Taxonomy (NCBI): domain Eukaryota; kingdom Metazoa; phylum Chordata; class Mammalia; order Artiodactyla; family Bovidae; genus Aepyceros; species Aepyceros melampus. The sequence goes on from SJXQ01005742.1 coordinate 187,610, forward strand.
CAGGCCTCCCTGTCCATCATCAACTCCTGAAGTTTACCCAAACTCATCTCCATTGAGTCAGTGATGTCATCCAACCATCTCATCCTCTGTCGTCCCCTTCTCCTCCTGCCCACAATCTTTCCCAGCACCAGAGTCTTTTCCAGTGAGTCAGCTCTTTGAATCAGGTCGCCAAAGTATTGGAGTTTCAGTTTCAACATCAGTCTTTCCAATGAACACACAGGACTGATCTCCTTTAGGATGGATCGGTTTGATTTCCTTGCAGTCCAGGAACTCTGAAGAGTCTTCTCCAACACCACAGTTCAAAAGCATCAACTCTTTGGCACTCACTGTTCTTTATAATCCAACTCTCACAGCCATACATGACCACAGGAAAAACCATAGCCCTGACTAGATGGACCTTTGTTGGCAAAGTAATGTCTCTGCTTTTTAATATGCTGTCTAGGTTAGTCATAACTTTCCTTCCAAGGAGCAAGCATCTTTTAATTTCATGGCTGCAATAACCATCTCCAGTGATCTTGGAGCCCCCCAAAATAAAGTCTGTCACTGTTTCCACTGTTTCCCCATCTATTTGCCATGAAGTGATGAGACCAGAGGCCATGATCTTAGTTTTCTGAATGTTGAGTTTTAAGCCAACTTTTTTACTCTCCTCTTTCACTTTCATCAAGAGGCTCTTTAGTTCCTCATTGATTTCTGCCATAAATGTGGTGTCATCTGCATATCTGTGGTTACTGACATTTCTCCCAGCAATCTTGATTCCAGCTTGTGCTTCATCCAGCCCAGGGTTTCTCATGATGTACTCTGCATATAAGTTAAGTAAGCAGGGTGACAATAAACAGCCTTGACGTACTCCTTTTCTACTTGGAACCAGTCTGTTGTTCCATGTCCAGTTCTAACTGTTGCTTCCTGACCTGCATACAGATTTCTCAAGACGCAGATCAGGTGGTCTGGTATTCCCATCTCTTTCAGAATTTTCCATAGTTTATTGTGATCCACACAGTCAAAGGCTTTGGCATAGTCAACAAAGCAGATATAGATGTTTTTTTTTTTTTTTTCTGGAACTCTCTTGCTTCACTCACTTCTTGCTTTTGTTATGATCCAGCGGATGTTGGCAATTTGATCTCTGGTTCCTCTGCCTTTTCTAAATCCAACTTGAATATCTGGAAGTTCATGGTTCACGTATTGCTGAAGCCAGCTTGGGGAATTTTGAGCATTACTTTGTTAGCGTTTGAGATGATGGAAGAAGAACTAAAGAGACTTTTGATGAAAGTGAAAGATGAGAGTGAAAAAATTGGCTTAAAGCTCAACATTTAGAAAACTAAGATCATGGAATCTGGTCTCATCACTTTATGGCAAATAGATGGGGAAACAGTGGCTGACCTTATTTTTCTGGGCTCCAAGATCACTGCAGATGGTGATTGCAGCCATGAAACTAAAAGATGCCTACTCTTTGGAAGGAAAGTTATGACCAACCTAGACAGAACATTGAAAAGCAGAGACATTACTTTGCCAACAAAGGTCCATCTAGTCAATGCTATGGTTTTTCCAGTGGTCATGTATGGATGTGAGAGTTGGACTATAAAGAAAGCTGAGCACTGAAGAATTGATGCTTTTGAACTGTGGTGTTGGAAAAGGCTCTTGAGAGTTTCTTGGACTGCAAGGAGACGCAACCAGTCCATCCTAGAGGAGATCAGTCCTGGGTCTTCATTGGAAAGACTGATGTTGAAACTGAAACTCCAACACTTTGGCCACCTGATGCAAAGAGCTGATTCATTGGAAAAGACCCTGATGCTGGGAAAGATTGTGGGCAGGAGGAGAAGGGGACGACAGAGGATGAGACGGTTGGATGGCATCACTGACTCAATGGACATGGGTTTGGGGGACTCCAGGAGTTGGTGATGGACAGGGAGGCCTGGCATGGTGCAGTTCATGGGGTCACAAAGAGTCAGACATGATTGAGCGACTGAACTGAACTGACTGAGATGAGTACAATTGTATGGTAGTTTGAGCATTCTTTGGCATTGCCTTTCTTTGTGATTGAAATGAAAACTGACTTTTTCGAGTCCTGTGGCCACTGCTGAGTTTTCCAAATTTGCTGGCATATTGAGTGCAGCACTTTCACAGCTTCATCTTTTAGAATTTAGTGGTTTTGAAAACTCTGATAAATATACTGTGCATTATAGTGCTTGTTATATCTGAAGATATATCTCATGGAAAGCATCTTTTTAGGATAAAAAAATGTAGTATAATGGAAATTTTATGAGATATTGATTTGAGATAGTTGAGATATCAACTATCTCAAATCATGAGATATTGGATACTCAAATCCATTAGGCCTATAAATCATGGAATATCTGACAAATGATTTCATTTGTCTGAAATTTAAGCTATTTATCTATGGAATGTTGCTAATAATGTCAATATAAAGTATTTCCCATTATTCAAAGTATATAATTAACCACTTACTAACTCTCAAGTGTTTTAGACACTTTATTTGAACAAGATAGGCTAATACTTTTTCTTATAGTTTCTTAAGCTCTAATGGGAAAAAAGATACAGTTAAAAAAAACTTAGCAATTAAAAATGAAAGTAAGTGCTTAGAGAATAAAAACAAGTCAGAGAAGAAGTTACCATATGATAGGGAAGGGGCATGTGGATCTTGTATTATAGACTGTGATCAAGGAAGGCTTCTTTGAGCTAAGACCTGAAGGATGTGAGGAGGGAAGAATGAAGTTTTCTGAGAGTGCTTTGGCAGAAAGAGAGAAAGCTTTTCCTGTCTAAGGATCAGCTAGAGGGCCAGTCTTACAGGAGTATGATGAGTGATGGGAAGAAGGATTAGCAGTGAGACTAGATTGATTGGTAGCAGTAGGCCAGATCACAGTTCCCAGGCCATTGAAAGGTTTAATTTTACTGGTATGGAAAATCAGATATCATATGTACATCCCCTTGCCTGGCACGTTGGAATTCCTTGTTCTTTTTTCTCCACAAAATATCTTAGTTAAATCTTTTTGGTGTAAGGATACATCATAGAGAGTAGGCTTCCAGGTTTAATGACAGGGCTTTTTGTCTTTCTTTGTATTCTTCTCTTCGCTCTCAGAAACTATAAAAAAAGTTGCTCATTTTCATTGACTACCAAATCTTTTTTCTTAAAATAGACCATTCCTTAATAACTGAATGAATATGAGAAAGAGAAGTAGAAGAAATCAACTTGCACGAAATTGAAAGAAGTTGATGTCATGCTCTAGGCTTGCAATAAGTGACACTTCACAAAAGGACAACCTTGATAAATGTTTGCAGCATGAGAGAACAGTGATTTATCAGCCTTGTGGCTAAGTAAACAGACTTCTGGAACTGCATGTCTGCCATAGAGCAAATCCACTGTCTCCTTGCCTACCCTCCCTTCTGGACCTCTCCATGAAGCCATTCTTTAGCCCTCGCTGCTCCTTCTTTCTGGATTGAATGTCACCCGTTTTATCTGACAAAGCCTTTACATTTTGTTTTTTAAATAATTATGATCTACCTTCAGTGCCTCCTTCTCTGTGAAGCCTCTTCTGATTCCCCAGGGAAGAAGTCATTAGTCCCTCTATCTGTTCTCATAACACTTCCTACATATCTTTACTTAAACACTTGTCTTTCCTGTCTCTCATGAGGCTATGAGCTCCTACTGACAGATGTATGTCTTATTCTCATGTATCTCCCCATCACTAGTCCAGTGTTTGACAAATATATATGGAAAGAAGGACAGAAGGACAGAAAATGATATTTTTGCTGCATGATTTTCCAACATTTTTTAAAGAGATAGAATATATAAAACTTTTAATAAAAGATAAAATGTAAAGAAAGCCATAAATATAAGTGGATATTTTGATGATAATGAAATATTGGTGACAGAACATTTTTAGTAAGAATCACATTTTTGTAAGAGTAATATTTATTCTGGAAGATCTTATTCTTAATTCATTCTGCTTGATCTTACGTTAAATTCCCTAAGAAGGAAGTGAATAGCATATCTGCATGTTTTTTAGTGATAAACAGGAATATTTTACTTATCTTTATTCAAATAAAACACTGATTTGAAGAATCTGATTTGCCTGTTGAGAAACTGAGTCCTGATTATCTAATCTTCTGATATACTGGCAAAGGTAATAGAAGCAATATCCACTGAAGTACAGCTTTCTTTTCTCAATTTGTTTTGTCTGTTCTGAGCTTTATCTCAACTAAACTGAACCAAAGATCTGAAGAGAGCCAGAACAGTGCTAATAATAGCACAAGTCACATTTATACTGACTTCTCTCTGGAATATTAGATTAGATAGTACTAACCTGCTATTTTTGAAAAGAGGAAGCAGATTCATAAAGATTACTCTGTCTAAATTATATAGAATAGTATAATTAGGCATTTGTAGAGCATTACTATGCACCTAAATTTTTCACTAACTTTTCATTGTTAGTTTTACAGTAATTACATTCCTCATTTTAAACATACAGATTTTAGCAACACATTTTCTCCATTTCTAGCTATTAGGCAGGGTTTAAATTGGCTCTGGTGATAGTCTTAAAGAAAAAAGACTGCATAAGAGTGAAAGAAAAAGTAGGTGTGATAAGATAGCCCAATTTTTTGAAAATGGAAATGACTCAAAAAAGATGGGAAGTTCTAAAAATGAGGACTAATAATGTGGACATTTAGTAATATCAGACACATGGCAGAGTTTTCTGGGAAAGAATGACTAAGTCCAAAGAAGTTTCATATAACTAAATTTCAAAAGGCTCCTTACAGTGGCATTTGTCATGGCAAATTCAGCATAATTTAAGTAAGTTAAATCCCGTGTAATATCTAGAAATCAGTAAGATGTCATTACCAAGCTAATAGTTCTATTTCATCCAGCCCCTCCTGGCTTGCTGACACACATCGCCAAGTGTGAATATCGGTCAACCATTTTCTACAGCTCATCCTTTACAAACTGTAAAATGGAAGAATACAATTTTTCCCTTCTGGATTCTTATGATTCCTACTTACTGTAATTAATGGGATATGAGATTTTTGTAGAGAACTAACTTGTTATTTGAATGAAGAATCATAAAAGTAGAAATTGGCAGAGAGTTGTTATTCAGTGAGCAGCAGGGATAGTAATGTCTCATTTTGGCTTGGTAGCAATCCCACTGCAGGGAAAAATGTTATCCTGGAGCTAGGAAAGAGCTCACTGATGATAAATCCTTAAGTGGTAAAATGAGCTGGAATGACTAAGCAGTTCCTATGTACTCATAAAAGTGATAAGCACATTGGCAAGTATGATATTTCATGATTCCTGTGTTAATGAGGTTAATATTATTTTCTCCAAATTATACAAATTCAAACTGAGGTTCATAAAGACTAAATAACTTGATGGAGGTCACAGCCAAGAGGGCAACCCTGGGTATAGTCAGATGTGTGGTGTATACTTGAGGAGAGATGATTTTATATGCACCAAAGGAAAAGTTGGTATGGTCTGATAATCCAAAATTTTTCCATGAAAAATGACTCAGGAGAGAGAGGAAGCAAATGAAAGGCAGCAGTGTAGAAGTTTATATAAGGCATATGAGAGGGTTCTCTGGAGAAGAATGACTGAACACTGTGAGGTTCCATGGTGAACTCAACGTGATTCTGGAGATGAACCTTAGTTATGTAGATTTTGAATAGACTGGTCAATGACTTGAGTGAGCTCAAGCCAAAAACGGGCTAACTTGCATTAACAGAATTAACATAAGGCCTGGAGAATTCCATTGATCGTATAGTCCATGGGACTCAAAGAGTCAGACATAACTGAGCAATTTTCACTTATCCTCACTTATCACTTATGTTTATAACTTGAGTGCCTACCAACTTGTTGCACGGTTTATTAGAATAAGGCTTTTATTCTTGCCTGGTTGGATCATTTCCTCTCAAAGAGAAGGAAAAATAAAAATGCCAGAAAACTCAAAGAGCAAATAAATTTCTGTTATTCTCACCTCCACTTTTCTGTATGTTCTATTAGGCTTACATTTTATAGTCAGTTCTGTCTCATAGTTTATTCTTTCAACAGTTAATTACACAGAATATTATTAACGCTATTGTTGTATTCTCCTGTACACCCCAACCAGAAGGGAACACAATCACTTGTTATTGAATTCTACAAAATCAAAGTAAAACAAAAAGATAAACAAGCCTAAAGGACAAAAAAGTGTACTTGAGAATTTACTGAAGGAAAAAGCAGAGACATTATCTTGCCAACAAAAGTCCGTTTAGTGAAAGTTATGGTTTTTCCAGTAGTCACTTATGGATGTGAGAGTTGGACTATAAAGAACGCTGAGCACCGAAGAATTGATACTATTGAGCTGTGGTGTTGGAGAAGACTCTTGAAAGTCCCTTGGACTACAAGGAGATCAAACCAGTCAATCTTAAAGGAAATCAGTCCTGAATATTCATCAGAAGGATTGATGCTGAAGCTGAAACTCCAATACTTTGGCCAACTGATGCGAAGAACTTACTCACTGGAAAAGACCCTGATGCTGGGAAAGATTGAAAACAGGAGAAGAAGGGGACAACTGAGGGTGAGATGGTTAAATGGCATCACTGACTCAATGGACATGAGTTTGAGCAAGCTCTGGGAGTTGGTGATGGACAGGAAAGCCTGGTGTGCTGCAGTCCATGGGGTCACAAAGAGCTGGGCATGACTGAGCGATTGAACCAAACTAAGGAGGCAGATGGGATTTTTAATTCAAGATTATATAAAACTTGAAAGTCTATATTAATCATCACTGTACTTAAAGCACTTTGGCCACTCCACTAAACATTCCAATAGTCTCCTTTCTTCTCTACTCTCCTTTCTTCTGATTATCCCAGTAATCAGACTTTGTTCTTTGTCTTTGTTGATGCTAATTTTTATTAATTTTTTAAATTACACAAATGGTATATTCATATAGCCACCCTTAAAAATCACAACACAGAACATTAGTAAAAAATACCCACACCCCAGTCACTGTTTCTTTTTTTGTGTATGCATTTTTCATCTTTGCCAGTGGCTTTTACAATTTCATATACCTTCATATTACTAATTAATATTTTGTCATTTCAGTTTGAAAAACTCTCTTTTGACTTTAACTTTTAACTTCCTTTTATCTTTTCTTATAGGGCTAGACTAGTGGTGATAAAGACAAAAGTCTTTAGCTTTTATTTGTCTGAAGAACTCTTTATTTCTTTGATTCTAAAGTATAACTTTGCCAGGATGAGTATTCTTGGTTGACTTTTTTTTTTTTTTTTTAAAAAAAAAAAAAAGTCTGCCAGTTTCCTTATGGCAGGGAGAGTGGGTCCCTTGTAAGTAACAAGTTGCTTTTTTCTCACCGCTTTTAAGATTCTTCCTTTGTCTTTAAATTTTGATAGTTTAATTATAATATGTCCTGTGTGGGTCTCTCTAAATTCATCTTACTTGGTACTTTTTGGATTCTTGGATCTGCATGTCTTTTCTTTCCCCCAAGTTAGGGAAGTTTTCAGCTGTTATTCTCTGAATAAGCTTTCTGTCCCTTTATCTCTCTTCTCTCCTTCTGGTATCTCTATAAAGTATACATTGATCCATTTGATGGTGTCCCATAATTTCTTGAAGCTATATTCATTCTTTTTTTATTCCCTTTTCTTTTTGCTTCTCTGACTTGATGACTCTCCCTGCCCTGTTGTGGAATTCACTGATCCAGTCTTCTAATTTTTCTAATCTGCTGTTGAAGACCTTCTGCTGAACTTTTCAGCTCAGTTTCTGTACTCTTGAGCTCTGTGATTTCTGTTTGGTACTTTTAAAATAGTCTTCATTTCTTTGTTTATACACTGTTCTGATCTCAATGAGCAAATTTATGACTATTATTTCAAACTCTGTATTAGGTAAATCACCGATCTCTGTGTTATTAACATCAGTTTCTGGAGATTTACCTTGCTCTTTTGTTTGGAACACATCCCTCTGTTCTTCATTTTCCTTGACTCTCTGTGTTGGTTTTTGAGCATTAAGTAAAAAGCTGCCTCTCCAAGATTTGATAGACTGGTCTCATCTAGGAGGTGATCCTTGTCAATTAGACTGGCTCAAGCTCTGCTGCCTCTCAGAACTTAGAGATTGTCCAGGCCATCCATTGTCCTTCTTCTTACTTGGCCCCCAGTGGTTGAAAGTATGTCAGGATGTGTCAATATCACAAGAGAAGGATCATAGCCACGGCCTAGATGTAAGCCAGACCTTAAGACAGCATCTGGGAAAATATGCAGTTAAGACTCTTCCATGGGAAAATTAAGAGATGTATGTTTTTGACTTCTTCTGGTGAGATCAGAATATAGCCACAGAGATGGCTCTTGCAGAGAAAAAAGGAGTTAAAAGAAGAGTCTAAGGTTTTGGTGTAAGTAAAAGTGTAAGTAGCAATATCACTCATTAAAATGGGAACACAAGGAGGGGTACATTTGAGAACAAAATGTCTGACATATGATTTTGGCTTTATTAATTTTTAGACATCAGTTTTTATATGTAAAAGCAGCATCTTCTATCAGCTGAAGAAAGTTGAATAATTTGGGGGACAGCCAAGCCACATGGCAAAAGACAAAGTCTCTATTGTACCTTATACCTGGATAAAGTCCAAATGAATCAGAGTTTAATAAAAAAAAGTGAAATCATAAAGGCATGATAAGAAATGATTAGGCAATTAGATCATAATTTTAAGTTAGAGAAAGTCTTTCTAAATGTGACAGATTTTATCTTTAAATTCCCAACACTGCCAAAAATCTCTGCTTTGGCGGATGCATTCAGCTTGGCTTCTAAACCTCCATTCCATACTTGACTTGTGCAGCTTAGGAATCCTTCACTGATTTGGGAAAAATTGAATTCAAAATTTTAGGCTCATTTGGCTGCAGTCCATGGCATCACAAAGAGTTGAGCATGACTGAGTGACTGAACTAAAACTTATAATATTAAAGCCCCAAATTAAGGAATACATATTCTTTTCAAGCCATCTTGGAAAATTGCAAAAATGTACTATATGTTAGGATATAAAGTGAATACTAATAAATTTCACTAAATTATTTTTATGAACACTGCAACTGTGAAGTATAACATCTGTTCCTGGGTGACCCAGGAGCACAAACTGTGACCCCAGACAGCCTGGGAGCTCAGATCATGGCATTTCTGAGCCATGTAACTTAGTTTACAGACCTGTTCAGCAGCTGGATAGTCACAAGCAAGAAAATAAACCTGGACGTCTTACATCACAAACAAAAAGTTGACTCAGAGTGTATTAAAAACTGAAATGTAAGACTTAAAATAATAAAACTCCTAGAAGAAAACAGAGGAAAGGCACGTTGGAATGGTCTTGGCAATGATATTTTGGATATGACACCAAAGGCACAAGTAACAAAAGCAAGAATAAAGAAATTGTACTACATCAAACTAAAATGTTTCTGCACAGTAAACAGTCAGCAAAAGAAAAATGCAACTTTTTTCCCTAATAAAGCATTAATATACATTTTAAAAGATGCTCAAACTCAATAATACTTAAGGAAATGTAAATTAAAACCGCAAATAGCAATTCCTACCCTTAAGATAGGAGGAGGGAATGGCAAACCATCTCAGTATACTTGCTGTGAGAATCTCATGAACTGTATAAAAAGACAAAAAGATATGACACTGGGTCATATCCCCTAGGTCAGAAGGTGTCCAGTTTGCTACTGGGGAAGAGTGGAGGGTAACTACCAATAGCAGCAGAAAGAATGAAACTCCTGGGCCAAAGCAGAAAACGATATTCAGTTGTGGATGTGGCTGGTGATAAAAGTAAAATCCGATGCTGTAAAGAACAGTATTGCACAGGAACCTGGAATGTAGTTCCCTGAATCAAGGTAAACTGCACATGGACAAGCAGGAGATGGTAAGAATAAACATCAACATCTTAGGAATCGGTGAACTAAAATGGACAGGAATAGGCGAATTTAATTCAGATGACCATTATATCTACTACTTTGAGCAAAAATCCCTTAGAAGAAATGGAGTAGCCCTCACAATCAACAAAAGAGTCTGGAATGCAGTACTTGGGTACAACCTCAAAAATGAGAATGATTTCAGTTCGTTTACAAGGCAAGCCATTCAACATCACAGTAATTCAAATCTATGCCCCTACCACTGATGCTGAAGAATCTGATCAGTTCTATGAACACCTAGAAGACCTCCCAGAACTAACACAAAATAGGATGTTCTATTCATCACTGGAGACTGCAATGCAAAAGTAGGAAGTCAAGAGATACCTGGAGCAACAGACAAGTTTTGCCTTGGAGAACAAGGATTGGGAGTTCATGTACACTCGTGGCTGATCCATGTCGATGTGTAGCAAAACGATACAGTATTGTAAAGCAAAACAAACTAAAAAAATAAAAATTAATTAAAAAAAAAAACAAAATGAAGCAGGGCAAAGGCTGACTTAATTGTCATGAGAGAATGCACTGGTCATAGTAAACACCCTTTTTCAGCAACACAAGAGACAACTTTACACATGGACATCACCAAATGGTCAATATGAAAATCAGGTTGATTACATTGTAGATGAAGCTGGAGAAGTAGTATATACAGTCATGAAAAACAAGACCTGGAGCTGACTGTGACAAGATCATCAGCTCCTCATAGCAAAATTCAGTCTTAAACTAAAGAGACTGGGGGAAACCACTAGGCCAGCCACTGTTTGACTTAAATCAAATCCCCTATGAATATGCAGTGGAGGTGATGAATAGATTCCAGGGATTAGATCTAGTAAACAGTGTGCCTGAAGAACTATGGATAGAGGTCTGTAACATTGTACAGGAGGAAGCAAACAAAACCATCCCAAAGAAAAAGAAAAGCAAGAAGGAAAAGTGGTGATCTGAGGAAGCTTTACAAATAGCTGAAGAGAGAAGTGAAAAGCAAGGAAGAAAGGGAAAGGTACATCCAACTAAATGCAGAATTCCCAAAAATAGCAAGGAGAGGCAAGGGCTTCTTCAATGAATGATGCATAAAAATAGAGGAAAACAAAAGAAGGGGAAAGACTAGAGATATCTTCATCAAATTTGAAGATATCAAGGGAACATCTTTCCCAAAGAGGAGAACAATAAAGGACAGAAATGGTAGAGATAGTAGATGCTGAGGAGATGAAGAATAGACGGAAAGAATACACAGAAGAACTGCACAAAAAAAGATCTTAGTGAACTGGATAACTATGATGGTGTGGTCAGTCACCCAGAGTTAGACATTCAGGAGTGTGAAGTCAAGTAGACTTTAGGAAACACTGCTGTTAGTAAAGCTAGTAATTGCAATGGAATTCCAGCAGAGCTATTCAAAACACTAAAGGATGATGCTATCAAAATATTCCATTCGATACATCAGCAAGCTGGAAGATCACTGGACTGGAAAAGGTCAATCCTCATCTCAATTCCCAAGAAGGGTAGTACTAAAGAATGTGCCAACCATTGGACAGTTGCAGTCATCTCCCATGCTAGTAAGGTCATGATAAAAATCTTGCATTCTAGATGTAAGCATTATGTGAACCAAGAACTTCCAGATGTCCAATCTGGGTTTAGAAAAAGCAGACACACCAGAGATCAAGTTGCTAACATTTGCTGGATCATAGAGAAAGCAAGGGAAGCTCAGAAAAACATCTACCTCTGTTTCACCGACTATACTAAAGCCTTTGAGAGTGTTCAGTTCAGTCAGTTAGTCATGTCTGACTCTTTGGGACCCCATGGACTGAAGCAGGCCAGGATTCCCTGTCCATCAGCAACACCCGTAACTTCCTCAAACTCTTGTCCATTGATGACATCTAATCAGCTCATCCTCTGTTGTCCCCTTCTTTTCCTGCTTTCAATCTTTTGCAGCATCAGGGTCTTTTCCAGTGAGTCGGTTCTTCATATCAAGTGGCCAAAGTTTTGGAGTTTCAGCTTCAGCATCAGTCCTTCCAAAGGATATTCAAGTTTGATTTCCTTTAGGATTGACTGGTTTGATCTCCTTTCAGTGCAAGAGACTCTCAAGAGGCTTCTCCAACATGGAAGAACAAGTTAAATAAGCAGGGTGACAATATACAGCCTTGATATACTCCTTGCCCAATTTGGAACCAGTCTGTTGTTCTATGTCCGGTCTAACTGTTACTTCTTGACCTGCATACAGATTTCTCAGGAGGCAGATAAGGTGGTCTGGTATTCCGGTCTCTTTAAGAATTTTCCACAGTTTATTGTAATCAACACAGTCAAAAGCTTTGGCATAGTCAATAAAGTAGAAGTGGATATTTCTCTGAAACTCTCTTGCTTTTTTGATGATCCAGTGCATGTTGGAAATTTGATCTCTCGCTCTTCTGCCTTTTCTAAATCCAGCTGGAACAGCTGGAAGTTCACGGTTCATGTACTGTTGAAGCCTGACTGGAGAATTTTGTGCATTATTTTGCTGGCGTGTGAGATGAGTGCAATTGTGTGGTAGTCTGAACATTCTTTGGCATTGCCTTTCTTTGGGATTGGAATGAAAACTGACATTTTCCAGTCCAGTGACCACAGGACTGGCCAAAATTTTTCCCAAAATTAGTGCAGCACTTTTGCAGCATCTTCTTTTAGGATTTGAAATAGCTCAACTGGAATTCCATCATCTCCATTAGCTTTGTTCATAGTGATGCTTCCTAAGGCCCACTTCACTTTACATTCCAGGATGTCTGGCTCTAGGTGAGTGATCACACCATCATAATTATCTGGGTCATGAAGATCTTTTTAATATAGTTCTGTGTATTCTTACCATCTTCTTAATATCTTTTGCTTCTGTTAGGTCCATACCATTTCTGTCCTTTATGTGACCATCTTTGCATGTACTGTATCTCTAATTTTCTTGAAGAGATCTCTTGTCTTTCCCATTCTTTTGCTTTCCTCTATTTTTTTGTGTTGATCACTGAGGAATGATTTTCTCTCTTTGTTATTCTTTGGAGCTCTGCATTCAGATAGCTATATCTTTCCTTTTCTCCTTTGCCTTTCACTTCTCTTCTTTTCTCAGCTATTTTTAAGGCTTTCTCAGACAGCCATTTTGCCTTTTTGCATTTCTTTTCTTGGGGTTGGTCTTGATCCCTATCTCCTGTACAACGCCATCTACCTCTGTTCCTAGTTCTTCAGGCACTCTATCAGATCTAATCCCGTGAATCTATTGGTCACTTCCACTGTACAATCATAAGGGACATGATTTAAGTCATGCCTGAATGATCTAATGGTTCTCCATACTTTCTTCAATTTAAGTCTAAATTTTGCAATAAGGAGTTTATAATCTGAGCCACAGTTAGTTCTTGGTCTTGTTTTTGCTGACTGTATACAGCTTCTCCATTTTTGGCTGCAAAGAATATAATCAATCTGATTTCTTTTTTTTTTTTTTTCACAATGCCTTTTTTAAATTTAATTTATCTGTTTTAATGGAGGCTAATTACTTTACAATATTGTGATGGTTTTTGCCATACATTCACATGAATCAGTCATGGGTGCACATGTGTTCCCCATCTTGAACCCATCTCCCTCCCCATCCCATCCCTCAGGGTCATCCCAGTGCACCAGCGCTGAGCACCCTGTCTCATGCATCGAACCTGAACCAGCAATCTATTTCACATATGATAATATACATGTTTCCATGCTATTCTCTCAAATCATCCCACCCTCACCTTCTTTCACAGAGTCCAAAAGTCTGTTCTTTACTCCTGCCTCTTTTTTGCTGTCTTGCATATAGGGTCGTCATTACCATCTTTCTAAATTCCATATATATGTGTTAATATACTGTATTGGTGTTTTTCTTTTTTACTTACTTTGCTCCATATAATAGGCTCCAGTTTCATCCATCTCATTAGAACAGATTAAAATGCATTCTTTTTAACTGCTGAGTAATATTCCATTGTGTATATATTCTACGGGTCTTTTATCCATTCATTTGCTGATGGACATCTAGGTTGTTTCCATATCCTGGCTATTGTAAACAGTGCCGCAATGAACATTGGGGTACATGTGTCTCTTTCAATTCTGGTTTCCTTGGTGAGTATGCCCAGCAGTGGGATTGCTGGGTAGTATGGCAGTTCTATTTCCAGTTTTTTAAGGAATCTCCACACTGTTCTCCATAGTGGCTGTACTAGTTTGCATTCCCACCAACAATGTCAGAGGGTTCCCTTTTCTCCACACCCTCTCCAGCATTCATTGTTTGTAGATTTTTGGATAGCAGCCATTCTGACTGGTGTGAGGTGGTACCTCATTGTGGTTTTGATTTGCATTTTGCTGATAATGAGTGATGTTGAGCATCTTTTCATGTGTTTTTTAGCCATCTGTATGTCATCTTTGGAGAAATGTCTGTTTAGTTCTTTGGCCCATTTTTTTGATCGGGTCACTTATTTTTCTGGAATTAAGCTGCATAAGCTGGCTTTATATTTTTGAGATTAATTCTTTGTCAGTTGCTTATTTGCTATTATTTTCTCTCATTCTGAAGGCTGTCTTTTCATCTTGCTTATAGGTTCCTTCATTGTGCAAAAGATTTTACGTTTAATTAGGTACCATTTGTTTATTTTTGCTTTTATTTCCATTACTCTGGGAGGTGGATCATAGAGAATCCTGCTATGATTTATGTCAGAGAATGTTTTGCCTATGTTTTCCTCTAGGAGTTTTATAGTTTCTGGCCTTACATTTAATTTTTAATCCATTTGAAATTATTTTTGTGTATGGTGGAAGAAAGTGTTTGAGTTTCATTCTTTTACAAGTGGTTGATCACTTTTCCCAGCACCACTTGTTAAGGAGATTGTCTTTTCTCCATTGTATATTCTTGCTTCCTTTGTCAAAGATAACTTGTTCATCAGTTCAGTTCAGTTCAGTCACTCAGTCATGTCTAACTCTTTGCAACCCCATGAATCGCAGCCTGCCAGGCCTCCTTGTCCATCATCAACTCCTAGAGTTCACTCAAACTCATGTCCATTGACTTGGTGATGCCATCCAGCCATCTCATTCTCTCTCATCCCCTTCTCCTCCTGCCCCCAATCCCTCCCAGCATCAGAGTCTTTTCCAGTGAGTCAACTCTTCACATGAGGTGACCAAAGTATTGGAGTTTCAGCTTTAGCATCAGTCCTTCCAAAGAACACCCAGGACTGATCTCCTTTAGAATGGACTGGTTGGATCTCCTTGCAGTCCAAGGGACTCAAGAGTCTTCTTCAACACCACAGTTCAAAAGCATCAATTCTTCAGTGCTCAGCTTTCTGCACAGTCCAATTCTCACATTCATACATAACCACTGGAAAAACCATAGCCTGGACTAGACAGAACTTTGTTGGCAAAGTAATGTCTCTGCTTTTTTAATATGCTATCTAGGTTGGTCATAACTTTCCTTCTAAAGAGTAAGCGTCTTTTAATTTCATGGCTGCAATCATCATCTGCAGTGATTTTGGAGCCCAAAAAAATGAAGTCTAACACCGTTTCCACTGTTTCCCCATCTTTTCCCATGAA
The DNA here is from genome assembly GCA_006408695.1 of Aepyceros melampus. Taxonomy (NCBI): domain Eukaryota; kingdom Metazoa; phylum Chordata; class Mammalia; order Artiodactyla; family Bovidae; genus Aepyceros; species Aepyceros melampus. The sequence continues at coordinate 203,090 of SJXQ01005742.1, forward strand.
GTGATGGGACTAGATTCCATGATCTTAGTTTTATGAATGTTGAGCTTTAAGCCAACTTTTTCACTCTCCTCTTTTATTTTCATCAAAAGGCTTTTTAGTTCCTCTTCACTTTCTGCCATAAGGGTGGTGTCATCTGCATATCTGAGGTTATTGAGATTTCTCCCAGCAATCTTGATTCCATCTTGTGCTTCTTCCTGCCAAGTATTTCTCATGATGTACTCTGCATATAAGTTAAATAAGCAGGGTGACAACATACAGCCTCAACGTACTCTTTTTCCTATTTGGAACCAGTCTGTTGTTCCATGTCCAGTTCTAACTGTTACTTAGACACATTCAAGGTGTCCATAGATGTGTGGATTTATCTCTGGGCTGTCTATTTTGTTCCATCGATCTGTATTTCTGTCTTCGTGTCAGTACCACACTCTCTTGATGACTGTAGCTTTTTAGTATAGTCCAACGTCAGGCAGGTTGATTCCTCCAGTTCCATTCTTCTTTCTCAAGATTGTTTTGGCTATTCAAGATTTTTTGTATTTCCATACAAATAGTGAAATTATTTGTTCTAGTTCTCTGAAAAATACCATTGGTAGCTTGATAGGGATTGCCTTGAATCTATAGATTGCGTTGGTTAGTATACTCATTTTCACTATGTTGATTCTTCCAATCCATAAACATGGTATATTTCTCCAACTATTTGTTTCATCTTTGATTTCTTTCATCAGTGTTTTATAGTTTTCTATATATAGGTCTTTTGTTTCTTTAGGTAGATATATTCCTAAGTATTTTCTTCTTTTCATTGCAATGGTGAGAGGAACTGTTTCCTTAATTTCTCTCTCTGTTTTCTCATTGTTAGTGTATAGGAATGCAAGGCATTTCTGAGTGTTAATTTTATATCCTGCAACTTTACTCTATTCATTGATTAGCTCTAGTAATTTTCTGGTGGCATCTTTAGAGTTTTCTATGTAAAGGATCATGTCATCTGCAAACAGTGAGTTTTACTTCTTTTCCAATCTGATTCCTTTTATTTCTTTTTATTCTCCAATTGCTGTGGCTAAAACTCCCAAAACTATGTTGAATAGTAGTGATGAGAGTGGGCACCCTTGTCTTGTTCCTGACTTTAGAGGACATGCTTTCATTTTTTCACCATTGAGGATAATGTTTGCTGTGGGTTTATCATATGTGGCTTTTATTATTTTGAGGTATGTTCCTTCTATTCCTGTTTTCCAGAGGGTTTTTTTTTTTTTATCATAAATAGATGTTGAATTTTGTCAAAGGCTTTCTCTGCACCTATTGAGATAATCATATGCATTTTATCTTTTGGTTTGTTAATGTGGTGAATTACATTGATTGATTTGTGGATATTGAAGAATCCTTGCATCCCTGGGATAAAGCCCACTTGGTCATGATGTATGGTCTTTTTAATATGTTGTTGGATTCTGTTTGCTAGAATTTTGTTAAGGATTTTTGCATTTGTGTCCATCACTGATATTGGCCTGTAGTTTTCATTTTTTGTGGCATCATTGTCTGGTTTTGGTATTAGGGTGATGGTGGCCTCATAGAATGAGTTTGGAAGTTTACCTTCCTCTGCAATTTTCTGGAAGAGTTTGAGTAGAAGAGGTGTTTGCTTTTCTCTAAATTTTTGCTAGAATTCAGCTGCGAAGCCATCTGGTCCTGGTCTTTTGTTTGTTGGAAGATTTCTGATTACAGTTTTGATTTCTGTGCTTGTGATGGGTCTGTTAAGATTTTCTATTTCTTCCTGGTTCAGTTTTGGAAAGTTGTACTTTTCTAAGAATTTTTCCATTTCTTCCAAGTTGTCCATTTTATTTTCATATAGTTGCTGATAGTAGTCTCTTATGATCCTTTGTATTTCTGTGTTGTCTGTTGTGATTTCTTCATTTTCATTTCTAATTTTGTTGATTTGATTTTTCTATCTTTGTTTCTTGATGAGTCTGGCTAATGGTTTGTCTATTTTATTTATCTTCTCAAAGAACCAGCTTTTAGCTTTGTTTTGCTATGGTCTCCTTTGTTTCTTTCCCTTATTTCTGCTCTAATTTTTATGATTTCTTTCCTTCTACTAACCCTGGGGTTCATTTCTTATTTTTCTAGTTGCTTTAGGTGTAGAGGTAAGTTATTTGATTTTTCCCCTGTTTATTGAGGTAGGCTTGTATTGCTATGAATTTCCCCTTAGCACTGCTTTTACTGAATCTCATAGGTTTTGGGTTGTTGTGTTCTAATTTTCATTTATTTCTATGCATATTTTGATTTCTTCTGTGATTTGTTGATTATTCAGAAGTGTGTTGTTCAGCCTCCATATGTTTGTATTTTTCATAGTTTTTTTTTTTTTTCCCCTGTAGTTGACATCCAATCTTACTGCATTGTGATTAAAAAAGATGCTTGAGATGATTTCAATTTTTTTTTTTTTTTAATTTACCAAAGCTAGATTTATGGCCCAGGATGTGATCTATCCTGGAGAAGTTTCCATGTGAACTTGAGAAAAGGGTGAAATTCATTGCTTTGGGGTAAAATGTCCTATAGATATCAATTAGATCTAACTGGTCCATTGTATCATTTAAAGTTTGTGTTTCCTTGCTAATTTTCTGTTTATCTGATCTGTCTATAGGTGTGAGTGAGATATTAAAGTCTACCATTATTATTGTGTTACTGTTAATTTCCCTTTTCATACTTGTTAGCATTTGCCTTAAATATTGTGGTGCTCCTATGTTGGGTGCATATATATTTATAATTTTTATATCTTCTTGGATTGATCATTATGTAGTCTCCTTCTTTGTCTCTTTTCATAACCTTTATTTCAAAGTCTGTTTTATCTGATATGAATATTTCTTTTGGTCTCTATTTGTGTGAAATATCTTTTTCCAGCCTTCACTTTCAGTGTGTATGTGTCCCTTGTTTTGAGGTGGGTCTCTTGTAGACAACATATATAGGGGTCTTGTTTTTGTAACCATTCAGCCTGTCTTTGTCTTTTGGTTGAGGCATTAGACCCATTTACATTTAAAGTAATTATTGATAAGTATGATCCTGTTGCCATCTACTTTGTTGTTTAGTTTCCTGTCTAGAGAAGATCCTTTAGCATTTGTTGGAGAGCTGGTTTGGTGGTGCTGAATTCTCTCGGCTTTTGCTTGCCTGTGAAGCTTTTGATTTCTCCTTTATATTTGAATGAGATCCTTACTGGGTAGATTTGCGTTGTAGATTTTTCTGTTTCATCAATTTAAGTATGCCCTGCCATTCCCTTCTGGCTTGAAGAGTTTCTATTGAAAGATCAGCTGTTATCCTTATGGGAGTCCCTTTGTGTGTGATTTGTTGTTTTCCCCTTGCTGCTTTTAATATTTGTTCTTTGTGTTTGATCTTTGTTAATTTGATTAATATGTGTCTTAGGGTGTTTTGCCTTGTGTTTATCCTGTTAGGGACTCTCTGAGTTTCTTGGACTTGGGTGATTATTTCCTCCCCATTTTATGGAAGTTTTCAACTATTATCTCCTCAAGTATTCTCTCATGGCCTTTCTTTTTGTCTTCTTCTGGAACTCCTATGATTCAAATGTTGGGACATTTAAAATTGTCCCAGAGGTCTCTGAGATTGTCCTCATTTCTTTTAATTCTTTTTTTCTTTTTCCCTCTCTGCTTCATTTATTTCCACCATTCTAACTTCCACTTCACTTATCGTTATCTTCTACCTCAGTTATTCTACTGTTGATTCCCTCTAGAGTGCTTTTGATCTCAGTTATTGCATTATGCATTATTGATTGACTCTTTTTTTTTTTTTAATTTCTTCTAGGTCTTTGTTAAACTTTTCTTGCATCTTCTCAATCCTTGTCTCCAGACTATTTAGCTGTAACTCCATTTTGTTTTCAAGATTTTAGATCACTTTTACTATTATTCTTCTGAATTCTTTTTCAGGTAGACTCCCTATCTCCTCCTCTTTGGTTTGGTTTGGTGAGCTTTTATCATGTTCCTTTACCTGCTGAATATTTCTCTGCCTTTTCATCTTGTTTAGGTTGCTGTGTTTGGGGTGGCGTTTCTGTATTCTGTAAGTTTGTGGTTCCTCTTTATTGTGGAGGTTCCTCCCGTGGGTGGGATTGGATGAGTGGCTTGTCAAGGTTTCCTGCTTAGGGAAGCTTGCATTGGTGTTCTGTGGGTGGAGCTGGATCTCTTCTCTCTGGAGTGCAATTTAGTGTCCAGTAGTGAGTTTTGAGGTGTCTATGGGTTTGGTGTGACTTTTGGCCACCTGCATTTTAATGCTCAGGGTTATGTTCCTACGTTGTTGCAGAATTAGCTTGGTATGTCTTGCTCTGAAACTTCTTGGCTCTTGGGTGGGACTTGGTTTCAGTGTAGGTGTGGAGGCTTTTGGATAAGCTCTTGTCAATTAATGCTCCCTGGGGTCAGGAGTTTTCTGGTGTTCTCAAGTTTTGGATTTAAGCCTCCTTCTTCTGGCTTTCAGTTTTATTCTTACGGTATCCTCAAGACTTTTCCATCCATACCACACTGATGATAAAACATCTAGGTTAATAGTGTAAAGATTCTCCACAGTGAAGGACACCCAGAGAGGTTCTGAGTTACATGGAGAAGAGAAGAGGGAGGAAGAAGATATAGGTGACCAGGAGGAGAAAGGGGGAATCCAAAAGGGAGAGAGCAATCTAGCCAGTAATCAATCCCCTATTTGCTCTCTACACTCCGGAACGCACAGAGAGGATCACAGAATTACAGAGAAGAGAAGAGGGAGGAAGGAGATAGAGATGACCAGGAGGAGAGGAAGGGGAGTCAAAAAGAGAGAGACAGATCTAGCCAGTAATCAGTTCCCTAAGTGTTCTCCACATCCTGGAACACCCAAAGAGATTCACAGAGTTAAGTAGAGAAGAGAAGGGGGAGAGGGAAATAGAGGTAACCTGGGAAGAAAAGGGGAGTCAGAAGGGGAGAGAGCAATCAAGCCAATAATCACACTCCTAAGTAAAAATAGGTACTGAAGATTGGATTCTTAAAGGTACAAAACTGATAACAAATACCAAACAGCAAAGATTAAAAATCTCAAGTAGAGGAAGGCTTTCTTATCTCTCCTTGCTATTCTTTGGAACTCTGCATTCAAATGGGTATTCTTTCCTTTTCTCCTTTGCCTTCCCCATCTTGTCTTTTCACAGCCATTTGTAAGACCTCCTCAGACAGCCAGTTTGCTTTTTTGCATTTCTTTTTCTTGGGGATGGTCTTGATCCCTGTCTCTTGTACAATGTCATGAACTTCTGTCCATAGTTCATCAGGTACTTTGTCTATCAGAGCTAGTCCCTTAAATCACTTGCATTTTATTGTGGAAGCCAGCCTGAGGTTGCAAAAATGGTTTTAATCATGATTTGTTTCCCAGCCTGCCAGCCTGTAATCAATCTGCCATGAGAGGCACCACTAGAAACGCAGATACGAGATCAGTGCATTCTGACCTCTTTTGGGGCATTCTAAGGAATAAAGGGAAAGGTTGAAATGTACTAGGGGCTTTTGTTAATCTTAAATCAGGGCTATTGTCTTAAGGGAATGAAAAACACTGAGGGGGTTAGGCTCACATCCTGGGAAAGCAACCCCCAGGAATCAAGCTAAGAAAATGATTGTCTCAGGCCACTCAACTAAATCAGATCAGTCAGCCATTTAGGCCCGATAACAAATGGACCTATCCCTGAAAAGGCCAAAATTTGTAGACCAATCAAAACGCTCCATCTCAACTGCACCTGTTCATGATTTTTGTGCTTATAAACTGCTCTGTAGCAATTGTTCGGGGTTCATCTCCTCTGATGGGGATTGAACCCCGGCGCGTTGGCCTAATAAATCCTCTTGCAGATTGCATCGAGTTCGGGTCTCGGTGATCTTTGCGGCGACGGGTCCTGGGCAAAGACCGTGAGGTCTAACAGTATAGTCATTAGGAATTTGACTTAGGTCATACCTGAATGGTCTGAATGGTCTACTTTCTTCAATTTAAGTCTGAATTTGGCAATAAGGAGCTCATGATCTGAGCCACAGTCAGCTCCTGGTCTTGTTCTTGCTGACTGTATAGAGTTTCTTCATCTTTGGCTGCAAAGGATATAATCAATCTGATTTTGGTGTTGGCCATCTGGTGATGTCCATGTGTAGAGACTCTCTGAGGCATGTAATTTCAAGTACTGTGTATCTTCCATTTCCTCTTCCTACGACACCCAATTTTTGTTGATATTCCACATCTCTGTAGAATCTCACTGAATTCTACTCACCTCCAGTTTTATCAACCACAGACTATCACCTTTGGGTCCCTGAGTAGTTTACATATTCTCTTTAAAAACATTTTTTTTTTTAAATTGGAGTGTAGTTGCTTTACAGTGTTGCATTAGTTTCTGCTGTAGAGCAATGTGAATCAGCTATAAGTATACCTATATCCCCTTCCTCTTGAACGTCCCTTGTACCCCTGTATCCAACCCCTCTAGGTCATCACAGAGCAGCAAGCTGAGCTCCCTAGTTTCATAAACACAAAGAAGTAATAGGCTATGCGTATTTAAGGCAATGGCACCCTACTCCAGTACTCTTGCCTGGAAAATCCCATGGACAGAGTGAGCCTGGTGGGCTGCAGTCCATGGGGTCGCTAAGAGTTGGGCACGACTGAGTGACTTCATTTTCACTTTTCACTTTCATGCATTGGAGAAGGAAATGGCAGCCCACTCCAGTGTTCTTGCCTGGAGAATCCCAGGGACAGAGGAGCCTAGTGGGCTGCCGTCTATGGGGTCGCACAGAGTTGGACACGACTGAAGTGACTTAGCAGCAGCAGCAGCAGCATTAGGCAACCAGAGATTACAGAGATTTTCCAAAACAGTTGCCATTTCAAGGATCCTATTCTATTTCCCAAAAGTACACTTGTCAGACTATGTGTTCTGGTTTACGGGTTAGAAAGTATGTTTAGTCTAGCTAAGATGTAATTCAGCCCAGACAGACCAGGTTTGTATAACCTTGGTAATGTTAACAAATCAGCAGCTGTAGAAACTTTCATTCCTAAGCTCCAGAGGACAAACTGCTGATCCTGAGGCATCATGGATCAAGTCACATGCTGCCTAAGAAAACTTCTCTGAAAATGGTGGCCTGGCAGGATAAACACAAAAACCCTGGTCTGATCCTTACGGACATTTCAGCTTATAAGCCTTTGACAGCACTCCCAGCAGAGTCTGTGGCTCACTGCTTCTCTGCACATTAACAATATTCTGTATGAGATTATAGCACTCACTGCAGTTGTTTCAGTTCAGTTGCTCAGTTGTGTCCAACTGAGCTTTGCGGCCCCATGGACCGTAACACACCAGGCTTCCCTGTCCATCACCAACTCTCAGAGCTGCATTTGTTTAATATACACTTATTTACTGAATTCTATGTGCCAGGTCCTATGCTAGTTAGGAATATAAATATGGGTTAAACCTAGCCCCTGCTCTCCTAAGGGCCTGGGATCTAGATGGGGGGTATATGTATTAATAGAGTTCCCAAAGGTAACAAGTGACATGATAGAGATCATGAATGTAGAATCTTAGAAGACGGAGCTCCCAGCTTCGTATGGTAGAGTACAGTGGGTGAATTTGATCATATATTCATACCACATGGTCACTATCTTTTGTCTTCTACATGAATGAGCTCATCAAAGAGGTCTACACTGCACACAACCACATCCATCCTCTTCATTCCTAATGCCTTCTTCCCATCTTTACCCAACTGAGCCATTTTTGGAAGACTCAGCTTGAGGGCCACTTATGAGTGGTATTCTGACCACACCTTCTACAAAGTAGAAGTGGGTTTTTGCTTAATATTTTCTTTCTAAAACATTGACATTGATAATAAAATAATTTTTGATAGGTATTTTCCCCAGCTCTTTCTGTCCATTATCATAATAGTCTCAAGAAATAAACAGGAGATATCTGTTAGCATTCCAGTTTTGAAAATGAGAGAAGAGACTTAGTAACTTGCCCAAGACTGAAGTGTTTCTTATATTCATGTAAACTATGAACTCTATGACTTATTTAATTGTGTAACCCAAGGAACGTAGAATAGGACTGTGCCTATGATAAATTATAATCTTAAGAGATGTTTGTGGAAAGAAATCAATGATTGAATGCTAGACAAAAGTGAAGCTCAATTCACCTTCATAGTCACTTTGTGAGGTGGGTGTGGGGAAATGACAGGATGGTGCCAGTCAGGCTCTCTCACCCCATGCTCCCGTGTCCTCTTGCTCCATGTTCTGTAAACAGTGACTTTGCACAGTGATGTAACGACTGAGATCATTTGTAGCTCTGTGTATGTGCATCCCAAGGCACTCGCTTGGCCACAGAATGCTGTGTGCAGTTCACCGGTATGCGCATCACTGTGAAAGCCCTGGCTGCTGCTGCTTTGGGCTGGATTGGAGTGACACCATGTTTGTGTTATATGAGGTTGTGTTATATGAGGTTATGTTATGGCTCCATTGTGATTATGTTGTGACTGCTGCCATGGTTGCTGAGTCAGCCAGGAGAGATGCTGTGTTATGGCCGCCATGCCAGCCAGGAGAGAATAAATGTGTCTGCAGTTCCTATGGCTCCCTGAGTCTCCTTCCAGTCTCTTAGCTCATGCCTTGCCTATTATGATAATGGACAGAAAGAACTGAGCAAAATGCCTATCAAAAATTAGTTTATTATCGATATCAATGTTTTACAGAGAAAATATTAAGCAAAGGGAGTTAATCTTACTTTGTAGAAGGTGTGGTCAGAATACCACTCATAAGTGGCCCTCAAGCTGAGTCTTCCAAAAATGGCTCAGTTGGGTAAAGATGGGGAGAAGGCATTAGGAATGAATGGATTCAGGGAACAGCGCAGACAGTGTGAACAGGAAGACAACTGGTCCTGTGAGCAGAATCAGCAATACAGTAGGAAAAACACATGCCATTATCCCCACTTTACAGTTTAGGGAGATTAAGTAATCTGCCCAAGTCCCACAAGCAGAAAAGACCAGACATCCATGTCAGGACTCCTAGCCCAAGACCTGTATCCTACCATTCCTTCATCCTGTTAAAGCAAGCAGATGCCTTTTCATCATGTCTTCACATGTCCAAAAGCAGAGTAAAGTTATGCCAACACTAAAAAATCAAGCTGAGTTCCAAGATTTCATTATTTGTGGTCTCCTAACCCCAGAATATTGAATGTTATATTAATTAATCACAAATATTCTCAGTCACTCATTGCTCTCAGTTCTGGGCTGTTAAGAAACAGTCCTGGCTGAAAAGGATTTCCCTGGTGTAGAGCAAATGGCATCTGATCAAAACTCCTTTTGGTCCCTATATCTGTGAGTCTGCTTTTTTTTTCGTTATATTTGCTAGTTGTATTTTTTAGATTCTACATATAAATGTGGTAGGGAACCCAATGACCAATGCAGGAGACATGGGTTCAATCCTCGATCAGGAAGATTCCCTGGAGAAGGAAATAGCAACCCACTCCAGTATTGTTGCCTGGAGAAATCCATGGACAGAGGAACCTGGTAGACCACAGTCCATGGGGGTCACAAAAAGTTGGACAGGACTGAGCAACTGAGCATGCAAAGAGCAAGTCCTACTTGGGACCTGCTATTAATATATTCAGTATTCTATAATAAACCATAATGGAAAAGAAAAAATAAAAACAAAAATTACTCAATTCTTACATGAGACCTATGAATGACAAAGCAAAGAAATGAAAAGAAATAAAAAGAGTGATGAAAACCCTTAAAAATAACATATAAATGATATCAAACAGTATTTGTCTTTGTTTGACTTATTTCACTTAATGCAAGGTCCTTCAAGTCTGTTCATTTTGCTGAAAATGGTAAAGTTTCATCAATTTTTATGGCTGAATAGTATTCCATTGTCTATAACAATCTTTATTCCTTCACCTGTTGATAAACACTAAAAATATTGTAAACTAGTGAGTATAACAAAAAAGAAGCAAAGTCACAGATATAGAAAACAATCTAGTTGTCACCAGTGGGGAGAGAGGTAGGGGGAGGGGAAGAGAGGTACGGGGAGGGGCAATAAAGAATAGAGGATTTATTTATTTATTTTTTTCTTAGTGATCCCTAACTGACAGTGGAAGGGAGCATTTTGAAACTTAATCTAAATGCAAATATAGCTCTTGGTACTATTTTTTTTTCTCCCACCCCACACCCTCTCTCTGGATTATCCCCGTGCATCAGTCCCAAGCATCCTGCATCCTGCATCAAACCTGGACTGGCGATTCGTTTCACTTATGATATCACACATGTTACACTGCCACTCTCCCAAATCATCCCAAGATAATTTGGTACAAGATATTTGGTGTAAATTAAGCTACAAGGATATATTGTACACCATAGGGAATGTAACAAACATTTTATAATAACTATAATTGGAGTATTTCCTTTAAAAATTGTGAATCACTCTATTGTATACCTGCAATATAATATTATACATCTACTCCATTTCAGTGTAAAAAACTAAGTTTTTACCACTTTTAATAGACTTTAAGTTAGAGAGATCAAACTCTTCAAGCAGGGGTGGAAGAACATTTTTTACTAATGAGAAGGCTCAAGCAAATTTTGATGTTCAAGGTCTGTGACTTCATTATTCGTGCTGATGGGAAAACAGTGGAAACAGTGACAGACTTTATTGTGGGGGGCTCCAAAATCACTGGACATGGTGACTGCAGCCATGAAATTAAAAGACGCTTACTCCATGGAAGAAAAGTTATGACCAACCTAGACAGCATATTAAAAAGAAGAGACATTATTTTGCCAACAAAGGTCCATCTGATCAAGGTTATGGTTTTTCCAGTAGTCATGTACGGATGTGAGAGTTGGACTATTAAGAAAGCTGAGCGCCGAAGAATTGATGCTTTTGAACTGTGGTGTTGGTGAAGACTTGAGAGTCCCTTGGACTGCAAGGAGATCCAACCAGTCCATCCTAAAGGAAATCAGTCCTGACTGTTCATTGTAAGGACTGATGCTGAAGCTGAGACTCCAATACTTAGGCCACCTGATGCAAAGAGCTGACTCATTTGAAAAGATCCTTGTGCTGGGAAAGACTGAAGGTGAGAGGAGAAGGGAACAGCAGAGGGTGAGGTGGTTGGATGACATCACCAACTCAATGGACATGAGTTTGAGTAAACTCTGGGAGTTGGTGATGGACAGGGAGGCCTGACTGCTGTAGTTCACGGGGTTGCAAAAAGTCGGACACGACTGAGTGACTGAACTGAAGAAGTCAAAGAGAAAATCTAGGCATTCTTCAGGATAAATCAACCTGATTTGAAGTTAAAAAGAGGGAGAAGAAAACTAAAGAAGAAAGGAAAAGGGAAACACCAAGCTTGGTATTGACAGCTGTCATCTATCCCAATGTAGTCCCTTTCTAGCTGTGTGACCACAAACTTATTACTGACTCTCCTTGAGTATTATTACTTCCTCATAGAAAAAAAGTGGAGTAAAAGTTCTGATATCATAAAATCATATATATATATTCACCAACAATATAAGCAAATTAAATTTGAAGTAAGATGAAAGTTATATTATATTGTATTTTCCAAACTTTTTATTGAAATATAGTTTATTTACAAAGATGTATTAGTTTTAGGTGTATAGCAAAGTGATTTAGTTATATTCTTTCCCTTATAGGATATTACAAAATATTGAGTATAGTTCCTTGTGCTATACAATAATTCCTGTTGGTGATCTACCTAATACATAGTAGTGTGCAACCTTCTAATTTCTCCTTGCCCACCCCTTTCCCCTTTGGTAACCATAAGTTTGGTTTCTATGTCTATGAGTCTATTTCTGCTTTGTAAATAAGTTCAATTGTATCATTTTTTTTAAAGATTCTATATATAAGTGATATCATATGATATTTGTTTTTCTCTGTCTGGCTTACTTCAGATAGTATGATAATCTCTAGGTCCATCCATGTAGCTGCAAATGGCATTATTTCATTTGTTTCATGGCCGAGTAACATTCCATTGTATGTGTGTATATATATGTATGTATGTATATATATACATACACACACAATGAAATACGTATATTAGCATATATATCATATTTTCTGTATCCATTCATCTGTTGATGGACATTTAGTTGGGAAAGGTGCATGATAGAAATTAAAAAGAAGTAGTAGAAAGGAGTCAAAGAAGAGGAAAAAAAGAACAAGGTCAAAAAAGACAAGCAGAAATTAATCCAAGAATTAATGATATAATCTGACCTCAAAACAGAATTGCTCACACCAGAGACAGAGTAGCTACAAAGACTCTAATGAAAGAGAAATTGGAAGTAGGAAGCTATGTAAGCTCATATGTAGAAATGATTTGCAAAGTTAAAGAATAGATCCAGATGTGAGCAGTGACTAAACACTAAGCAATATAACCCATCACTCAATATCAGGTTCACACAAGTGGTCATAAAAGTCTAACATCAGATATCAGTCTAGAAGTCCAGATTTGGGGAAATTTGACAGATGGCCCAGCTGGCTGAGAGCGAAGAACACCTTTTTAAACAAAGGAACCAGGCCGAGGCATTATAAATAAGTCTGACCACAGACTACAGAAAAATATTCACTCCTGTATCCTCTTTTTCTTATCCACTTACACAAACTATGACTTTATTTGTGTTAACCTCCAAAGAGGAAGATTGAAAAGGAAAAATTGGATTTTTTTATATGCATACACATTCACCCACGAATCTTCAATAAAGATCACAAACACATTATTCAAGGATTTCATTCTATTACCAAACCCCAAAATATGCTTTAATGCTGAGTTTGTTAACTGCACCCTGTAGAGTCTGGCATAAAAAAAAAAAATGAGCTCCAAAACTAGAACCAGAAGATTCCTACTCTAGGCTCAGCTATGTTGATGCTAACTCTGTGACCTTGCTAAGCCCTTTAGATTTTATGAGCCTCGTATATCTCATATGTAATGCGACCATTTAAATTCTACCTACTTTAACCACTTCACAGAGTTATGATGACAATCAAGTGAGATAAGGTTGAGAAAATCTATACAAACAGCATTTATTATTAGGTCGTTGAGTAGAATATTGTACTGAAGAGGCTAAAGTATCTCATGTAGATATTTGGTGGACCTGATTAAATTATATTCTAGACTCTCAAGACACAAAGATGCTAAGGAATAAGATATGGCCCCAGCCTTTATTTAGCTCATAGGAATTGGCTGGAAGAAGGGAGCAATGCAGCAGAGATAAGACATTATTGTTTTTTCTTCTGGCTGTCCTACAGAACCGCTTACTTTCTCTGCTCATGCCTCTGATGATTGACATTAGGGAGACATATCAAGGAGCCAACTAACCTGAATGAGAACAGGAGAAAAGAGCCTTAGTTTACAGATTTCAAAATCTTTTCATCCATAATATTTTATTTACTCCTCATCACCTCTTTGTGTTATAGAAAATCTAGGTAGCCCTGCTTTTGCACACAAGAGCCTCAGGGAGTTACTTCTGCCCAAGATAGTATAAATGAAGAATCTATCCAACAGCTCAAATTTTGTGATTCTAAACCATATATATTGAGCCAAGAAAGAAATGATGGTTGTAACTATAAAATCCATTTTTTCATTTCTAAAACCTAATATTCTCTACACATGATTTTCTGAAGTTTGCACTCATAGTTCAAAAAGACATTGATTTAGTTTTTACCCAAATATGCCATCTGTATCTTTAAAACCTCTTGGAGTCTATTGCTTATCTTGAGGAGCTAAGATCAGAGTAAACACTTTCTTTCGGATTTCAGATGCCTTTATCTTCATGATGCAGACACTTGGGAGGTAACCAATGAATAAAACAGAAGGTCCCTCACAGAAGCTAAAAATATACACTCTTTTGCTTCTTCTACCTATTTTTATTCATTCTCAAAGGACTCAGTTGAGAATATTTGTCAAGATAAGAAACATGTAACCCTCAAATGCCACTAAATGTTTTTAGAGGAATGAAGTGCTGTTTTAAAAGGGTGAGATTAGCCTGCTCTTTCAGCTTCTCTCTTAAAGTGAAACAGAAATGTTATTAGACTGAAAAGTCACAACAGCTATCCACCATTAAAAAATCAATAATTACCCATTTCTCTTCTCTGTTTTTTTTTTTTTTTAAACAACAAATTGTCTGGGATTGTGCAGGAATAAAGAACCTAAGAGATGTCTGACCTGCTTATACAGAAAATGAGCAAAGCCAGAGAGCCAAGGAAATTCAATGCATAGCTGCCTTGAAAGAGATGATAGGTGGCCACCTATCTGGAGGGTCTAAGGTGACAGGTCCCACAGACTTCCTGTCTGTCTTGGTGCCAGCCTCTCCTCCTCTCAAATTTGGTATTTATCACATTGGACACCAAAAGTGATGGGTTGTGGGAGGAATACTGTTTCTGGAGGGCATAATTAAAAGCCAAATCATTTCCTTTCATGGATTGTCTGAAGAATTTGGGGAGAAAGGGGTATCAGGAAGTTTTCATGTCCATACTTTTTCAGAAGTTCAAATACCAGACTTTTGCTTTTCCAACACTTGTCAAAGAAGAGAATCTCCTAACTGTTTCACATAATTATCCTATCCAGTGGTTAGGGCCATGTCTTTGATGGGTGTAAAGGAAGTTTCCCAGGGAAGATGGTATCTCTACTCTAATTCTTTAAAAACATGTAGGTGCTAACTAGGTGATACAGAGAGAATCTGAGAAAAGTACTGTCCCAGAAGCCTACAGCACATGGGAGCATGATGAACTGGAGTGCTGCAAAATGTCACCTAAGACTGACTAGTCTAGAGAATTTTGTGTGTTAGGCTAAGGATTCAGGATACTCTTCTCAAGGGCAGTGGCAAGCCAAATTTTAGAGTACAACACATTTTTAAGAGTAAAAGCAATATGTAAGGCATCCATATGAGAGAGGATGTAATACCATTACCTATTAATTTAAAATATTTGAAGTGACAAGCTAGGAAACTCAGGTGTGTTTCTAAGTGAACTTGTATTTGCTTTTAAAACTTGAGTATTTGAAACAGCTCAGCAGATAAAGAATCTGACTATAATACAAGAGACATAGGAAACATGGGTTCAATCCTTGGGTCAGGAAGATTCTCCTAGAAGAAGAAATGATAATCTGCTCCAGTATTCTTGCCTGAAAAATCTCATAGACAGAGGAGTCTGGCAGACTGCCTTAAGGGTAGTGTCATCTGCATTTCTGAGGCTACTGGTATTTCTCTCCCAGCAATCTTGATTCCAGCTTGTGCTTCATCCTGCCTGGCATTTCACATGTGTGCTCTGTATATAAGTTAAATAAGCAGGGTGACAACATATAGCCTTGATGCACTCCTTTCCCAATTTGGAACCAGTCTGTTCCATGTCCAGTTCTGACTGTTGCTTCTTGACTTGCATGCAGGTTTCTCAGGAGACAGGTAAGGTGGTCTGATATTCCCATCTCTTGAAAAAATTTCCATAGTTTGTGGTCCACACAGTCAAAGTCTTTAGCGTAGTCAATGAAGCAGAAGTAGATGTTTTTCTGGAATTCTCTTGCATTTTCTATAATCCAACAGATGTTGGCAATTTGATTTCTGGTTCTTCCCTCTTTTCTAAATTGAACTTAAACATCTGGAAGTTTTCGGTTCACATACTGTTGAAGCCTAACTTGGAGAATTTTGAGCATTACTTTGTTAGTGTGTGAAATGAGTGCAATCATGTGGTAGCTTGAATATTCTTTGGCATTGCTTTTGTTTAGGATTGGAATGAAAAGTGATCTTTTCCAGTCCTGTAACCGCTGCTGAGTTTTCCAGATTTGCTGGCATATTGAGTACAGCAGTTTAATAACATAATCTTTTAGGATTTGGAGTACCTCAGCTGTAATTCCATCACCTCCACTAGCTTTGTTCATAGTGATGCTTCCTAAGGCCCACATGACATCACACTATAGGATGTCTGGCTCTAGGTGAGTGATCACACCATCGTGGTTGTCTGGGTCATGAAGATCTTTTTTGTACAGTTCTTCTGTGTATTCTTGCCATCTCTTCTTAATATCTTCTGCTTCTGTTAGGTTCATACCATTTTTGTCCTTTATTGTGCCCATCTTTGCATGAAATGTTCCCTTGGTATCTCTAATTTT
The DNA here is from genome assembly GCA_006408695.1 of Aepyceros melampus. Lineage (NCBI taxonomy): Eukaryota > Metazoa > Chordata > Mammalia > Artiodactyla > Bovidae > Aepyceros > Aepyceros melampus. The sequence continues at coordinate 219,186 of SJXQ01005742.1, forward strand.
CTTGAAGAGTTCTCTAGTCTTTCCCATTCTATTGTTTTCCTCTATTTCTTTGCATTGATCACTGAGGAAGGCTTTCTTATCTCTCCTTGCTATGCTTTGGAACTCTGCATTCCGATGTTAAAGGAGTAGTTATTAAGCATGAGGCTTCCCTGGTGGCTTAGACAGGAAAGCATCTGCCTGCATTTGGGAGACCCAGGTTCAATTCCTGGGTCAGGAAGATCCCCTGGAGAAGGAAATGGCAATCCACTCTAGCACTCTTGCCTGAAAAATCCCATGGACAGAGGAGCCTAGTAGGCTACAGTCCATGGGGTCGCAAAGAGTCGGACACGACTGAGTGATTTTCACTTCACTTCACTTCACTTCACTTTCTTAAGCATGAAGGATATCTTTTTGGGAAAATTATTATAGGGATAATGGAAAGGAGCATAGTGGCTCATATGGTAAAGAATCCGCCTGTGGTGCAGGAGACCCAGGTTCAGTCCCTGGGTTGGGAAGATCCCCTGGAGAAGGGCATGGCCACCACTCCAGTATTCTTGTCTGGAGAACCCCATGGACAGAGGAGCCTGACAGTCTACAGGCCCATTGGTCCCAAGAGTCAGACACGACAGAGCAACTGACATTTTCACTCTTTATACTTTTGAGAAGTAGTTTTCCTGGACTAAGCCTACCCTACCATTTCTCTAGTATCTTGCAGTTCTTTGATAGTAACTTTAAGCACAACTTTTATTATCAGTTCAGTTCAGTTCAGTCACGCAGTCATGTCCGACTCTTTGCGACCCCATGGATCGCAGCACGCCAGGCCTCCCTGTCCATCACCAAATCCCGGAGTTCACTCAGACTCACGTCCATGGAGTCCATGATGCCATCCAGCCATCTCATCCTCTGTCGTCCCCTTCTCCTCCTGCCCCCAATCCCTCCCAGCATCAGGGTCTTTTCCAATGAGTCAACTCTTCGCATAAGGTGGCCAAAGTACTGGAGCTTCAGCTTTAGCATCATTCCTTCCAAAGAAACCCCAGGGCTGATCTCCTTCAGAATGGACTGGTTGGATCTCCTTGCAGTCCAAGGGACTCTCAAGAGTCTTCTCCAACACCACAGTTCAAAAGCATCAGTTCTTCTGCGCTCAGCCTTCTTCACAGTCCAACTCTCACATCCATACATGACCACAGGAAAAACCATAGCCTTGACTAGACAGACCTTAGTCGGAAAGTAATGTCTCTGCTTCTATCTAGGTTGTTCATAACTTTTCTTCCAAGGAGTAAGCGCCTTTTAATTTCATGGCTTTTATTATTATATTTCATGACCTTTTATTATAGACATGTGAATAAGGCATAACACGAATATTGTTCCAAAGGAAAAATACCACAGGATGCAAACCAGATCCTCTGTAAGTAGTATGTCATTATCCAGACACGTAACTTTGGACAAATCTTTTCAGCTTAATAGGCCTCAGTTTTCTCATCTTTAACCCAAGATGGAGAAGAATAATTTCTGAGGACAACAGAGTGGCTTTTAGTGTGTATGACATATGCTCCTGGACTGGTTATCCCAGGCTGTTCATCAATCTGACTGACCAGGCAAGTGGATGCCCCTCTGCTCCCAGAGCTTCAAGTGTTTTTCTTCCCGGCCCCCTAGCTGCTGGCATCTCTGCTGAAGAGAAGCTTTGTGGAGAGAGGAGGACTGGACCTTTTAAAATTAATTTATTTTAATTGGAGGATAATTGCCTTACAATATTATGATGGTTTTTGCCATACATTAACATGAGTCGGCCATAGGTCTCCAGGTGTCCCCTCCATCCTGAACGCCCCTCCCGTCTCCCAGCCCACCCTGTTCCTCCAGGTTGTCACAGAGCACGAGCTGTGTGTGAGCTGCGTCATACATCAAACTCGCGCTGGCTATCTGCTTTACATATGGTAATGCGTGCTTCAATGTTACTCTCAAATCATTCCCCCCTCACCTTCTCCCACTGAGTCCGAAATCTGTTTTTACATCTGCGTCTCCTTTGCTGCCTTGCACAGAGGACTGTTGGCACTATCTTTCTAGATCCCATGTCTATACACTAATATATGGTATTTGTCTTCTTCTTTCTCACTTACTTCACTCTGTATAATAGGCTCTAGGTTCATCCACCTCATTAGAACTGACTCAAATGTGTTCCCTTTTATGGGGACTGGACTTTCATCCTGAGCATAAGAGAGGATTTGTAATGTCTGTTCCAGTTCTGACATTTCTGTACTTGGATTTTTCTTGTCACCCTGAAACCATGCCTCATAGACATGACAGAAGCTGATGGATAACAGGCATTCTTGAGCTGGTCTTGCAGACCAACAGATACTTGTTAAAATTCCTCTGCATGAGGTGGATGAATCTAGAGCCTGTTATACAGAGTGAAGTTAGAAAGAAAAAGACAAATATTGTATATTAATGTTTATATAACAGCTTGCCAAATGGCTCAGCAGGTAAAGAATCTGCCTGACAGTGCAGGAGATACAAAAGAGGTGGATTTGCTCCTTAGGTCAGGAAGATCCCTAGAGTAGGAAATGGCATCCCACTTCAGTTTTCCTACCTGGGAAATTCCAAGGACAGAGGAGCCTGGTGGGCTACAGTCCATGGGGTCGAAAAGAGTCCCAAACTCACATACATAGAAATCTAGAAAAATAGTACTGATGAATCTATTTGCAGGGAAGGAAAGAAAATGCAGAACGAACTTGTGGACCCAGTGGGGGAACGAGAGGGTGTGATATATGTGGAAAGTAGCGTTGACATATATACACTATCCAGTGTAAAACAGGTAACTGGTGGGAAGTTGCTTTATAACACAGGGAGCCCAGCCTAGTGCTCTGTGATGACCTAGAGGGATGGGATTGGGAGACGGGAGGGAGACCCAGGAGGGAGGGGATGTGTGTATAATGATGACTGATTCACATTGTTGTATTGCAGAAACCAACACAATATTGTAAACCAATTTTCCTCCAATTAAAAAATAAATTTTAAAAATCCTTCAGCTTGTAAACTGCCTTTAACCTCACCTTAGGTCATTTTTTCCTTCTTTAACTTCCCATGCACCCTGTCTTTTTTTTTTTTTTTTTTTTAAGTTTACTTTTAGCCACGCCAAGAAGCATGTGGGAGCTTAGTTCCACAACCAGGGATGGAACCCACACCCAAGTGGAAGGGCCAAGTCTCAACCACTGGATTACCAGGGAGTGGAAGTTCCACCATCCCACCCCAATCACCATGGCCTTTAAACTGTTGCCTTCACAGCTTCATATAGCCTTGGGAATTTGGAGTCATCTCTTGTCCAGTGCAACTCAGTTAAGGCTGGTTGCGACCACTGACCCTAAAACTGGGCCTGCACAGTTGTCTGATGAATGTCATTTTGACATCAGAGGGCTGGAAAACTCCAGCCTCAGATCATGAGAAGCACCTCCATCTTGAATATGCAGAAGTACATAAATAAGATACGCTGTGCAGAACATTGATTACCTCATTGTTTCCCTAGGTCCAGCCACCTTTTCTTGTGCCTAAGATCACCCTGCTTACCCCATAAATATCCCAACTCCCTCCCTTTCAAGGAGATAGAGCTGCAACTTCTTGCTGCAACTTCTTTTCTCATTTCATTGCTTAGTTGCTTTGAGAATAAACTCCTTGGCCACAAACTTTGAAATCCAATGTTTGGCTTGCAGAGTGTTGGATAAAGAGAACTGGTTCTGTAACAATCCCTGTTCTTGTGGTCAGTAGAATTGTGAATGAAGCTCAAGTAGATATTATGGCTTTCACTGCTAAATTAAAAAGTAATAAAAATATATTCAGTTAAAAGAAATAAGCGAATATCAACCTCTGTTCATCTTTATTCATTGAAGCCCCTAGGCTCTAATTCCTCTTTAAGTGTCCATGATATTTTCAATGGTACAATCTGAGGTAGGCATCTATTTCTCATAGGTCACAGACAGGTCCTTCCTGTGGCAGACAAGGCACCACTTCTTCAAAATATACTGAAGTCTTCCAAAATCACCTGCAGAAGATGACTGCCTGTCTCATCCCTGCCTGTCTGTCTCACACCTAGGATTCTCTTAAGGTGAGAGTACTTTGAAAATGTTACCTCATTAAATAAGAGACCTGGCAGCCTGGCCACGAGAGGCTGACTGCCAAGGATTGAGCAAAGACTGCCTCCTCATAAGCTTGATGTTCTAATATAATTTCAATCTGTGTTTTTAATTGTTTCAATACATTTAAACACTTGAGAAAGTAGAAATTGACTGGAAAGTGGAAAAGATGGAATTTGAACCAGGAATTTGCCGAATAAGAACTAATTTAAGTGTAGAATGCACTGAGGCATTGGGAAGCCATCTGAAGAGGCAAAGGTGTTTGGAAAGTGGTTTGTGAGCAAAATAATTTTCAAGATACTACTGATTCAGAAAATGTAAAATTAGCAAAAGATTTTGGAGATCCCATAGCTTGGAGAATATGGCTTGCATCACTAATAGGTGATAGAATGGACTCCCACTAGGGCAGGGGTGAACTTAGCCAATTTTATTCAAATTAGAATCAGTGATCTTAATGTTTTGAGGAGTCACGTGTAGTTCCTTTGGTCTAGTGAAATGACAGGTATCTGAGAGGCAATCTGATCTCTAAACTGTATTCTGCCACTGATTGATTGACATACTGACCTGAGACATCACTTATTCCCTGTGGGGGAGATGAAAGTATTAGTGATCTTTGCTCTAATAATGCTTCTTGGTGGAAACTCTCAGAAAATCATCCAAGATAATGACAATACAAAAAGGAGAATAGATGGTACTGAAATGATTCAGAATGATAACATCTACATTGAAGCATCTACATTAAATATACCCAGGCTTTATTGGGATTGTTAATGAGAACTTACCAAGCAGGCATTCTCTAACCTCTCATCTCCTCTCTCCCACTCTCCCTTCACATGAATTCTCATCAGTTTCTCTCTGTAAACTAATTTTATTTATGTCCTCTTTCTGCATACAAATTTCCCCTTTCACCCAGTTCCAGTCCCTCTAGTTGTATAATCTGAGCCCATTACCTAAACTATCTGAGCACCAAATCTAAGGGTCATAGAACTGAGCTGTTTGCAGTGGCTTATGGATTTCAGATTTTTCACAAGTTCAGGAAGAGAAAAGAATAAATATACTTACTATTTCAGGATCCAAATGATATAACGAGCTGAGTCAACGCTAACAGAGAATACCTACATCAATAAGTTGTTGCCATCTGAATCCAGGGGAATGTAACGAACAGTGTATGACTATCAGACACTTTGTTATTCCCTTTCTGAATTTTACATGTCAAGCTGTAGTACAGTTGATGTTTATTAGGAGAGGGATCTTACCACCTGCTGTTGTAAGGAGCATAGTGAATAAACAAGTTTATCTTAAGGGAGAGTTTCACATCAGTAATATTCAGGAGTCAAGAAGGAATCAGAGATTGTTATATAGATACATATTTAATATAATAAATGTGATTGTGGTTACAGATACATATTTGGTGCTTTATCAAGTAGCATGAGTTAGAGTACACAACACACTGGATACAAAATTTGAAGATAAACACAGTTGTTCCTAAATGAAAAACATGGGATACATGCTGATGAATGGATTTCCAAACTTTCATTTCCACTCTTTTCTCCAGGCTGGTCTCCTGAAGATGAGTTGCAAGTTGTAACAGTCTTAAAAAAAAACTCAGTCCCCCAAATTCTAATAACATATGATATGAAAATAACTTTTGGCAAAAACTATCCAGATTACTTCTCTCCATTGGAAAAATTTTCAACATTTCCCATTGTTTTGTTTATGCCTTAGTTTATATATGTTTCTAGATAGGGAGTTAAATGCTTTAACTGTATTCATTACAAGATAAATGTGGTTAGACTCAACTATTTTAAATGTATCTTCATGCTGGAGGAGAAGAGAAATGGAGACATAGGTGTGAAAGAGAAAGTAAAATTTTCTCAAGTGAGAAAACAAGAGACTTATCAAACTAGATATAAATGTTGAGTTGAATGTGTAGCTTCTCTACTAGAAGATAAGATTATTGTTAAACTGTGAGGTGAGGATAGTATTCCAAAGTTTGGTTATCTGTCCTTTGCCCTTTGCTCTCTGCTGTGAGTTTCCATTCAAAGCTATTAATGTTTTAGTTGGCAGACTTGATCTTTTCAGTTACAGGGTGTTGGGGGAAGCCTTTCTTTTAATAACTATTGCTCTGATCTGCCACGTGACCTGTTTGGGTGAAGATACGTTTAACACAAGGAGTAGTTGCTAAATTGTTAAGGAGCCTTGTCCAAAGCAACATTAAACACACACTTATCTAATAGAATGGAGAGACTGGAAAACCCATAACCGAGATATAATAAGGCCTCATGTCCAGAACCTATAGAGAGTTGTCTGACCCTCGGGTTTGGACATTCAGATATTAGAAGAGTTCTCCATGCCCTGCTCTCTTGCACATGCAGACCCACTGGGGAAAGGATGGCCTTTTTGTTTCTTCTTTTATCTAATCAAGACTCCCTAGGATTTTAAAATGGACTTTCACATCTAGCTTCACTGTTAGTCAAGAAATGCCTTCCTGCAAATCTTGATGGCGACACCAAAAAGGTATTTGATTTTCAATCAAGTGGAGTTGCTCTTAAATGTTTCCTAGTGAATGGACTCACTTTGTAGGTAAGTCTGGGCACTTACTTCTTCACCACTCTCACTCTTCCTTTCCCCTCTTTCTTCTCTCATGACCCTATTTGTACCAAACTTGCTAAATTACTGGGAAACAAAGAAAATGGTTACTAGAAGGAATGATTTCAAGGGTAAAAATCATTTCCCTGAAATATAAATAGTCTTTGAAATGATTCTCCAATTATCAAATTTGTGATGGGACAGATAGCTGGAAAAATCCCTGACAAAGAATGTTTGTTAGTTTACCAATTGATTTATTATACTTTGTGAAATAATAATAATTCTGCCCTATTGAAAGGGGGTGTATACAGAGAACAACAACCAAATAAAATTGATGGCTCTGTAGAAAGCAAAAATAAAAACAATTTCTTTAACAAATTCTTCTCTTTATGCACTAAAAACTGAAATCTGCTTAGAGCGTAATTTGTACAGTAGAGAATGAGTACATGGGTGGTTTTGGGAGTGGGGCATAAAATGTGTTTATAAATTTGCTTCTACTGATTTGAAAGCAAAATTACTGAAACACATCAGTTCTACATTTCAGAAGGTGTGTGTGTGTGTGTGTGTGTGTGTGTGTGTGTGTGTTGGTGGTTGCTCATATGAACAAGCACTGCTTTAGCAGCTAAACATGGAACACAGCCCCCTACTTACTCTAGAATAGATAGTCTTCCTCTTTGTTCTGCTCAAATATGGATACTAATCTGAGGCCAAGCTCAAACTATATCAAACACAAGCAGAGAGACAGGGCATGGCGGTTTCCCGGCCTCCCTAATCTTGGGTTTCTCTCAAAGATGAGAAGCACGTACTCCTGTTCCATTGACCATCTCGCTACATCTCAGATCTACACAGGACTGTGTTACATTTTCTCAAGGGAGGAAACACATCAGTGCCAAGGGCTCCTCCACTGAGCTTCATACTTTACCTGGCAATTTACTCAAGGGAGATTGTGGAGAAAGGGGAGGAGGGAAAGCGAGAGATAAACAGACATTACACATTCTTTTCCTGAAAACATCACCCTCGTTTTCCCAACTTCCCAAAATTTAAAAGAAAGCTATTTTGTTTGTTTTACCATGGAAATTTTTGGTAGCTCAGATTTTTCTCTTCTGAGTTTAAAAACACTCAAAATATGTCAAAGAACTTTCTAGGGCAATGTTTATATGTTTGCTTTTTCATTTGGGGCTGTGATATTTATATTCCTTTTAATTTTTTACTTAGAAGAGTGTCTAATGTGTGTGTTCATACTGCTTTAAGTTTAAAATCCTGTTTACATATATATTCCATGTCACCAGTTGACTGCAAGGCATTTGTGCTTCTTGTAGCCTTCACAGCTCTGCCCTCCTGGTGCTTTTCCTGCTTTTTCTGCCTCCTGTGTTTTCAGCTTATGAAAAAGCGAAGGCTCTTTTTATCTTCCACTGACAAGTCTACCCACTTACATACGATGTGCAGTCAATTTGTGAATGTGGTAAGCTTGAGTCTTTGTAACATCAGCCATCTTGGGAGCTTTCTAGTCTCTAGTCAATTCTCTGGGTATTTGTAAACATTTGGTTATTTCAAATAAGATGAATAAAATATTTGAAATTTTAATGACATCAAAATTTTTCTTAAAAATGTTTTAGCATTTCAGAAAAAACAACTCACCTAGATGCTTTGGTTCTTAAATTTTCTAGCTGCTTGAGCAAGTATAGGATTGGTGATTCTATACCCATTTGGGGCAGCATAGACAGATGCTGAGAAAGGTTGTGCTGGGAATTCTTGTTATGAGCTGCTTGTCACTCCTACACAAATAGACATGGTGAGAACTTATCTTTCATGCTCACAATGTTGACCTGGCCAGTCAAGCTCTTGACAACAGTTTCTTTGAAGTGAGCAATATTGACAAATATGAATGAACTCATACCAGACTAGCAATTGTTGGCACTAGACCCAGTCACTCCAACCCACTTTCAGAGTTTGAAATGGCAAGTATTCAGAAAGGGCACATTAGTCTTTGAAATAACAAAAATAAGAAAAACCCAACAAATGTAGTCAGTCTTTACTCAAAGAATACAGTCATATAGTTGCTTCACTTTCAATATTCTTAGGGAATAACTGAATTAATAGGTTACAGACATGTGAAACTAGGAGTATGTAAATGAAAGAAAGAAACAAAAGGAGGAAATATAAGACTAAACAATGTAATCTCCTACTTAAACATTTAAGATGTTTATTAACCCCTTAAAAATCACTTTTTTAATTAACTCAGTATCCTCACTTGGTTACCCTCACACACAGTTGGTCTCTTTATTACTAGATTATGTATTGCTTAATCAAATCTACTAAAGATAATAAAAAAATGCTAGTAAGACATCATAATCAAATACAGCATGAAAGGTTTAAACCTACTAAAAATTGGCTTTGTGTAAGGCATGTTAGGGGTATAAATGTGTGTTTTGGCTATAATACAATTCATTACTATGGTGAGCAAAATAAGGAGCGGAAGGAGCAGTTGCTAGAAATCAGATCATTTTGCAAAATGCAGGGTACTCTAAAACTCTATCTCACTCAGAAAGTCTCTGCATTTAGTCAAATTAAGTTTTCTGAAGATAATTTGCTATTTTGAAGATAATCATCATGTATTTAACAAACTGATGGCACCACAGGACAACTACCCCTTTTAGGTTTGGCAAGATTTCTCCATTGTAGTATGCAGCCCTCTTGATATTGAGAAGGAAGACCCCGGCAATGAGTAGCACGTTTTTGTTTTACATGATTGGAGTTAGCAATTTCGGAATTTTTCACTCACACAAATTTTAACTAATTTGAAAATGGAAACCTTGGGCCTACTTTTAGAGGCATAGATACATTTATAAAGTAGTCCACTGTCAATCTCAGGTTACTGATTTAGTACAGAATTTGGTAAATTTACGTGTGGGAAGGTCTGAGGAAATTATAAGAAGCCCCGTGGATTGTGTTCAGATTGATTTTATATAAACACAATATATTCTTGGCTGTATCTCTTGTTTATAATCTATAGTTAATGCAAAGATGGTCTCAGAGGAAGACCAATGTTTTGAGCAATGTGTTTGCTTAAAAAATCAAATAGTGGTTGCCTCATAAAATGCCTACCACATTTTACTAACCAAATTCAGAAAATAATGAGTGGCCTCCCTGGATCAGAATTAAAACAACAAATGAGATCAATTAATCTCACTTGAAATTCTTTTTTCATCCCAATTTAGATGGCAATCCATTACCAAGTGGAGTCACATTCAATGATATCATATTTCTGCTTTATATTTCCCTAAGTAGAGTTTTTCTGTTGTTCTGACTGAGTTTCACAACAACCTACAAGAGTAGAGCTTAACTGAGAATGGGGGCAGGAAGGAGACACTGGAAAAGGAAGACATTGGGGCAATAGTTAATCATCCAAAACAAGGTGGGCAAAAGAGCAAGCAACCCTCCCTGGGGTTTTCCATCTCAGAACCTTTGAGCAAGCTGCTACAGGAAGATATGTGGGTTGCTGGAAAGTGCAGGGTGATTATGGACGAAATACTCTCAGGATGATTCTCACAGCCTGATTGCATTGCTACTTGATGAACTCCTGATAAAATTCAGAGCGCACAAAGCGAGGCAGCGAATCCTTCTCCATCAGAGCGTGGATTCTTTTCTGGGCCACATCAAAGCTACTTGGGGAAGGCTCCACCAAATTCTTCACTGTGATTTCCTTCGTGAAGTGATCGATATTCACCTGTGAGCCAGAAAACAGGGTCACTGAGTCAGCCCAGGTTGTGGGATTTGAGGAGGGGTAGGGAGAAAAGTGTTTCTCA